>CM060695.1:95103370-95703370 GCA_030686995.1 Artemisia argyi | reverse complement strand
TTGCATAATGTCTCTTGAATGCTAAAGGGAATACATAACCAATATGTATTTTCGGGTACATTCAAACGAAGCTACATTGAACTAGGAGCGCTTGGGTTATCTTTTGTTTTATAACAAAACTTGCATTATAAAACGTTTTTGAAGCATCAAAATGAGTCAAGATAACCGCACCTCCACATTGTTTTCATATAGGCACACACTAGAACATCCACATTACAATAGTCGTTTACTTAGACTAAAATGTGAAATTTTGTTTTTCTAGGAATCATCATGCCTCCTCTAACCCAATACGACCACAAGGACACCATTAAGTACCTACCCAAACACCACAAAACCAAAGGCCTTACCCCAACTCAAGTCGATGTTTTCAAAGCCTTAGAAAAACACTATGTCCATGTGGGTAGAACCATTGACCCATCCTTCCTAGAAGGCACAAGTCTCTACACGGAATTTGCCACAATCAACTTTGAGTGTCTTTTAGAAATCGACGAGCCTATTTGTCCTAAGTTCATTTTAGAATTCTATGCATCCGTCACCCTCTCAACGGATGATTATGGTCGCATGTCTATTAATTTTAGGGCTAGTAGTCCTCAATACTCCTTTACTCTTGAGGAGTTTGCTCAAATCCTAGGTGTCCCAAAACGTGGTACTTGCATCTACTCCGACTTGCACTCCCTCTCAACTCTTGACACACTCTTTGACCGCATCCATCCCTATGACACCCCTCTTGTATCCAAAGACGAACTTCGTAACCACCTCTTCGTTAGGACAACCAACACTAGGAGAACCCGTTTGGGAAATGAGGTTCATAAGGACCCATATGGAATGGAACTTAATGAACTCAAGCCCCAATTCAAGAAATGGGAGGAAGTCCTTAGAGCCAATGTCATTAGCACCATAGGAAATCGAGATCATATAAATCTTTGCCTTTGCTACATGCTCTACTCCTTGTCCGTTAGATAACCCTTCAACCTTGCCTACTACATGGCCAAGAGAATGGCCGACATTCCCGTGCATGGCACAACGGCTATGCCGTATGGAATGCTCTTGACCCGTCTCTTTAGGTTCATCTCTCTCATTCCACCAACTCCTAACGGTCTTCGCCTTGACTACTCTCTCATTCCACACACCTATGTCCCACTAAGTGATAAGAGAGTTTACAAAGCCCAAAGAAAACGTCCTCATCCTCCTACCTCCTCATCATCTTCCTCAATGAGTGAAGATGACACTTTGCCCAACTCTAGACTCCCACCTCTAAAATACCTTTCCCAACTTCCGGATATTCCTAATGAGTCGGCGGAGTTCAAGCAAACTAATGGGATGTTTAAGAATCTTGGAAGATTCCTTGGAAAGCTCAAGAAGAAGATTGACCGTCAATGAGTGCGGGTGTGTAGGAGTGTTTTGCACAAGGTGCTAATTGAACAATTTGGTCATTTAAACAATGGTTGTCATGTATTTGTGTGTTGGTACAATTTGAAACATGTATTAACTAACTATGATGCAGGTAGACAACGTTTGGCATGTTGTCAAATTTTCATGTTTATGATAATTTCACTAAGTATAGTGAAATTCGCTAGCCCCCGGTCAAAGTCCAATGGTATGCGTGTTTACATGTCCATTTTTTGCATTTCCTAACCAGATATGCATTATATTTTTTATTTTAGGAGTTTTCGAAAAATTTGAAAATCGTCTCGCGGGCTAAAATCGCGAACTGTCTAATTTTTCAGGTCTGGCGGATCTGGCGGCACCCTAGAATGGGTTCCGCCAGTGTAATTTCTGGGCAACCCAGAAATGGCCCAACGGATCTGACGGAAACCTCACACGGGTTCTGCCTGTGTAATCTGAGGGTTCCGCCAGATTTCCTGCAGATTTTTTTTTAGCTTTCAACATTTCAACATCCACTCAACAACATACCATCCTTTCAAATAGAAACCAATTTCCTGCAATTTGTTAAGCACAATAGGGTAGTTCTCATTCCTTATAACTCAAAGAAACCCCTTTCCCGCCAAATTTCAAAAATGGCCATAACCACCTCAAGGAACCTTCACACATAAAGGAAGGAACCCTTCCAAAGGTTCCTTGAAATCCCTGAGACATATACCTTCAACAAATTTGCCCAAAACCACTAAGCATTTAGTGCAAAATCTTTGTCTTCTTACTTCACCATTTTCATTGGATTGACTTCCATGATTTGACAACCCACATTAGTCTTCCAAATCATTAGGAACCTTCATTTTTGTATGGCTAAACATCAAATCCAAACACTCCTTCCCACACTCCTTCATCACTATAAATTAAACCATCCTAAACACTATCAAATCACACCTTCCCCATCACAATCTCTGATCTTTAAACCATTTTAACAATGACTAAGTCAACTATCACCTCTCAACCATCAAGACCCGTCCGGAAAACCGCCCGGATAAGTGTCAAACCACTTTGGTCTAACCAATCCATAAACCTAAGCTCTTCATCCTCGGATGAAGAGACCTCACCAATCAAAAATGAACATTTTCTAAACCTTGCATCTCCATCTCCATCACCCATTGAACCCAATGAGCTCACAACTCCACCACCAACAAAATCACCCATTGACCCAACTCCACCAAGTGCTCCAACCCAACCATCCAAAACTCCATCACCATCACCATTACCTAAACTTGAACCAACGGAGTTATTTGGGTCTCCTCCAACATCACCACATCCTTTTGTCCAAGATCTCAAAGATCTTCCTCCAAGACCAACACAACCACCACCTTTTGCAAATGAAACACCAAGGTCATTTCTTGACCAAAATGAGCATTTTAACCACAACCAACCACCACAACAAGAGTACCACCAACTCAAACCATTGTTGTTTCACCCTATCTACCATGACATACATGGTCCTCTTTATGGAGAACCAAACTTTGAAAACCATGATCACCCAACTCCACCACATTCTCAAGCCCAAACCTTTGAGTCTTTCTTTCCTTCCTATGCGGAAATTCAAAGCATGGTCGAGAATCACCTCCATCAAGCAATGGAATTTCAAACTACCTTGCTTGACTCTATACCAAACCCATCCTCCACCCAAGAACCAAAAACCAACCCATCCTCAAACCAAGAACCCAAAACCAACCCATTTCCACCCAATCATCCCCATGTTTGCTCATATGTGAGCAAATGTTGAAAATGGGTGAAAGCATCAAATTGTTGCTTCACCAATTCCAAGACGAAACCCGTTTTGCATTCCAACACGTCATAGAACGTTTGGATGCTCTTTCCCACCCAAGCAAATCCTAGACAACATTTGGAGGCCTTTTGCCCCATTTAGGAAACTAGAATTTGATTTTTTTATTATTTTTTATTTCTTGGTTATTTTTAGTTTTTTTTTATAAGTAGGAGGATCTTTTCCATTTCTTGTCTTTGACTTTTACAAGTCAAATTTTACTTGAAATGATATCTTTTTCTACTTACTTACTTGCATTGTTGGTTGATCATTTTTGAGTTGTCATTGTGGTTGTAATATGTGTGGTAACTATAAGCTTGATTATATATATCACCAACTAACCATTTTTTTGTAGGATCAAAATCTATGTTTCCCATCTTGGCACTCCTTTTAGGGGGAGTATCGACCAAGGGGGAGCACGTGCATTATTCCGCTTCGCTACTCTACTTTTTGTTTCGACAAAAAGGGGGAGAAACATATATTAAACCTTTAAACTTAATATGATTTTCATCACTTAAGTAAAACAAGTTTAATATAAAAAAAAAATTAAGTCTTAAACACTAAAATTTTGTGACTTACTTAAAAACAAAGTTTATGTTTTGTCATCAACAAAAAGGGGGAGATTATTAATACAAATATCGCCTAAAAACGTTATTTATATTTTACGATCTTTGCTAAGTTTTGTTAACGACAAAATGTAAACTTTAGTTTCTAAGTAAATCATAATCTTAGTTTTAAGACTTGCATAACTAGACATTTGCTACATTTTACATTTCATAAAACACAACACTTTTTATTTCTTAAAATAGAAATGTTACATCACATTTATGGTATGTTTTGTCTATATACATTTATGGAAAGAAAGTGTGTTTGACTAACCATAAGTTTGCTTGCACAAGTTTTGTGTTTGACTAGGTGTTATGAGATGTGACATTGTTTGGTTTGCATGATTTATTACAAAACCAACTGCAAGCCCAGCGGAACCCTGGGGGTACACGAGCGAAACCCATCTGAGGGTTCCACCGTATTAGCCAGACCTGCAGAAGGTTTTGCTATAAATACCAAGCCACAAGTTTGATTTTTTGGCTTATCACTCTATATCATATTTTCACACACATTCATTCATTCTTTCATCTAACCCTTTAACACCTCATATGTGAAGTTTCTTTTTGTAGCAAAGAAGTTCACGAGTTCATAAAAAGTTACAAGTATTCAACACAACGTTGCAAGACTTGTTAGCTTAGCATTCTGTAGACTTGTGTAGTTTACACTTCATTTGATTGTGTATTTTCAGTAGTGATCGGTTAGTATTTTAGTCCTCAAAATACAAAGTGTGACGGGAGTTGTTGTACCCTTGTAAAAGAACTAACGGGAGTGGTTGTACCCTTGTAAAAGAACTCGACATCTAGCTTAGTGTCGGTAAACGTGTATAAGCAACGTGTAAGGTTTTCTCCGCTGGTGAAAGGAGCTTGTTGACTAGTGAAAGAAACTCTCGAGTTGGATACTCGGGGCGTGGACGTAGGGCAAGGAAAAAGAGTCCTTATAGCTGAACCACGATAAATACTCGTGTTGTGGTTTGATCGTTTCTTTCTTTATACTTGCATGTTATATATATTGTGTTTGTGTATATATCTTTGATCAAACCGAAAGTTGCAAAAGATAATTAAACAAGTTAAAAAGATTTTAAACGGTAAACTATTCAACCCCCCTTCTAGTTTTCCACGCATCCGTTATGAAAGTGACGCACCAGCGAACCAGGATACACAGTAGTGACCATCCATTGTTTAAGGAATCGAGGACTCGCGCCAATGATCTATAGTGTTTGAGTAGGAGATGTTTAAACAAAGCCAGGTTTAACCCTTAAGCCTTATCATAATTAACCTTATTTACCGCTTTAGACTTGTTACTCCTTAGCTTTAGTGGTGGAGATGTCTATCTTTGCCAAGCATATGATAGAATACTCGTCACGACCGAGCAATTGAGTGAACTACTTAAATGTTACCACATAGATTATTTGAGTGATTTAAGGGATTTCATTTTCTTATTTCGTGAGGTGTTTGGTTTTGCAATTGAGATTAAATGAATAAACGCTTAACTATAAAAATCGTAGACAGTTGTTTAGGATACATTTTCATAAGTTTAATCTAAGGTTTACTTGAGGAAAAGGTAAGTTCAAGTGGAGGGATATTTGATGACATCAAATAACAACATATTATTAGCATCATTTATCCCATGTATATTACTTGATTTATACTATTTTATATGAGATTTGGTACTTAATCATTTAATTTTGTAAATCTGAGTAATATTGGAGAATTTGGAGAAAGTTATGGAAAAATACGTGTTTTGGAGCAAAAATGATGATATTGAAGAAAGCCTAGTGATCAGACACTCAATACAGCGTATCAATGTTAATTAGATAAGCCATATCCATATACTTAGAAGATTTCAAGACCTTGCCTGACTTTGATTAATATGGTGCATCCATCTTTGGGAATACACCGTATATGAAACTTGGTAGATTTGAAGAACATACTCGAAGATGCTTAAGTATTTTGGCCATAAAATCTTCATCCGGACTCCGTTTTAGTTGATTCAAGCGGTCACAGAAAGAGAAAAAGGATATCTATCTGATCCTAAAGAAGATACGGTGTATAAGGTTTGTGGATATGCCAAATTGGTCGATACTCCGTATCAGAATTCTGGATACGCCATATTGGGTCAGGTTTAGACTTGGAGGCTACGTTTACTTATGGATATGGCGTATCAAACTCTCTCAATACGTCATATTGACCTCAATTTCAGATATATATATATAAAAGACTCATTAATGAATTAGGGTATCATTGTGGACCCTAAGGGTCATTCCCAGACGATCAAAACCCTCTCCAAACAGTAGAATATCCTTATTGAAGACCCAATCATCCTGGAACAACATCTATAATCATTTTTGTATCATTTAATCATTCGGTTAGCTTATCGTGTTTACTATGTATCATACTTTATGCATTTTGATTATGTCTATGTTCTTTGTGACTAAGATTATGGACTAACACCCCTATGTGTTAGCTAGTTTATGATTATTTGATGTTTTGATTTGTTACTAATTCGATAGGTTGGTTAGTCGTTGTTTAATTACATTTAAGTTTGTCTTGCCTTATCATTGGCTCGCACAATTACTTGATTAACATCGTTTACATGATTAATGTAAGCCCTTAAGGGTTAATTAATACATAAACTAAGTAATCATTAAGAAACTTTAAGCGTATTCCGATTAATTGTGACAAGATTAGTCAGTCAAGAAGACTTAAAACGGAAATGTAGATGCTAGAAGAACAAGAGGTAGTACAGACCGCACCTAGTCGTGAGCACCATCGCTACAGGTCTTAGACTTATTAAAACTTAATATGCATATCCTATACGACTAAATTTGGTAAAAAAGTTCTTCTTATCTTTGATGTCTTCATACTTCCATTATTTGTTTTGCTTAATTAGTTTAATATAAAACCCAACTCATGCCAGTTTCTTAGTCTGGACCCCCATTGTGTTTGTGCAAGTTAATTTAGTAGAGTAGAATACCTTTATAATTATTTTATTAGAAATCACTCTTAGTGATCGACACCCGACTTACCAACTAGGCTACATTGATCGGGTACACTGCCTGTTATTATTTTTTATAGGTTAAGTTGGCAAAATATAAATTTAAAACTTGATAAACAAATAATTACCTACATCAAAAACACATCAATTACTTGATTTATACACATTACATTCCAGTTAAATCGAATATAACATATTAATACCTTACACAACATGCTATGGTAGGGTGGTTAGGTGCAATTGTAGGGCAGACACCGTTATTTAGGTCTATTATTCGGTAAGTATATCATACGATTGTTAGGTTTTGGATATCCGAAATTTAGGATGACAGTTTTATATACTTAAATATCCAAAAATTGGGTATCCAAATATTTGAATTATCGGTTTGGTTACTATTACAAGGTAGCAACAATTGCAATTATCGTGTCACTGGTTAAGTTGTGTTAGGCCAGATGGTTAGGGGTGATGTTAAGGAGGACACCTGTGTTATTTTGGGTATTCGAAATTTTGGATGTTTGTTTAATATATTTGAATATTCAAAAGTTTGGGTATCCAAATATCTAAACTTTAGGAAATCTTATATATGGCTTCTAAAATTGAAAATTGAAACCTTGTCCTTTAGTGTCATTTAGATCAAGTACTACCGTTTTTAGTATCATTATCTTATAATTGACTTACTATGTCCTTGTCTTATTTCCACCCGCAATCTCTTGACAATCTTTTTTGTTTTCCCACCACCTTTTCAACCTCTTCTTCACCATTATAAAGTTTTCTTCTTCAACACAATCTCTTCACCATCTTTATAGACCCATTTCCTAAATATTTCTCCACCACCATGGCATCAACAACGCCTCCACCATCATCATCATCTCAGCATATAGTTACTTCTGTAAGGGACGTTACTATCCATGTGCCTACCTCCATCGCTGCAACTCAGCAAGCTCCCCCAACTGTGGTTTTGACCAGCCCAACATGCCAAGATGCTTCTGTTTGGACCGAAGATGATGAGGCACAACAGGCTGCTACCAGCTCGAAACCCGCCCAAGAGGAAGTTGGAGCTGAAGCCAAAGTTGAAGCTCATGAAACAGACCGTGCACCAAAAGCTAATGTTGATTGTTTCAGCAACAAGAAACGGTCCCATTGACTTTGAGTAGCTATGATTGGAACAACTAACGGCTTGTTAGCACCAGCTCCGATGATTTTAGACAATACTATTCCCTCATCATTTAGCAATTTCTTTAAGAAAAATAACTTGCCATACTTTACTAGCCTTGTATCTAGAGGGGAAACCTTGGTAATGGGAGAGTATGTGTTGATAAGGTCGCATTTAGACATACAGCGACGAAGCAGTTTAGATGACAGAGGCTACCCAAACCCGCGACAACTGTATTCATCAAGTTTTCGGCTTTTCTTCAAGGATCTATGCTGAGTGCAATGCCATTTAGTTATGTACTAGGAAATCATGTTTCTTTCTCTTCTCATGTATGTCCTACCATTTCGCCTAACCATCCTAAAACCATGGTGGTGGTGGTTGATTACTTGATTTATACACATTATAATCCAACTAAACCGAACATAACATATTAATACCCTACACAACATGCTATGGCTTGTTTTGCGAAACTAACATTTGCAAACAATAAGTAATTGTTGTCATTAGGGTCAATTGTTTTAGGATGGTTAGGTGTGATGGTAGGGCAGTAACCGTTATTTAGGTCTATCATCCGGTAAGTCTATCATAATTTTTCAAGATTTTGGATATTTAAAATTTAGGATAACAGTTTTATATATTTAAATATCCTAAAATTGGGGTATCCAAATACTTGAATTATCGGTTTAGTTACTATTACAATGTAGCAACCTTTTCCATTATCATGTCATTGGTTCTATTATGTTAGGTTAAATGGTTAGGGGGTGATGTTAGGGAGGACACCTATGTTTAAGTCTATCATCAGGATGTTATATTTTGGGTACCCGAAATTTAGATGTTTGTTTAATATATTTAAATATTCGAAAACTTGGTATCCAAATATCAGAACTTTAGGAAATCCTATATATGGCTTCTTAAATTAAAAATTGTAGCATTGTCCTTTAGTGCATTTAGATCAAGTATTACCATTTTTTGGTATCATTATCTTTTAATTGACTTACTATGTGCTTGTCTTGTTTCCACCCGCAATCTCTTCACCATCTTTTTTGATTTCCCACCACCATTTCATCCTCTTACTCACCATTTTAAAGTTTTTTCTTCACCACAATCTCTTCACCATCTTTATTGCCGCATTTCCTAAATTCCTCTCCACCACCATGGCATCAACCACTCCTCTACCATCATCATCATCTCAGCATATAGTTATTTTCGTAAGGGGAATTACTATCCATGTGCCCACCTCCATCGTGGCAGCTCAACAAGCTCCCCCAACTGTGGTTTTGACAAGCTCAATATGCCAAGATGATTCTGTTCGAACTGAAGATGCCTCGGTTGATGACGCACAACTAGCTGCTACCAGTCGTAACCCGCCTAAGAGGAAGTTGGAGCTGAAGCCAAAGTTGAAGCTCATGACACGAACCGTGCACCAAAAGCCAGTGTTTAATGTTTCAGTAACTAGAAACGGTCCCATTGGCTTCGGGTGGTTGTGCTTGGAACCACTAATGGCCTGTTAGCACCAGCTCCGATGATTTTAGGCAATATGTTTCCCTCATTATTTGGCAATTTCTTCGAGAGAAAAAAAAACTTGCCCTACTTTACTAGCCTCGTATCTGGAGCGGAAATCTTGGCAATGGGAGATTATGTGTTAATAAGGTCGTAGTTATACGTACAGCAACGAAGCGGTTTGGACTAAAGAGGCTCCCCAAACATGTGGGCAGCTGCATTCACCTCGTTTTTGGCTTTTCTTCAAGGAGCTATGCGGAGTTCAATGCCATTTAGTTATGTAGTAGGACATAATGTTTCTTTCTCTCCTCATGTCTACCCTACCATCTCGCCTAACCATCCTAAAACCTTGGTGGTGGTGGTTGATTACTTGATTTATACACATTACAATCCAACTAAACCGAATATAACATATTAATACCCTACACGACATGCTATGGCTTGTTTTGTAAAACTAACACATGTATACAATAAGTAATTGTTGTCATTAGGGTCAGTTGTTTTAGCGTGGTTAGGTGCGATGGTAGGGCATCCAATGTTATTTAGGTCTATCATCCGGTAAGTCTATCATACTATTGTTAGATTTCGGATATCCGTAATTTTGGATGGAAGTTTTATATTTTCAATTATCCGAAAATTGGGTATCCAAAATATCTGAATTTTGGTTTTGGTTTCTATTGCATGGTAGCAATATTTGCTATTATCATGTCATTGGTTAACTTGTGTTGGGCTAGATGGTTAGGGGTGATGTAAGGGAAGACACCGGTGTTTAAATCTATCATCCAATTGTTATATTTTTGGGTATCCGAAATTTTGGATGTTTGTTTAATATATTTGAAGATTCGAAAAATTGGTTATCCAAATATATGAATTTTAGGAAATCTTATATATCGATTCTAAAATTAAAAATTGTAGCCTTCTCCTTTAGTGTCATTTAGATCAAGTACTGCCAATTTTAGTATCATTATCTTATAATTGACTCACTTTGTCCTTGTCTTGTTTCCACCCGAAATCTCTTCATCATCTTTTTAATTTTTCCGCCACCATTTCAACCTCTTCTTCACCACCTAAATTCCTCTTCCCCACCATGGTATCAACCATTCGTCCACCATCATCATCATCTCAGCATATAGTTATTTCTGTAAGGGATGTTAATATCTATGTGCCCACCTCTATCGCAGCAGCTCAACAATCTCTCCCAACTATGGTTTTGACAAGCCTAACATGCCAAGATGCTTTTGTTCAAACCGAAGATGCCTCGGTTGATGAGGTATAACATCTTGCTACCAGCTCGCAACCCGCCCATGAGGAAGTTGGAGCTGAAGCCAAACTTGAGGCTCATGAAATGGACCATGCATCAAAAGCCACGATTAATTGTTTCAACAACTTGAAATGGTCCCATTGCCTTCAAGCAGCTGTGCTTGGAGCCACTAATGGCCTGCTAGTACCAGCTCTGATGATTTTATAAATACTTTTCTCTCATCATTTGGCAATTTCTTAGAGAAAAAAAAGTTGCCCTACTTTACTAGCCTTGTATCTAGAGCAGGAACCTTGGCAATGGGAGAGTATGTGTTGATAAGGTCGCAGTTAGACGTACATCGACGAAGTGATTTGGATGAAAGAGGCTCCCCAAACCCATAGGTAGCTACATTCACCTCGTTTGTGGCTTATCTTCAAGGAGCTATGCTGAGTGCAATGCCATTTAGTTATGTACTAGTGCACAATGTTTCTATCTCTCCTCATGTATGCCCAATCATCTTGCCTAACCATCCTAAAACCTTGGTAATGGTGATTGATTACTTGATTTATACACATTATAATATAATTAAACTGAATATAACATATTAATACCCTACACGACATGCTATGGCTTGTTTTGCAAAACTAACACATGTAAACAATAAGTAATTGTTGTCATTGGGGTCAATTGTTTTAGGATGGTTAGGTGCGATGGTAGGGCAGACACCATTATTTAGGTCTATCATCCGGTAAGTCTATCATATTAGTTGGATATCCGAAATTTTGGATGATAGTTTTATATTTTCACATATTTGAAAATTGGGTATCCAAAAATCTGAATTTTTGGTTTGGTTACTATTACAAGGTAGCAACATTTGCTATTATCGTATCATTGGTTAGGTTGTGTTGGGCCAGATGGTTAGGGGTGATGTAAGTGAGGACACCGGTGTTTAAGCGAATGTTATATTTTGGGTATCCGAAATTTGGATGTTTGTTTAATATATTTGAATATTTGAAAACTTAGGTATCCAAATATCTGAATTTTAGAAAATCTTATATATGGATTCTAAATTGAAGAATGTAGCCTTGTCCTTTAGGGTCATATAGATCAAGTACTAGCATTTTTAGTATGATTATCTTATAATTGACTTACTATGTCCTTTTCTTGTTTCCACCCGCAATCTCTTCACCATCTTTTTTGTTTTCCCGCCACCATTTCAACCTCTTCTTCACCAGTATAAAGTTTTTTTCTTCACCACAATCTCTTCACTATCTTTATTTCCTGAATCTCTTCACCATCTTTATTGCCCCATTTCCTAAATTCCTCTCCACCACCATGGCATCAACCACTCTTCCATCATCATCATCTCAGCATATAGTTATTTTATTAGGGGGCGTTCAACAAGCTCCCCCAACTGTGGTTTTGACTAGCCCAAACATGCTAAGATGCTTCTGTTCGTATCGAAGGTGCCTCGGTTGATGAGGCACAACAGGCTGCTACCAGCTCACAACCCGCCCATGAGGAAGTTGGATTTGAAGCCAAAGTTGAAGCTCATGAAACAGACCGTGCACCAAAAGCCACGATTGATTGTTTCAACAACTTGAAACTATCCCATTGCCTTCAAGCGGCTATGCTTGGAGCCACTAATGGCCTGTTAGCACCCACTCCGATGATTTTAGAAATACTTTTCCCTCATCATTTGGCAATTTCTTAGAGAAAAACAACTTGCCCTACTTTACTTGCCTTGTATCTGGAGCAGCAACCTTTGCAATGGGAGAGTATGTGTCGATAAGGTTGCAGTTAGATGTACTATGACGAAGTGACTTGGACGAAAGAGGCTCCCCAAACCCGCAGGCAACTGCATTTATCTCGTTTGCGGCTTATCTTCAAGGAACTATGCTGAGTGCAATGCCATTTAGTTATGTACTACGACATCATGTTTCTTTCTCTCTTCTCATGTCTGCCCTATTATCTCGCCTAACCATCCTAAAACGCTGGTGGTCATGGTTGATTACTTGATTTAAACACATTACAATCCAATTAAATAGAATATAACATATTAATAGCCAACAAGACATGTTGTGGCTTGTTTTGCGAAACTAACACTTGTAAACAATAAGTAATTGTTGTCACTGGGGTCAAATGTTTTAGGATGGTTAGGTGCGATGGTAGGGCAGGCACCATTATTTAAGTCTATCATCTGGTAAGTCTATATACGATTGTCTAACAGTTTTATATTTTCAAATATCCGAAAATTGGGTGTCAAAATATCTGAATGTTATCATGTCATTGGGTCAGTTGTGTTAGGCCAGATGGCTATGGGTAATGTTAGGGAGGACACCAGTGTTTAAGTCTATAATCTGGATGTTATATTTTGGGTATTCAAAATTTTGGATGTTTGTTTAATATACTTGAATATTTAAAAAATTAGATATCCAAATATCTGAATATTCGAAATCATATATATTGATTCTATAACTTAAAATTGTAGTCTTGTCCTTTAGTACCATTTAGATCAAGTACCTAGCATTTTTAGTATCATTATCTTATAACTGACTCACTATGTGCTTGTCTTGTTCCCACCCATAATCTCTTCACCATCTTTTATGTTTCCCCGCCACCATCTCAACGTCTTCTTCACCATTATATAGTTTTTTTCTTCACCACAATCTCTTCACCATCTTTATTGCCCCAATCTCTTCACCATATTTATTTCCCCATTTTCTGAATTCCACTCCACCACCATGGCATCAACCACAAATCCACCATCATCATCATCTCAGTATATAGTTATTTCCATAGGGTACGTTACCATCCATGTACCCACCTCCATCGCTGCAGCTCAACAAGCTCCCCCAACTGTGGAGTAGATATAAAGATGAGGACGCTATAAATAATGTAAAACTTTATTTAGTAGTTTGTTAAGTTAAATAATGTCTCTTGTTTATATATATTTCTTAACTTTGAACTTTTACACTTTTTCACTTCAGTTTTATACAAAAATGGAATTATTGATACCTTTAGATGAATGAGAAAAGTACTTCATATTGAAAATTTTTCGTATCTTTTGTTAATTCTTGGTAATTTCCCTTAATATCACTTGTGATTATAATTCTTTTACTCTCATTGTTGTGAATTCTTTCTTTACTATTGAATGAAAATTAAGTTCCATGTCTAGAGATGGTTTTACAAGATTTGTGTACAACATTTATAGCGACCTCATATTTATATGTATTCCATAGTTGGGGGAGCTTGTTGAGCTACAGCGATGGAGGTGGGTACATGGAGAGCAACGTCCCTTACGGAAATAACTATATGTTGAGATGATGATGATGGTGGAGGAGTGGTTGATGCCATGGTGGTGGAGAGGAATTTAGGAAATGGGGAAATAAAGATAGTGAAGAGAATGTGGTGAAGAAAAAGACTATATAATGGTGAAGAAGACGTTGAGATGGAGGCGGGAAAACAAAAAAGTTGGTGAAGAGATTGTGGGTGGAAACAAGACAAGGACATAGTGAGTCAATTTATAAGATAATGATACTAAAAAAGGTAGATCTAAATGACTCTAAAGGACAAGGCTACAATTTTCAATTTTAGAATTCATATACAAGATTTCCTAAAATTCAGATATTTGGATACCATATTTTTTGAATATTCAAATATATTAAACAAACATCCAAAATCTCGGATACCCAAAATATAACATCCTGATGATAGACTTAAACACCGATGTCCTCAGAGCTTGTATGGCGCTGCATAAAAAACACTTATGAGTGAAAACCGATTGTTCGGCCACTGTGGGTGGGGATTTTTCTCTTGTCTCATAATTAGAAAGAGTTTTTTTTTTTTTTTTTTTTTTTTTTTTTTTACAGTCCTCGCAGTTAAAGCCTCGGGAGGTATCTAGAATGTGTTTTTCAGTTTATTTATAGATTTGTATTTGTATACTTTAACTTCTAGTGTCTAGCTAGTAGTTTTTTTTTTTTTATTTTAATATAATTATGGCGCTCAAAAAAAAGGAGGAGGAGGTGGCGATGCATTGGTAGGAAAGGGTGCACCATGAGCAGTTTTTTGGTCTTGCTTTGTAAATTCAATATGTTTTGAACTTATCGTGTAATTTCCTTTTAACTCTAAAGCTTTTATAAGTTTTTTTTTTCTTTTGTTTTAGCCAAACAAAGCTTATGTTTTAAAACGAGTGGGAAGCTACCCGCGCGTTGCGGCGGGGCTAATTTGTAGCCGACTCATGTATTTACATACTATAAGCGGATTTTGTTGTGTTAAATATTTCACATTTACATTCATCCTATAAGTGATTGATATTTGCATATGGTTCTATTGGTTCTATATTACTCCCTCCATCCCAAAATTATTGTCCTCTACTGACTTTTTCGGTCTTTCTTTCTTAACTTTGACTATAAATATTTTTGTTTGCGTTTGTGCTATACAATTTTTGATAAAAATTATTGTTTGTCCCGTTTACTTGGTTAATAGTTAACTAAAGAGTTAATCTAACCAAGTTCCATGACTTTTTAACACAGATGTAATAGATTAGCAACAAAGATAAACGTAAAGAAAAGAGACACAGTATTTTTCAACGTTTAATTCTTATTAGAAGTTAATCAAAGAATTATACCCAAGTGTTTGCGGAATAACAGTTGGGATTGAAACGACAAGTATGGTATAGACTCCTCTCTAAACCCAAACAATGTTTGAGTGACAACTAAAGGTCTTACTGAGCAATCTCAGGGACTGTGTTGTTCTTTGGAGGAGTAAAAGTGGTTTGTGAATGCTAAGCATTAATTGCACAAACTTGTCAACTTTTACTCCTCACTTATGCTACCTATTTATACACAAGTAAATTACAACGTTACTGATAAAGACAAAATGATGACCTATCTATTAGAGACAAAATACTTACATATTTTGTCTCTATTACAATAGACTATATTGAGTAAAGGACAATGTACCTTTCTGATGCACAGTGATGACACCATCCTGACATAATGCCATTCAGGGTAAGTTTAACTTCAGGTTGATAAGGACACATGTTTATACGTTCAAACTTTCTCGCTTTGTCCCGCCCATTCTTCAGTCTTCAGATTTTCAGTCTTTAGTACTTCAATAGTTGTTGAGAAGTCTTGGGGGTTCAGTGAGTTATTGTCATCCTCACTGAACCCATCACCTTCTTCTTGGCTTAGATGCCACTCGTTGAGTTCCGTCTCACTGAATGGTGAACCTTTCTTTATAGGCTCGTTCTAAGTATCCTGAAGATGACTCACTAAGTTACTGTTCACTCAGTGACTTGTTTGTGTTTACGGATATTAAACATTTAGGTTATTTTATGTTCAAATCCTAGTTAGAGGAAGATTGGGGAATTCAGTGACCCAACAATTATACCAAATGAAAATACATTTAAAACTCAATTCGTACATATATTTTGTATCAAGTATTATGTAATATAAACAAAAATACTTAAGGTCAAAGTTGAAAAGTAAAGATCAAAAAAATTAATAGAGGACAATAATTTTGGGACGGAGGTAGTATTATATACTGGTTCTATGTTACCAAACAACATAACGGGCTAGCTTTCATGGGCCTGCTAGCTATATAATATTTTATTTGCTTATCAAATGTTTTTAGAAGAGAGTCGGGAGGGAATATTTCCTTGTGCTTCAGGGCATGTTTGGTTAGAGGTATAAGGTGGTAAGGAAAGATAAAGGAAATCGCTAATAATGCTTAGTTTACTATAATGCAATTGAGCATTCCCTTAAACAAGGTAATGAGCCATTACCCTACAAATTGGGGGTTATGGTAAAGAATTTTCATTATATTCCTTAGTATTACATTTGCCTTTCTCATTACCATTATTGACTTTGAACCAAACATGCCCTTATTAAATAACTTGATTATCACAAATATAAGTTCAAACTCTTTTGAGTAATTACGGGCTTATGCGCTTTCAAGTTAGATGTAGGGGTGTTCATCGGTTCGGTTTTCGGCTAATCGGTTTATTCGGTTTGGTTGTTCGGTTAAATTTCTTTTTGTCATAACCAAAAACCGAACGGAACCGAAAATATCTATGACCGAACCGAACCGAGAACCGAACCGAAGTTCGGTTTGGTTCTGGGTCAAAACCGAAAACCGAATTTTGTACTTGAATTACACTATTTATATATTTTTTTTAAATTTAATTATATATACTTTTTGGCAAAAAAAATTTCAAGCATAAAAAAGTGTTTTTTATATTAGTATAAAATTTTAATGAACATTTTTTATATATAAAATAATATAAATATATAAAATATATATATATATATATATATATATATATATATATATATATATATATATATATATATATATATATTTATGTAAATTCGGTTTTCGGTTCAGATAGTCAAACTCATATCCAAACCGAAAACCGAATTTTTAATTCGGTTCGGTTTGGTTTTAGCAAATTCGGTTCGGTTATATGTTCGGTTCGATTTTTTTTTGATTCGGTTCAATTTGGTTTTCGATTTATTCGGTTTATTATCCGAACCATGAACACCCTAGTTAGATGGCCCTTTTCTATAATGGACTTTATGGGCTACTTATTGTCCAATCACTTTCCATTGAACTATAATATTTTTTGAAATGACTACTAACTACGTTGTAATATTAATTAGCTTATGTCTCTTCAAAAATAATACTTTCTCCGTCTCATAATAAATGTCCACTTTAAATTTTTTAGTCTTTCTTGTTCAAGTTTGACCATAAATATTTTTATTTGTGTTATATAATAGTTAATGAAAATTATACTAAATGAAAATACATTTAAAACTCAATATATTCATATGTTTTTCATCAAGTATTATATAAAACAAATATAAATATTCATGGTCAAAGTTTAATAAGAAAGACTAAAAAAAATCAAAGTGGACATTTATTATAAGACGAATGTAGTATATCTATACTATATTGTAATTCATTTGGGACTATTCTATAATTAGAAAGGCTTAAAATTCAAATTTTTTTCTTGCTTATTATGAAAAGATTTCAAAATTAATTTTTTAGGAAGTAAGTTGGTTAGGAAGTTTGTTAAGAAGCGATTGGTGGTTCAAAATAAAATTATTTGACTTAAACATCTATAATATCTCTACTTATAAAGCATGAAAATAATTAAACGTGTAACCAAGTAACGTAAAATATAATCACACGGCACCCGTCGCCGTATTACGCGGGTACCGTTATAGTATATATATTAATTAGCTCATGTACAATTAGTATTCATGAATTATATAATCTTGTGAGATGGAAGACAAACTATTTTAAATATTAATCTTACAGAACGTACTTTGATTGAATATCGGACAATCATCTAGATCGGTTATATAAAATGTGTACTTTAATATCAATTTGATGCTAGAGCATATGTAGTTTATATTGAGCAGTTGAAAGACAATTTCCTACTCTCACATTAAATATGATGAATACTCTCCATTGGTATTTGTTCACATTTTCATTGGTTGATTTTGGAATCAGGGGTCTTGTGTAGTTGTGTTCGAGGCTGGTGAGCGTTTGCATATGTAAAGCATGTTCCCAAAACAATATTGCATACTTGTGAAAGATATAGACTGTACATAATCATAGGCGTGCTCTTAATGCATATGTATACGAGAAGTTAAACGAAAAATCACCTGCTCGTTATATATGTTACCGGATAATACTCGAATACTAACCATAGGAATAAACAACTTGGCATAGTAGCCATTTACGTTACTTGAAGAGCAACCTGGCTATAGAAGGTTTGGTCCTTTTAAATTGATTTCACGTTGCATTGTAAGCTAGTACAGTAGTACTTTCTAGTTTTTCTATAATAAATTTGGTCGGTTTAGTAAAATATTAGTTACCAAATTTTATATTGTACAAACTATATTCCACATTTCTATCTACATTGAATAAACAAAGGAAATGACCATGAAATTCCCATTTTTATGTACTTATTCCAAGTCCCCTAAAAATAATATATAAAACCATTACTTTATCCAAAATAAATATAGCCAACCAAATTTCGAAACGTCACTATAAACTCTTTTCTATCCATTCATACAAAGACACCTTACCATCAAGTCATCAACCAACAATAAAACATTACTAATTATATTAAATCACAAGGGATGCTACGTCGTTTTGCACTCCCAGCACTCCCATTTTCCCGCCAAAACCACCCGGCCTTCTCTAGCCCAAGCCCAGCTTCTCTAGCCCAATTTCGCAACCCTGTTGTTAAGCCCTTATATTGCCCGGTTATCATATTGTTCTTCCAGATTTTTCCACACATACCTAACCATCGCTACACACATCAACCACAGTATCACACCATTATTCCGGTTATTATTTGTTACTAATTTTTCGAGGATGAAGCCACATGAAGAAACAGACCCATCATTTTGCAGGTTTGTTTATATATACTTTATGTTAAGAAGATTTTTTTTTTTTTACTTAAAGTTGTTATACCAAGTTTAAGTATACTAATTGGATTTATGTTATAGTTTGATAGTTTGGTATAAACGGTTAATTTACAGTTTTGGTCAACTATGGCAGAAACCATAACGTCAGGTCAGTGGAAGTTCCTAAGAGCAGGACATTTTTGGGCTTGGATCTGTTCTACTTGATAGTGAGGATACTGATATATACAGGTATGCCATGGCGAAGTTAAGAAGAAACATTATTTTTTTTATCTTCCATTTTGATTAATTGCCAGCCCCCATTTGAATTGTTTTTCTTGATAGATAATGTGTATGTTTTTGGGATAGTGTATTGAGCATTGATAGTCGATAAAACCTAGAGGTCATCATGATTTTGAAGTGAAGAGGCTGATTGTATTGTTTATATAGTCATCATTATTATTTGTATGGATTTTTATTGATTGAACTATAACTCAAAAGTCTTCATGAGAGTATACACATCGATCGTAGTTTATTGTTGATATTTGACATCAAGTATCTTTAGGAAGTTACAAATGTTTAGATGATTACCGAAATAAATTCATTGTTAATTTACAAATGATTAGATGATTACCAAAATAAACGAAGCAGTGTTACATGAAAAAGAATATCTGCTTAAACAAATCCTCATTCATATGGGTGCTAAATTTGGTTTGCTATTTCTTTTTTTGGCTACAGATACAGTACCCAGGAACGGCCTCCGAACCCCACGTGCAAATATATGGAGAGCCTGCACATTACTTTCGGGTACGACTCCTTTTGTTGACAATTACCATTGTGGCTTTCATAATTTACAGGTGCATTCCCAAACACTCCCACAAATTAAGCATATATGCATTCCCAAACACTCCCATAAATTAAGTCATTTTAGTCAATATAAGCTACTTATTACTTTACAAGTTGTTTGAATGAACAATTCCTTAATTAGTTTGTCGTTTTGTGTCCAACAGTTGGAGGAGATTAAGAAAACTTGAGGCCATGCGCTCGAGGGTGGAGTTGCTGGGAGAGATTACTTACTTTTTGAGGTTATATCCTTTTACGTTACATCAACTTCAGTTTCTTTGAATTTTGTAGCGGGACAAATTATATAATTATTAAGTTGTTGTAGTTACTGGATATAGTGAAACCAATCATATATTATGGGTAATTATTAAGTCACAAGTAGTTGCAAAAACTTATTATAGTTACTACAGTATATAATTGTGTGCTTTTTATTGTTACATATCAGAGTGATTTTTTAAAATGCAATGCCAAATACCCCTAATTCTAAATATGTTCACTTTTATGTGAAGGCTATCATAGTCTATGTTTATCTTTTCCTCTATATGATATGAGAAAAACAACCTGGCACTTCCTTTGTATTCGGAAATTCATAAACTTAAAATCCTCCCTGATTTGTCCTGCAGCAGGAAAGCCATGAGGAAGAGCGTGAGAAGATGCAGGTATTATGAAAAGTTACAATGTGGAAAAGGTTAAGATAATTTAAACAAATATCTTAATTAAAATAAGATATATAAGATTGTTAGGATTATATTAATTCTTCTCATTTTGTTGTTACAGGTATTAATGTAATATCAAAACAGGTTCCACTTTCCCAATATATTGGTAATAGCCGTGGTCATTGCTTGAGGTAAATGGACTTACAACTTTGATGTTACTAAGTCAGTGGTCATTGCTTAAGGTATCGACTATAAGTGAAACAAACAATATAGTGTTTTTGGGCTAGAAGCATGTAAATTGTTAAAAAGAATCAAAATAGGTCTACATAATTATCCAGTTGTTAGAGAGGGACACCAAGTACCCAGGGATGACTTAACTTTTCAAGTTTAAACCCTTTGGCCCATTATAATTTTGGCTAATATTACCCATTAAAAATAATGAACCCAACATGACAAGCTACTGAACAAGTACCAAAATTTTCAGGTTGCTTCTATTGTCAATGAACTCAGATTGCAGACTGACGCGTCAGCTTCGAGGGTAGGTTCATACTGAAATACAAGTAGCAGTACGTATGCCCCAGTGAGATGAGTTAATATGGTACCAACAGAAATGCGTTGTAGATCGGTAATTCTTGATTAGTAAGTACCCTTATCTAAATCTATAAATGTGACTAAGGGGGTATTTGGACGTGCAATGGAAATTGATTATTGAGATCAGAGCCTTTCGAAGAAACAACCAGTAGCCGACTATAGCTTATCCAAAAGTCAGCTGTAAGTATATAATACTTGATGGTTAAATAAGATCTCCCAGTGTTTTTACAGAGCCAATTTCAGTAGAATGACTAAGTATGTCTCTACAACATTGCAGGCATCAAACTTATGTTGTTGGTACTCTAGGTCCACATAAATACATGTCAAATTGCCGTTAGAGTACCCATTACGCTGATAGTAGTACTATAAACTCACAACATAAGGTACTATAAAAATGAGATACTTATAATATCTTATATAGTTGGCAAGATGTGCGGGTCTGGTGGGTTCGGTAACAGTTAAACGCCGGTGTTGGGGCTATTTCAACCTGCTATCATGTTTCCCTTTTAGCAATGTTTTTTGTTTGACCCATTTCAACATGCTGTCATATATTTCCTCTAATGTACTTTGTTCTTAAGAAAAGTGTGTATAGAAAATAGAAAAGTTACATTGGTCTCGACTGTGTTAAGTGTTCATTTTAATGATGTATGTTTAACGCCACTTTGTAGTATTTATTGCCTATTCAGTAACATGCTATTGTCATTTAGTTAACCAATTAGGTTGGTATATACATATAATGATTAGCATCACACTACAACCTTTTGTATCAAGTAATCCACTATCTCTTTTCTATCATGTAACGCGCTTTGCATTTTATGTTTAGATCATTATTTTTAATCCTTAGCTTGCGAAAATAGTTTGTCAAATATTTCTATTCAAGGGCCTTACAACTTTCATCTCTAGAAATATTAATCAAACTATTAATTGTAATCGTGACAGGAAGGGATAAGAAAAGAGATCATAGTAGTTTGCCAAAAACATTGAAATTTTACAGCGAAAAAAACCCCGCAAGGCCGCAATGCGGCCGGCCGCCGCCATACTTGTTGTTGAAATATATGTTGAAATAGTTCGTTTAGTTTCTAGAACTACGTCTAAATTAATTTGTAGTATTCTCTTATCAAGCTAAATAATGTAAAACTTTATATATATATATATATATATATATATATATATATATATATATATATATATATATATATATATATATATATTTTTTTTTTTTTTTTTTTTTTTTTGCAAAAGGTTAAATTATATTATTCTTCTCAACATATTTACATCATAAGAATAGAAGATATAGATTTGGACATCCCGAAATCTTATACAAACAAGACATACTACTACTAGATTACATCAGACATCTTTAGAGACTAGATATTATATCAGACAATACCATACACAATTGATCAAGGCATTCAGACCCGAGCATTCCATATCACCACTGCATACAGCACTAATTCACCTTGTTATTGCACCTAAACCATCTAGCTACATTTCCATCTTACCCTCTTGCCATAATCACTCATCCATCACCCACAGTAATCATAGCAATAAAGGTTAATGGCTTCACTAGGCACCCATAACCCCTCCACAGAAGGGCTCTGCCAGTTATACTACATTTTCATCTCAAAAATGGCTTCATATAACTGGGAACACTCTCCTCCAGTGAGGACCAACCATTACCTCCTATGGGAGTGTAAAGTAAGGACCATGAAGTGTCATCTTTCACCACTCTCAATTCCTCACTACTTACACTCCCCTCCAAGACCATTTACCCTTCACAAATGGAAGCCCTACTTTATGGTACATCCATATTATGATAGACCTCCTACTCAGCAATACATAGCCTTCTAGTTTCCTCCCAAGGCCAAACTAGAAAACACTATGGTGCTAAAGTAGGTACAGTTACACAATTAGGACTCTAAGATACAAGGAACCTCACATTTGTAATGGTCTGATTATGAATGACAGCATACAAATATGTCATTTTGTTTCTGTTATCATGTCTGCTAAACACCCATTTAAACTTCACCAATCATACTATATATCATTCACTGCCAATTTCATTATTCCAAATACCCTTGAATAACCAGTTATGTCTTCATAAACAACCAATTTTACAAGTAATTTCCCATAAATCAAAAACCTCTTTGACATCTCTTGATTCAGCAACTCTAAGACTAGACAGTTTCAACTTCACAATTTCTTTAATTTCTTTCCATAAAACATCCCATGGTCTTTTAACTTCTTTAAACAGCCGATAATTTCTCTCTTTCCATATGAAGTAAGTAACAGCAGCAAAGACTATTTTCCTTAAGATAATCCAAATATTCCTCTTTTTTGGCATTTTAATGAGTTCCTCCAAAACTGTTTTCCATGAACTGCAGCCAGTTTGGAATTTGCACATCTTACTAGCTTTATCCCAAACACTAGCTAAATAGTTGCATTCAAAGAACAGGTGTTTGTGAGAATCAATTTCCTTATTTCTCAAAGAACATAACATAACTTTTGTAGGTTGCCATTTCAATATTCTATCTTGGGTGGGTAATCTTTCATGAACTAGTAGCCATACTATGAATGCATGTCTTGGTATGAAATAAGGAAACCACACTACATCAAACCATGGAACTTTAACTTCAGAGTCTCTTCCTTCCACACTCTACTAATACTAAACTTTACCAAATTCCTTTTGCTACTTATCCAATGTACACTGTCTTCCTTATCCTCATTCAGTATTGGAATTTTAACTGTTCTGAGCTGTGGAAATTGGTCTAACCATCCAGTTGGCCATTGCCCTTGGCCATTAACAATCATGTTAGCCACTTTCTCATTTTGATGCAACCCAGCAGAATATACTACTCTTCTTAACACTATATTTGATCCCATTTATCATACCACATCTCAGTTTTTTTTCCATTCCCAATTATGCTCCAAACATGAGGTCTCACTTTTTCTCTTAATTCAAGCAGTTTTTTCCATCCCCAACTTGCTTTTGTATCAACAGGAATCTCCCACACACTTTTTCCCTTTAACCTATGTGCATTCACCCATTTTACCCACAAGGAGTCTTTTTTCATAGCAATATTCCATAAATGTTTACACATTAGTATAGAGTTCCACTGATCAAATGACTTCAATCCCAAACCCCCATTCTCCTTTGGCTTGCATACATTCTTCCATGCTATCTTTGCTTTTCCTTGCACTTTTTCACCTTTACTCCATAAGAAACATTTAAGCAGTTTGTCAATATCTTTAATAACAGTTTTAGGTAAGAAAAACACAGATGCCCAGTATGTCTGCATTGCAGCCAACACTGAAGCTATTAATTGTAATCTCCCAGCATAAGTCAGGAACTTATTCTTCCAATCCATAATCTTCATTTTAACTCTATCAATCAAACACTTGCAATCCTTGAGACCCAATCTTTCAGTATTAAGTGGAACTCCTAAGTATCTTACTGGCAAGTTTCCCACAGTGAACAGCACAATACTTAGAATTTCACATTTAAGCTCATCACTAATATTTCCACAAAACATTGTACTTTTACCCATATTTGGATGCAAACCTGAAGATTCACTGAACTCATCCAAAGCTTGTTTGATAACTCTAACAGAATTAACATCTCCATTGCATAGAACCATTAAATCGTCAGCAAAGCACAAATTTACAATCTTCATCTCCTCACATCCATCATGAAAAGTAAACTGTCCTGTTTGTCTTATCTGTCTGAGAAGCATTAGATTGAGCACTACCATAACAATGGTGAACAAATAAGGGGATACAGGATCCCCTTGTCTGAGTCCTCTACCACCCTTAAAATATCCACATCTATCCCCATTAACAGATACTGAAAAAGTTGTTGTTTTGATGCATACCATAACCCATTTAACAAACATATTAGGAAATCCAAAGCCTTCCATTACCTTTTCTAGAAAATCCCAGTTGACCGTGTTTATGCCTTCATTATATCAATCTTGAAAGCACATCTCTTCTCCCCACTTTTACAATCATATCCTTTAAGTAACTCCTGAGTCAATAAAATGTTATCAGTAACGCTTCTCCCAGGGATAAATGCACTTCGATTCTGAGATATGATTCTACTAAGAACATGCTTCAGTCTATTTGTCAATATTTTGCTTATGATCTTGTAAACCACATTATAGCAAGCTATTGGTCTATAGTCTGATACTTTTAATGGTGTTTGTACTTTAGGAACCAAGGTGATCACGGTGGAATTAACTTCACCAAGGATTTTACTAGAATTGAAGAACTCTTTAATTGCTGCACATAGATCATCACCAACTATATCCCAAGCTTTCTTGAAAAACTTTGTTGTATACCCATCAAGACCTGGTGCCTTGTTATGATCAATTGATTTCAATGCCTCCTTAATTTTATCCACACTTACTTCATTGCACATCTGGTCAGCTTCATCTTGCCTCACCTTCAATTGAATTAAATCATTAAAATCATTAATAAGAGTAACCTCTCTTTTATCACCCAGAAAATTTTGAAAATGTGACACAAACTGCTCTGCAACTTCTTCACCTTCATATCTAATGCCTCTTTCATCACAAATAGAATGAATATGATTCCTGTATTTCCTCCCTTTTACAACTTGGTGAAAATATGTAGAATTCTTATCCCATTCATTAAGCCATTCCATTCTTGCAAGCTGATACAAAAATCTTTCTTCATCTTCAGTAGCTTCATTATATTCATTAAGGATTCTTGCAGTTTCTTTTTTCAGTTCATCATTATCAACCTTAATTTGAATTTCTTTCAACTTTTCTCTCAATGAAACTACTCTTTCAAAAAGGTTGCCTTTACTCCAACTAAATTTTTTGATGTAGAACTTCAAATTCTTCAATCTTTTCATCATCACAGTCATTTTACAACCTTTAACTGGTATACTCCACTCCTTTTGAACCATCTTATTAAAGCCATCCTTATCAGCAACATAGTTAGGAAATCTGAATGACCTTTTCTTCTTATTCAAGATGTGAGGTATTTTTAAGATAGCTGGGCTATGGTTAGACACCAAATAAGGTAGAAAAATTGCATGAGCTTGGCTGTGATCAGACATCATCTTTGCATTTCCCAAAATTCTATCAAGCTTCTTGAGAGTTTTGCACTGTGGATTCTTCAAGCTTTTAGTCCATGTAAACTGAACCCCAATTCTGTTTAGATCCTCTATTTCAATACTTGTAACACAATCAATAAACTCTTGCATTTCACTTGTAATATAAGGGACACCATCACTATGTTCATCAGCTTTCATTGTAACATTAAAGTCTCCCATCATACACCAAGCATTTCAACTAACAACTTGATTGTACTGCTCCAGGTTTCTGATTGATGCTAAACCACCAACTTATATTGACCAAAGAATGGTCAACAAAGTCAAATAGCCTAGATCAATGCTCCGGGTAATATAAGGTATCACCAGGTCGTTAAATCCCGACAAGGTGTGAAATGTGACTGAGCGTGCTTTGTGATCGGGTGTTTATTCACAGAAAGGGTTTGTTATGAGAATTATTTGGGAATTATTAAACAAAATAGCTTAGGAAAGCTATGTGAATGATTACGGGAATTGAGATTGAAAGGAAATCACCTAAAACATAAAAACTGTACGTTTGCTGAAAACGCGAACAAACGTACGAGGAATAAAAGTGAACGAGATGATCTGAAAAGGCTACTGGTATGAAAATGGTATTTTTACAAACCTAATGGTTGAAGAAAATTTTTGGAAATTTAAAATTAATTTTTACACTAATTTTATAATTATTATTAATTAAATATTAATTTTCTAATTATTTTTAATTAACTAAGTTAACTTAAAATACAAATAAATGTGAAATTAACTTGGAAAAATAAAAATTAAACTTAGAAAAATCTAAAATACTATAAAATTAATTTTAGAAATGAAAATATATTTTTAAGACTTTTTAATTAATTATTACTAATTATTAATTACTTTTTAATTATTTAAATTAATCTAGATTCTAATTAATTATTAAATTACACTAGAAAATTGAAAATAAAATTTGGAAAAATTTAAAATAACTAAAAACTAATTTTAAAATTTAATTTATATTTTTTTGATTTTCTAATTAATTATTATTAATTATTAACTATTTAATAATTATTAAAAACTATTTTAAATTAAGAAAAATATTAAATGATGCAAGAAAAATCTGAAAAAAATACAGAAATTATTTTTACACGCCAGAAGCCTAGGAAAATTATAAAAATAGGAATTGCTTATTAATAAGCTGAAGAATAAGCCAATTGGCTTAAATAGAAGCTATCACTTCTATTAAGTTGGGCTTATTTGGAATTTTCTTTTTCAAAACTGCTTATTATAAGTTTTTAAGCAACTTTTGTGAAGGTGGTTTGACTGTGGTCAAGTAAATAAGCACTTCAAGTGCTTAAACCCTTGACAGTTGACTTTCTTTGACTTTGGAGAGAAATAAGTGCAAATGGCCAAGTGTGGGGCCCACAATGGTAAAAGCTGATGCAAATAAGTTGTAAGAACAAGTTTAAGCAAGTAACACACAAATAAGCTAACAGAATAAGCCACAAACCCAGAATAAGCACTTTGGGTGCTTGGTTCGGAGACAGAAAAGGGACAGACTTATGAGGCCAAACAAAGTGGGGTCCACAGGTCTAATGGTCAAAACAATGGTCAACCTTTAATCCCTGGTAGGAGGGGGGTTGGGAGAACCCAAGTATGAGGTGTGGGACCCACTGGGTTGCCCACAAAATACCAGCAAAGGTGGTGGGTTGAGTTGGGTCTGCTGAAGCAGGGCACAAGCTTGCCCTGCAGCTTTCTTCCAAGGGTGTTTTGGTCCAATAGAAAAAATCACAAAAATGTAAAAACTGTGAAAATCAAAGGTTCTACTGATAGACTACTTACCCAAGCAATTTCAAACCTTAAATCCAAACACAAAAATCAATTTAATTCATGTCATTTTGATGAAAATCTGAGATTGCAATTTTGACTTTTTGAGAAAACAAGCAAAGTTGACTTTGATGAGTTTTGGTTGATGATTACTGGTTTAAATAGATGTATTAAGCTATATTACAGTTAAAGATGCCTAGAAGAACAGACTTTAAACAAAATGGGTGAAGTTTGATGTTCCAAAATCCCACAGACAACTGATATGAGTGGGTGAGGGAGATTTTTGACTTTTGGAGTTTTAAAGGCAAAGTTTATGGACTATATGGCCTATATTATACTACAGCAATCCAGTGAAACTAAAATAAACACCAAGTATCAACCAAAGCTCTGCTCACAAGCTTGTTCCAAACACCCCTTTATACACACTGATTTTGAGTTTTTGAGATAAAGAGCAACACAGATTGATGCTAACTATTCTAAACCAATTTTTTACTAGTTGTAAGGTATATATATGCTGAGAAACACAACCTTTACCACTACCACTACTTATACTACTTTATACTAGTTTTGCTCAAAATGACAGTTAAATGAGTACAATGAGCAACAAGCAATTCCAAACTATAACTACCCAATTTTAAGCCAGAATTCAACTTAACTACACCTAAATAACACAAAAGATTCAAAGTAAAACAAATTTAAGCTCAAACACAGTGGAGTAGAAATTTGAACCAAGGACTTACAAAAGCCTTCCAAGCTGAGATCATGAACCAGAACCAAACTATATTACCTAATGGCTTCCACAAGCCTCTATTACCCTCTGAAATCCACAAATCAACCAAACTCCAAAGCTGCTTCAACCTTTGTCCATTTTTTATTTTATTTTTATTTTTCTTAAATATTTTTAGTATTTATGAAACTGAGTTTAGGAAGTTACCACACACTTGAAAAGTTTCTAAAAAGTTGTTTTGAGAGTTTATATGAGCTTATGAATAGCTTGAACACACTTTGGAACCTTAAATTAACACTTGAGAACTTTGAATGAAACTTGAAAATTTAAACAAGAAATAAACTTAAAACATTGCTTTCATTTAATTGAAACTAAGTTACAAAGGAAATTTAAAACATTTCTAGAACTACAATTACAATACTACACACACTAATGCTCAAAAATGAGCTACAATATATAACGAGGTAAAATTCAACCCTAAGTCTTCCCACATGGATTTTTCTTGAAAACTGAGAGTCCCAATAGCTTTGTGTTGACCCCTTGACCAAATCCTCACCATCCAATTAGGCTTTGATCAATCTAGACCCTTGATTAGAATTTCCCGCCAAAAATGTGTCGGGGTAAAATTGAGTGGAACTGGTGGAGGTTGGTGTTGGAATTTATTGTGGTTGATTAGTTTGGTGGGGAGTATTAATTGTGGGGGGGGGGGGGGGGGGGCTGGTGAAAAAGGTGAGAGGATGGGGGACATATTACCCTGGTTTTGGGGTGACTGGTTGGGGGAAGAAGATGGGTCAAAGGGTCGTTTGACCCTTGTTGACTATTTGACCTGGGGTGGGCTGGGATTTGGATTGGGTGGACTGGGCTTTGGATTTTGGTTTTGGGTATAAAAAGGGTCCGGCTGGTTTTAACTTTAAAACACCACAAGGACTATTTTTGTAACTTTGCAAAACATAATGACTGAAGTTGTACTTTTTCCCATTTGCTTCCATGGACCAAATATGTTATAAATCCAAAGTCAAAGAACCATTTTTGCCAATTTTGATTTTTTAAAATTCCCAGGGACCTATTTTGCCATTTTTGAAATCTCAGGGACCAAACATGTAAATTTGGAAAATTTATTACCCAAGTGTAATATTTTGTGAATTTTGACTTTCAAAACCTTGGGTTGACTTTTCCTTTCAAAACAAATGCATAGGGACTAATTTTGACAAGTTTTGAAACTTGGGAGACTGAAACTGCCAATATTGCAAACTTTGTACGTTTTTTCTTTGTTTTTGCACATTTTGCATTTAAAACACATAAAACACAATCCCTGGAATAATTTAAGTATTTTGATTTCTTTTTGATTGTTTTTGTATGTTTTGGCAGTTTAAATACGTCAAAAATGATGAGTGTTTGAGTACTCATCAATCCCCCACACTAAACTATTGCTAGTCCCTAGCAATCTTTTTAGAAAACTTGATAGATTTTAAACTCTTTACCAAAAGCCATCACTTCTGGAGTAGCCAGGTGTAAGAACTGTGGCACACCTGATAACCGTGTGATTTTGAGCAAACCACCAGCTTTCAACGGATTTGTTTAGTCTTTACCAAGAGCCGTTTGCTCCTGGACTAGCCAACTCTTGATGGACAACGTCAACATCTTGGTGAGCTGATTACCAATTATGGATTTTCCACGGCCTTTACCACAAGCCATAATCTTGTGGGCTAGCCAACTCACTCGCTTTATGGGATATGGGGAGTTGAGGAACCATACAATTTTAGGCAAATTGCAAGCCGTAAACGGATTTGAGTTATCTTTACCAAGAGCCGTTTGCTCCTGGATTAGCCAATCCCTTTGTCCGTTAGACCTGGCGGACTGATTACCACAAAAAAATTTTGAAATAAAGTGAAAAATTTTTGAAAATTTTGGCCAAAAACGGGGGTACTAGAAGATACATTTTGACAAAATTCGCTAGAATTCCCCCCCCCCCCCCCCCCCCCCCCCCCCACACTTAGAAATGAATATTGTCCTCAATATTCAAAGTCCCGGCTATTATGCCGACTCTTTGAACGTAAAAAGCCAAGATTCGAATCTAACTGTGGAAATACCAATTTTCACTTTATTTCTATATATACACATCATCATTTTTTTTTTAAACTTATATATACGTTTTTTTCAAACAACGGGGGGTTGGCCATTCCCCCACACTAGGTGGTAGAAAGTAGAAGGAAATCAGAGATACGGGTGAAAACCCGTATTGTGCTATTGTTTTTGTTCATCGAGTCGCTAGCTTGACTCGATCCCCGAATTCAATTGTCCTTGGGGAAAGTTTGGAGATCCGGGACAACCATGGATGGTATGTCCTCTCCAAAGTAGTTCTTTAAACGATGTCCATTCACTTTGAAATTTGGACCATCATTTTGAGATAATTCGACGGTACCATATGGATAAACTTTTGTGATAGTGAATGGACCGGTCCATCGGGTTTTGAGCTTTCCCGAGAAGATCTTGAGTCTAGAGTTGAAAAGAAGGACTCGATCACCAACGTTGAAAACGCGGTTCTTGATTTTGGAGTCATGAATCTTCTTTGTCTTTTCTTTGTAGATCAAAAAGTTCTCGTAAGCTTGATCACGAAGTTCGTTTAATTCATTTAGTTGAACTTTTCTATGATCACCCGCCGTTTTGAGGTCAAAATTGGCATGCTTGAGAGCCCAATAGGCTTTGTGCTCAAGCTCGATCGGAAGATGGCACGCTTTCCCGTACACAAGTTTATAAGGCGTACACCCAATGGGTGTTTTGTAAGCCGTACGGAAAGCCCAAAGTGCATTATCTAATTTATCTGGCTATGATGCATGATTTTCACCTACGGTTCTTTCTAAAATTCTTTTGATGCCCCGATTGGAAACCTCGACTTGTCCACTTGTTTGAGGGTGGTACGCAGTAGAAAGACGGTGAGTTACACCGTACTTTTGCATGACTTTGTCAAATTTGTCATTACAGAAATGCGTACCACGATCACTAATAATAGCACGTGGAGTTCCGAATCGGGCAAAAAGAGCTTTCAAGAATTTTACAACTACTCGGGCATCATTTGTGGGTAAAGCTTTCGCTTCAACCCATTTTGACAAGTAGTCAACTGCCACGAGTATGTATTTGTTTCCGTGAGAGGATGGAAATGGCCCCATAAAGTCGATGCCCCAGATATCAAAAATTTCACAAACTTGAATTGCATTCTGAGGCATTTCATTCTTTTGTGAAATATTCCCGTGACGCTGACAAGCGTCACAGGACTTGACAAATTCTTGGGCGTCCTTGTAGATCGAGGGCCAATAAAAGCCGGAATCAAACACCTTTTTGGCGGTGTAGTTGGGATTGTGGTGGCCCCCCGTGGGACCAGCATGGCAAGCCTTTAAAATTTCTGTGGCTTCCTGACCATACACACACCGCCAGATGACTTGATCCGCGCAAATTTTGAACAAGTAGGGGTCGTCCCAGAAGTAATGTTTTACATCTTTGAAAATTTTATTTTTTTGTTGGGACGACATCCCTTTCACAATGAAGTTACCCGCAAGATAGTTTGCAAAGTCGGCAAACCATGGGGTAATCGAGTCTCCACGAAATGAAACTGCATTGAGGGTTTCGAGATGAAATGTTTCATTTATTTCCTTTTTCTCGAAAGCATCTTAGTGAGGGTTTTCAAGATGGGAGAGATGATCAGCAGCTAGGTTCTCAGCTGTTTTTTTATCACGAATAATGATATCAAATTCCTGAAGGAGGAGAACCCAACGGAGGAGTCTCGGCTTTGCATCTTGTTTTGCAAAGAGGTACTTCAAAGCTGAGTGATCCGTATAACTATGCTTTTGGTCAGAATCAAGTATGGCCGGAATTTTTCAAAAGCATACACCACAGCTAATAATTCTTTTTCAGTGGTGGTGTAATGACTTTGAGCCTCGGTCATAGTCTTGCTGGCATAGTGTATAGGCTGAAAATGTTTTGTTTTGCGTTGCCCCAAGACTGCCCCTATTGCATAATCACTAGCATCACACATGAGCTCGAAGGGCAAGTCCCAATCGGGGGAAACAAGAATCGGTGCCTCGGTAAGCCTTTTCTTTAATGTTTCAAAGGCTTCGATGCACTCAGGGGAGAAGATAAAAGGAGCATCCTTCTCGAGGAGATGGGTCATAGGCCGGGCGATTTTAGAAAAATCTTGAATAAACCTACGATAGAAACCGGCGTAACCCAAAAAGCTCCTAACACCTTTTACGGTTGTGGGATGAGGTAATTTTGCAATGACATCCACTTTGGCTTTGTCAACCTCAATCCCGTTCTTTGAAATTTTATGGCCGAGGACAATGCCCTCTTTGACCATAAAGTGACTCTTCTCCTAATTTAGACATAACTTTGTGTCTTCACAACGTTTTAGCATGTCGTCTAAATGGGAGAGGCATGATTGAAACGAATCCCCAATGACCGAAAAATCGTCCATGAAGACCTCCATAGTTTTCCCGATCATGTCGGAAAATATGGACATCATACATCTTTGAAACGTGCCCGGAGCATTACATAAGCCAAATGGCATACGTTTATACGCGAAAGTTCCATAGGGGCACGTGAACGTGGTCTTTTCCTGATCTTGCGGATCAATGGGAATCTGAAAGTAACCCGAGAAACCATCGAGGAAGCAATAGTACTCATTCCCCGCTAATCTCTCGAGCATCTGATCCATAAAGGGCAGAGGAAAATGATCTTTACGGGTGGCGTCATTTAACTTACGATAGTCAATGCAGACACACCACCCCGTAACCAAACGAGTTGGAATTAACTCATTTTCCTCATTTGTATCAACAGTAATGCCACCCTTTTTTGGAACACAATGGATTGGGCTGACCCAAGGACTGTCCGAGATAGGGTAAATCAATCCGGCCTCAAGAAGTTTTAAAACCTCTTGTTTGACAACCTCGTGAATTTTTGGATTTACCCTTCTTTGTTGTTGGACTGCAGGTTTGAAGTCGTCCTCCATTAAAATCTTGTGAGTACAAAACTCAAGGTCAATGCCCTTGATGTCGGAGAGTCGCCAAGCAATTGCTTGTTTATGAGACTTCAAAACCTTTATAAGAGCAGCCTTTTCCTCAACACTTAAGTCTTTAGCAATTATGACGGGCAATTTATCATCACCCTCCAGAAATGCATATTCAAGATGAGGCGGCAAGTCCTTAAGTTCAACCTCGGGGAAGTCATCAGTTTTCTCAACATTTTTGACTTCCTCCTTTATGAAGTGTTTGTGGTAGAACAGGAAGAGGAGAGGGATCTTCATTTAATAACTTCTCAAGGAGGAAAATATCCCTCTCGGGGTCAATCTCTTGGTTATCGACTCCATCGGGAATCGAGTCACTTTTGAGAAAGGCCTCAATTTCTTCTAAGATGAAGTCACTTCCCTCAAACGAAGTGAGGGAAGGAGAAGAATTGGCTATGATGGGATGAGAAGATTGAGTGAGGTTTTCACTTGAAGAATCATCAACGAAACCTAGAATCTCTTGAGCATACTCCTCAGCAGCAACATCGATGACATCAATTTGATTCACTGATTCACAATCATAATTGGAGGAGTATCTCGAGGTTTGATTTAGATTGAACGTAATAGCTTCCGTTCCAACACGATCTCATGCTCAAATACATCGATAAGAGCGCGCCCAGTTCTGAGGAATCCCCTCCCAAGAATGAGAGGGACCCTAGAATCGGCATCAAAGTCAACAATGACAAAATCTGCCGGAAAATGGAACTTTCCCACTTTAACGAATATGTCCTCGGCAATGCCAAGAGGACGAGAAATCGAGCGATCGGCAAGCTCTAAAGTCATGCACGTGGGAGTGAGTTCGGGAAGAGAGAGTTTCTTCCACATAGAATATGGCATTAGGTTAATGCTAGCACCTAAATCAGCTAAGGCGAAGCATTCAACCATACCCGGGAAAGTACAAGGAATGAGAAATTTCCCGGGGTCTCCAAGCTTTTCAGGAAGCTTTTTCAAGAGAACTGCTGAGCAGTGCTCATTCAGAGGAGTTCTTGCCATCTCAAAGAGTTTTTCTTTATTACTCAACAGATTTTTGATTGTCGATGCAAACTTGGGCATCAAGAGAATAGCGTCCGCGAAGCTAATATCAAAGTGCAAATCTTGGAAGATTTGGAAAAATTTATCCATTTGGTGATTAGCTTTTTCGCGGAGCTTTTGTTCATTGAGACTTGATGGATAAGGAATAGAAGTTTTGGATTTTGGGTTGTCCCCTGGAGTTTCTGGTGGTTCAAAGACAACTCCAGGCTTACATCTGGTTTCAGGATTAACCTGAGGTTGGACGTGTGCTGTACTTCGTGGGCTAGGAGTTTGCACCTTGTCCTTCGTCACCTCAGGCTCACGATCCACTACCTTTGGAGGAGAAGAAGAAGAGGTAGTAGGAATCGCGGGTTCATCATATGAAGCACCACTTTGTGTTGTGATCGCCTTAGCATCGCCCCTCGGGTTAGCGATCGTGTTGCTCGGTAAAGTAGTACCTGAGCCCGAGGGTCGATCATTTAAAGACTTCTTGATATCAGAAATCTGGTTGACCAGCAACTTGTTCAACTCTTCTTGGGACTTCATGAATTGCTTTAACAACTCATCAGATGAAGGCCCGGTTGGAATAATGGCTTGATATGGATTAGGAAGATTTTGAGCTCGATTGTTCGGATTGGGGCCTTGATTGAAATTTCCTTGGTTTTGATGATGGAAATTTCCTTGATTCTGGTGATTGTTTCCATGAAAGTTCCCGGGGTTGAAATTACCCTGACCTTGGTTCCAGTTAAAGTTTCCTTGATTTTGGTGTTGGTAACCTTGATTTTGGAAACCTTGGTTTTGATTTTGGAAACCGTGACCCTGATTGAAGTTACCTTGGTTTTGATAACCTTGGTTCACTCTATTTTGATTTTGGCCACGGTTTTGAACATTTTGGTTTTGATTAAAACCGGGAGGTCCAGGATAATGGTGAGGACGATAGTTCGGGTCCATAGGAGGGCGGTATTGATTGCCTCCTTGATTTTGGGACCCGACAACAGCATTAGCTTCATATGGAGTACCATCAGTAGTTGTGCAATTGTAGTGGGCATGCGGCCCACCACAAGTCACACAGACTTCCACTTTTTTAACCTCAGCAGGGGGAAGATGTTGTGGAAATGAAACTTTCTTTGTTTGGGTGAGAACCAAAGCTTGGATCGCTTCAGTGAGCTTGTCAAGCTTAGCATCCGTGCTAGATTGACCCACAGAAGATGAAGAAGAAGGACCCGCATTAATTTGAGAAACAATCTGTTTGCTTCGTGTAGAGCGGACCTTAGACTTGTTTTCTATGATCTGTAAAGCTTCTTTTGTGGTTCTACTCAAGAAATTACCTCCCGCGGAGGCATTGAGAGAATCTTGATCAGCTTGGCTCACGCCATTGTAGAAAGTATCGAGTTGCATCAACTCGGAGAAACCATGATGTGGACACTTGCGAAGTAATTTTTTGAAACGGTCCCACGCTTCACCAAAAGATTCATTGTATTTTTGAGTGAACTTGGTGATTTCGTTCTTAAGACTCGTGGTCTTGGAAGGTGGGAAGAATTCATTCACAAATTTTTTCACAAGATCTTCCAATGTCTCAATAGATCGTGGAGGTTGTTTTTCAAGCCAAATCCGGGCTTGTCCCTCCAGGGAGAATGGGAAGAGAAGAAGTTTGATTGCTTCACAAGGGACATTTTTGTACTTGATGGTCGAAGTGATTTTATTGAACCATCGAATGTGAGCATGAGGATCGTCCCTCTCAAAACCGTAGAATTGACTTGAGGTTACAAGATTGAGTAACCCGGTTTTGAGCTCAAAATTATCAGCCACGATGGTTGGAACAACAATAGCATCTCCGTAAGCCTCTATGGGTGCTTGGAGAAGCTCACACATGGGGCGGTCTTCCGCCATAGTGACAGTGGGTGTGACAACAGTACGGATCTCAGATCCGACTGTTGGTGTAGAACGTCTACGAGGTCTTCGAGGTTTCCGGACAAGCTCACGTAATGGGCTAGTGGACCTTGAAGAACGAGTGCGCATGCACTAGGGATAAAAACTTTTTGGACAATATTTTTCGAATCGTCTCGTGATCTAAAATCGTTTTTCTTTAAGAATCACCTTAAAAGAAAACCGAATCAGAAAACGTTACGATATGTTTTGTTGTTTTTTAATTTTTTTGGTGTTTTAACACTTTAGGAAAAGTGTTAATGACTTTTTTTTTTTTTTTTGTGTGTTTTGGAAAATATACAAAAGTGGTGGTATTTGTACAGTGAGTGAGGTGAGATAACACTAATCTCAAAAGACGCTGCAGAAACGCATACACCTCCCCGGCAGCGGCGCCAAAAATTGATTGATGCTAAACTACCAACTTATATTGACCAAAGAATGGTCAACAAAGTCAAATATCCTAGATCAATGCTCCGGGTAATATAAGGTATCACCAGGTCGTTAAATCTCGACAAGGTGTGAAATGTGACTGAGCGTGCTTTGTGATCGGGTGTTTATTCACAGAAAGGGTTTGTTATGAGAATTATTTGGAAATTATTAAACAAAATAGCTTAGGAAAGCTATGTGAATGATTACGGGAATTGAGATTGAGAGGAAATCACATAAAACTTAAAAACCGTACGTTTGCTGAAAACGCGAACAAACGTACGAGGAATAAAAGTGAACGAGGTGATCTGAAAAGGCTACTGGTATGTAAATGGTATTTTTACAAACCTAATGATTGATGAAAATTTTTGGAAATTTAAAATTAATTTTTACACTAATTTTATAATTATTATTAATTAAATACTAATTTTCTAATTATTTTTAATTAACTAAGTTAACTTAAAATACAAATAAATATGAAATTAACTTGGAAAAATAAAAATTAAACTTAGAAAAATCTAAAATACTATAAAATTAATTTTAGAAATGAAAATATATTTTTAAGACTTTTTAATTAATTATTACTAATTATTAACTAATTATTAATTACTTTTTAATTATTTAAATTAATCTAGATTCTAATTAATTATTAAATTACACTAGAAAATTGAAAATAAAATTTGGAAAAATCAAAAATAACTAAAAACTAATTTTAAAATTTAATTTATATTTTTCTGATTTTCTAATTAATTATTATTAATTATTAACTATTTAATAATTATTAAAAACTATTTTAAATTAAGAAAAATACTAAATGATTCAAGAAAAATCTGAAAAAATTACAGAAATTATTTTTACACACCAGAAGCCTAGGAAAATTATAAAAATAGGAATTGCTTATTAATAAGCTGAAGAATAAGCCAATTGGCTTAAATAGAAGCTATCACTTCTATTAAGTTGGGCTTATTTGGAATTTTCTTTTTCAAAACTACTTATTATAAGTTTTTAAGCAACTTTTGTGAAGGTGGTTTGACTGTGGTCAAGTAAATAAGCACTTCAAGTGCTTAAACCCTTGACATTTGACTTTCTTTGACTTTGGAGAGAAATAAGTGCAAATGGCCAAGTGTGGGGCCCACAATGGTAAAAGCTGATGCAAATAAGTTGTAAGAACAAGTTTAAGCAAGTAACACACAAATAAGCTAACAGAATAAGCCACAAACCCAGAATAAGCACTTTGGGTGCTTGGTTCTGAGACATAAAAGGGACAGACTTATGAGGCCAAACAAAGTGGGGTCCACAGGTCTAATGGTCAAAACAATGGTCAACCTTTAATCCCTGGTAGGAGGGGGGTTGGGAGAACCCAAGTATGAGGTGTGGGACCCACTGGGTTGCCCACAAAATACCACCAAAGGTGGTGGGTTGAGTTGGGTCTGCTGAAGCAGGGCACAAGCTTGCCCTGCAGCTTTCTTCCAAGGGTGTTTTGGTCCAATAGAAAAAATCACAAAAATGTAAAAAATGTGAAAATCAAAGGTTCTACTGATAGACTACTTACCCAAGCAATTTCAAACCTTAAATCCAAACACAAAAACCAATTTAATTCATGTTATTTTGATGAAAATCTGAGATTGCAATTTTGACTTTTTGAGAAAACAAGCAAAGTTGACTTTGATGAGTTTTGGTTGATGATTACTGGTTTAAATAGATGTATTAAGCTATATTACAGTTAAAGATGCCTAGAAGAACAGACTTTAAACAAAATGGGTGAAGTTTGATGTTCCAAAATCCTACAGACAACTGATATGAGTGGGTGAGGGAGATTTTTGACTTTTGGAGTTTTAAAGGCAAAGTTTATGGACTATATGGCCTATATTATACTACAGCAATCTAGTGAAACTAAATTAAACACCAAGTATCAACCAAAGCTCTGCTCACAAGCTTGTTCCAAACACCCCTTTATACACACTGATTTTGAGTTTTTGAGATAAAGAGCAACACAGATTGATGCTAACTATTCTAAACCAATTTTTTACTAGTTGTAAGGTATATATATGCTGAGAAACACAACCTTTTACCACTACCACTACTTATACTACTTTATACTAGTTTTGCTCAAAATGACAGTTAAATGAGTACAATGAGCAACAAGCAATTCCAAACTATAACTACCCAATTTTAAGCCAAAATTCAACTTAACTACACCTAAATAACACAAAAGATTCAAAGTAAAACAAATTTAAGCTCAAACACAGTGGAGTAGAAAATTGAACCAAGGACTTACAAAAGCCTTCCAAGCTACGATCATGAACCAGAACCAAACTATATTACCTAATGGCTTCCACAAGCCTCTATTACCCTCTGAAATCCATAAATCAACCAAACTCCAAAGCTGCTTCAACCTTTGTCCATTTTTTATTTTATTTTTATTTTTCTTAATTTTTTTTAGTATTTATGAAACTGAGTTTAGGAAGTTACCACACACTTGAAAAGTTTCTAAAAAGTTGTTTTGAGAGTTTATATGAGCTTATGAATAGCTTGAACACACTTTGGAACCTTAAATTAACACTTGAGAACTTTGAATGAAACTTGAAAATTTAAACAAGAAATAAACTTAAAACATTGCTTTCATTTAATTGAAACTAAGTTACAAAGGAAATTTAAAACATTTCTAGAACTACAATTACAATACTACACACATTAATGCTAAAAAATGAGCTACAATATATAACGAGGTAAAATTCAACCCTAAGTCTTCCCACATGGCTTTTTCTTGAAAACTGAGAGTCCCAATAGCTTTGTGTTGACCTCTTGACCAAATCCTCACCATCCAATTAGGCTTTGATCAATCTAGACCCTTGATTAGAATTTCCCGCCAAAAATGTGTGTGGGTAAAATTGAGTGGAACTGGTGGGGGTTGGTGTTGGAATTTATTGTGGTGGATTAGTTTGGTGGGGAGTATTAATTGTGTGGGGGGGGGGGGCTGGTGAAAAAGGTGAGAGGAGGGGGGACATATTACCCTGGTTTTGGGGTGACTGGTTGGGGGGAAAAATATGGGTCAAAGGGTCGTTTGACCCTTGTTGACTATTTGACCTGGGGTGGGCTGGGCTTTGGATTGGGTGGACTGGGCTTTGGATTTTGGTTTTGGGTATAAAAATGGTCCGGCTGGTTTTAACTTTAAAACACCACAAGGACTATTTTTGTAACTTTGCAAAACATAAGGACTGAAGTTGTACTTTTTCCCATTTGCTTCCAAGGACCAAATATGTTATAAATCCAAAGTCAAAGAACCATTTTTACCAATTTTGATTTTTCAAAATTCCCAGGGACCTATTTTGCCATTTTTGAAATCTCAGGGAACAAACATGTAAATTTGGAAAACTTATTACCCAAGTGTAATATTTTGTGAATTTTGACTTTCAAAACCTTGGGTTGACTTTTCCTTTCAAAACAAATGCATAAGGACTAATTTTGACAAGTTTTGAAACTTGGGGGACTGAAACTGCCAATATTGCCAACTTTGTATGTTTTTTCTTTGTTTTTGCACATTTTGCATTTGAAACACATAAAACACAATCCCTGGGATAATTTAAGTATTTTGATATCTTTTTTATTGTTTTTGTATGTTTTGGCAGTTTAAATACGTCAAAAATGATGAGTGTTTGAGCACTCATCAGTTTCTCCATAGCTTCCTTATTTCCCTGCCATTGTTACTAGCATATACAAAAGTACAGAAAAGATTCACCTTGTAACCATGATCTCTGATTAAACATAACATTGAGTGACTTGAGGAATGCATCACCATAACTTGAAATAGACTAGGATCCCATCCAATAATAATTCTGCACCCCCTCCCCCATCACATTTATCAGCATTAGAGACCCACTGCCAATTTCTAAAAGTTTTTAAACATATTCTCTGTAATTTTTCACCTTTTATATGAGTTTCCAGAATACCACATACATTCAAATTCTCATTCTGTATTAGCATTCTAACCTCTTTCTGCCTAGAATTCTTACCCAAACCTCTAACATTCCACACTCCAATGTTGCAATCCATTAAAAACCTTATTTGCCAAATCCACCACCCCCAACTTCATTCAATAAAACATTCTTACTCTTATTGCCAATCTCATTTTTAGATAAGAAATTTGCAATGTCAGAATAGTCATCAAATACATCCTCATGTGGCTCTTTATTCTTATTCTCACAAACTTCCCATTTATCTTTAAAGTATTTCATCATATCATCACTTCATGTACTCATTTCTTGTTCTGTTGGTTTTATCTTCATTTTAAGGAATCTATCAACACTCTTTTGTTTCTGTGCAGACAGTAGTGTAGGAAAATCATCTTCATAATCTTGTAAAACATTTATTTGCAATTTCCTTTAAAGCTTGCATACTTTCCTTAAGAATATTCCAACTCTTTTTCTTACCATTACTTTTAAGCTTCTCAGCAGTTTTTTCCTGTTTACTTACTTTCTCTGTCTTATTTTTTTCCTTCTTGACCTGCTTTTGTATCTTCTCAGCACTATCAGACTCAATACTACTTCCCACATCCTCAGCATTCCTGTTCTCATCACTATTCTTTTCCTGCACTTTCTCCTTTGGCTTATACACATATTCTTTTGGCTTTCTTACCTCATATATGTTATTTCTTATATCTTGAAACTTCACAAAACCTTCCTTGTCACCATTATTACTTACTTCCTTGTTTCCTACCTTTTGTTCAGCTTGAGTTTTTGGTATGCTATTACATTGCAAAATCCCATGCCCAAACACTTTACAATAGTTACATGTGATTGGCTTCCAAGGGTATTAAACTTGTACAAATTTCACTTTCTTTTTAACTTTCAGGCTATCTAAGTAATGTATCTCAATATTCTCTTGTCATCCTTTTTCAGCATTCATTTCCACCAGTACCCTTGCAAAACCAAAATTTTAAGCCCCACTATGGCACATTTGAGTTGTTACTGCATCCATTATTATAGGTTTCCCGAAGCTACTTTCCAATGAACTAATTCCTTTTTGTGCCCATACCTCCATTGGGACATTAAGCAACTTCACCCAAACAGGTAAAACTTTTGGATCTCTTTTTTCAATGTTAACCTCAGTACTCCACTCTTGCACAATCATAGGCCTATTACTAATCAACCAAGGTCCATTCTCAACCACAAACTGAACCCCTTCCTTTTCTCTAAACTTGAAAAAGTATAAGCCATTACCATTTACAGATACTTTGTCTAACCCATGTTTCCCCCACATTCTCCTTACATTGTATTTAACTTCAGCTAATGGCGTTTGAGCACCAACAAAATAACCACAAACAGTATTATTCCATCTCTTACAACCTTCAAGAACTAGTTCTTCCTCAAAAACAACAATATCATTTCCTTCTTTACTAATCTCAGGTGGAATAAAATCAAGAACATTTGCCATTTTATTCATATTTTCCACAATTGCACTAGCAAAACTTCCATACTTTTTACTGTTGTTACTCACAACCTCATCAGCACTATCAGACTTATTCTCATTGATTTCACTTGCATTCTTATTTTCACAGCTTACATTATTCATATACTCCTTGTTATTGACATCACCTTGTATAGTTTTATTATTCTCATTATCACAATTCACAGTGTTATTACAAGTAGTACTTACAGCATCAGTGGTGACCTCATCCGTACCATGACTCTCCACCTCTTTAGCCCCACTAACATCACAACTGGTCTCAGTAACCTCAACCTTATTCTCCTCCCTAATCTGTGCTGATCCATTATTCTTTCCATTCTCTCCATTTCCATCCGATACAACATTATTCTTATCTTTCCCACCAGCTCTCCTTAGTGAATTAGCCACACTTGTGTTACATACAGAGTCCCCGTACTTAGACGGGAATTTAGTGTTTCTTTTAGGTCTATTTGATGTCATTTTAACTAATCTACTCAAATTCACAGCAATTACTACTCATTTTAGTAGTAGATGAAACATAGACAATGAATTATACTCAAACTATACAGAAATCAATTAGGTCAAAATTTTAATCAAATCGGGGGTTTTCTTAAAATGCATCAAATAGAAAAATTCAAAGGATAGGAATGTATGGAATGTAATTTGGAATCGATTGATCTATTTAGATTTGTATAATACTCTGAAATTGAGGAGAAATTGAAGCTTTTTTTGTGTTTTTTAATGGAGAATTTGGCAGGAAAAAACCGGTTGATAGAAAAGATGAAAAAATGAGTCAGTTGATGGTAACTTTTTTTAGTTATAGTACACTAGACGTATAACCGCGTAAAGCGACAGTGTATAAAAGCAAATAATTATACTTACGAAATTGTGATTCTAATTTAACCATTGATGCAAAGCGTGTGTTTTATAAAATACAAGACGTGTGTTTTTTAAAATTACTATACTGTTTATTTTTTAAAGGTTATCAAGTTTATACTCCCTCCGTCCCAAATTTATTGTCCAGTATTGACTTTTTTAGTCTTTCTTCTTCAACTTTGACCTTAAATATTTTTGTGGGTGTTATATAATATTTGATGCAAAATATATAAATGGATTGGGTTTTAAGTCTAGTTTTCAATGGTATAATTTTTCATCAAATATTATATAATAAAAAAAATATATTTGTGGTCAAAGTTATACCATTTTGACTTTGAAAATTCAAAGTGGACAATAATTTTGAGACGGAGGAAGTAATTAATTAGGAAAATACATAATTTAAGTTGACAAATTTTTGAAAAGTTGTCAATTAATGTGCACCTATGACAATTTAAGCAAAGTATAATAATTTGAGTTTCACGATTGAAGCTTCAAGAAAAAATACAAGTAGTATCAAGGTTATGAATAGCGTCTTAGCGGCTAAGGTGAAACTTTGGCGTTTATAAGGCATGGTCTATGGCGGCACAAAATATGAAAATATTTATATATTTATATCATATTGTATATATATCGAGTATATAAAAAGACGTGACATAATGCAGCATAAGGCGTGACGTAACTGCGACCAAGCTTCACGTTTTCATGAAGCTTTTGCACGCCTTTTAAACCATGAGTAGTATAGATGTATGTTCGTGATTGTAAAATCACATATTCACATTAGCTATCTACAAAGAAATTTCCGAACGTTGAATAATTTTGTTCCAAAAATATAACAAAAAATAGAAGATACCTAATCAACCACTAGCAAACATGGAACGCAAGTTATTATAGTTGACTTCAAATTCAATATTCAACTCTCCTGTCTATTATAAATTTAATCTTATTCGAAGAACAAATTAACTCTCCATCAAACACAGAAACTATGGGTGGCTGTTGCTGTTCTGAAGATGAAGAAACAGATATTAAGGGAATTCTACTGTTAATAGTTATTGTTCTTGTGCTAGTGTCTGTCTGCCTTCCTCAGCCACGACAACGGACTTTATATGTATATCGTTGCTAATATGCTGTCAAAGGTTTCATGAGTCGTGACACACGATTTGGATTATATTGAAGACTGGACGAAGATGAAATTGTTTTTGATGTTAAGGGAAATTTTCTTTAAAGGTAACACAAAATACTGAATTTGTCAATGTGAAATAAATAATAATAATAATAATAATAATAATAATAATAATAATAATAATAATAATAATAATAATAATAATAGAGGAAAAATCAGTTTGCAGCAAATTTTTGAAAAACAAAAATAAATATTTGGTTACTATATATATTTCTTAACTTTGAACTTTTACTCTTTTTCACTTCAGTTTTATAGAAAAATGGACTTTTGATACCTTTTGATGAATGAGAAAAGTACTTCATATCGACAAAATTTTCATATTTTTTGTGAATTTTTGGTTATTTCCCTTAATATCACTTGTGATTATAATTCTTGTACTCTGATTGTTGTGTATTCTATCTTTACTATTGAATGAAAATTAAGTTCCATGTCTAGAGATGGTTTTACAAGATTTGTGTACAACATTTATAGCGATCTTATGTTTATATCTATTCCCCTTCAACGTATTCGGTTTATTGTCTCTTTGGTATTTCATGAAAATCTACATAAAACTTGACCACTTGTATAAAAATGAAGATTTGTTCGCATCTTGTGACGCTTTTGAAAAATTACGCTGCGAGAGTAAACATCCATCAAAGAAAGTACGATCAAACTCACACCAACTATGTTTTATACATACTGTATCTTTATCTTTATCTTTACTACATATGACAAAAATTAAACTTAAAAAATGAATAATATTGTTTTCTAAAAATAACTCTAATTACTTATAAAAGTTGATGTATTTTTTTTTTTAGTTTTTATTTAAATACAGTAGTTAATTACAATTGAACCTACAAATTATCTTTATTTATATTTTCTCCACAAATAAACACGCCAACATAATACATTATCGACGTTATGCGTGAGTATATATATTCCCTAGAAAAATATGAAAATATTATATTTACTCAAATCAGCCTTTAAATGGATTGTACATAATGTGTTTAATGATTGTATGTTTAATACATATGACATTAATCAAAAAATAAGAGAATGCGTGAAATTGCTTCTTTTATTTATATAATGAGTTAATTACATAAATAGTCTTTGTGGTTTGTCGGGTTTTATGGGTTTAGTTCATTTTTCAATTTTGTTATAAGTCGAATCACTGTGGTTTTGACATGCTACGGATCCGGTCCATTTTACCCTTCTATTACTTTAACTGAGTTTGACCGTTAAATGAGGGGTATATTTGTCATTTCATTTACATATATATATCTATACATATGATTACATTTTTGGTTTCAACCCATACATTAACCGAACAACCTTTCACATTTCTATCATTTTCTCACAACACAAACATACACCCATACCTTTCTCCTCTCTTTACAAAAAATCCGGCCACAACTGTCCGCTAACACCGTCGGATGTCACTGCAACCACCACAGCCAGCCTCCTCCTAACGGCATCACTACAGTAGAACGTCGGTACCATCAAAACCACTGTCGAACCTTCGACCACCATCACTTCGCAACAACCATTGAAAACCACTACCAACCGCGGATCTGGTTGGATCTAGTGGTGGTGACGGTTTTCTGGCTGTGCCGATGTGGTTTTTCGAAAACCACTTTGACCGGCGCATTGTCACGACCACTCCACCTCCTACACTCACCACCACCAACCGCTAGTCCACCTACTACACCAACCACCACCCACTGCTGCTACAACCACTGCTCCACTACCATCATCACAGCTACTCCATACATTTTGGTGTGTATAGATTTAGGTTTTCGAAAACATTGATTTTAATTTTTGATTAAGATTTGATAGAAATAAGGTTTTTTTTAGGGGTTTAAAAGTAAGAAAGATAGTTTTTTTATGTGTTTTGACTTAATTATGGAGATGAATGAAATGATTTAGATTTGAACATTCTAGAAGATATTAAAGAAAAAAAAAAAGCTCAATTGTTCGGATTTAATCTTATATAGGTTGAAAAAAGAACGATAAGGGTGTTTGGATTGAATTTTGTAGATATAACAATATGTCGGAATTAAAAGTAAATATAAATGAAAAAAGGAAATTAAAAGATGAAAATGGGAGTATTTTTGTCATTTTATTCTACTTAACAAGAGAAACTAACCGATCAGGGACAGTGACTGGACCCATAATGAAATTGGAAAATGAACTAAATCCGAAAAACCTAGCAAACCACAGGGATCACTTATTTAGTTAACTCTTATATATTAATAGGCGAGTAATTGGTTACAATCAGGGTTTTAAAAAGCGCGTCATCGTGGGGCCAAGGCGTGAGCATTACCTAAAAGTTACGAATACACCAAGGTGTCGATTTTAAGCGTAGCGTGATTTGCGACGCGCAAAAGATCAAGACATTGAGAGTTTTGTTGAAGCGTTTAAAGATTTACTGATATTTGAAATTTGGGCTTGCATTTACTAATATTTTAAATTTGCGCAGCATTTACTAAATTTATCACTCATATAATTATAAAATATGATATAAATCTATAAATATTTTTTGGTGCTTTAATACAACCTTTAAAAGCATCATGCCGTCACACCTCAATCTAAAACTTGAGGCTTGATTATGCCACCACGTCACGGTCACGCTATTTATAACCTCGATTACGGGTATTGCTAGGTAGTGAAAGTCACGGAGTATGTTGGAATGAGTAATAATGAGAAAGTCGTGTACGCGTCAATTTATACACCGGTCAATGATCATGGCCATGTAGGACTGTGGGTATAGGATACTGGCTTATCTTTGGTTTCTGGATCATCTACTACACGATTTTTACTATATGGGTTTCAGTAAAACAAAACCTTCGTCCCCGATCTCTGCTAGAATTAATATAGCAGATAGAAATCTAAACGACTTGTATTTTGTCAATTGATATTAATTGCATATGTCAAATGAGTGTAATTATATACTGTAATAAAAGGTGTTACAATTACTCATCAACGGGCTAGGTGACTAGAAAATCTAAGATGAGGTGCGACAATACTTTATGGTCAGGTAGTCTGTGTTGAACGCAATATACGTTAGGTTTGGATAAATAATTGATTTAAGTTTATGATTTAAGATAATTTGAGGACTAAATTTTTTTTACATATCAAGGGACTAATCTCCACCCTCTATCTTCCTTTCATCTTTATTTGATCTAATGGATAAGATTAATCTCAACAATTTAAAAAATCCACTTTAATCCTTTTTTTTATATATTAATATCTTTCAAACCGTTAATCGTTAAGCCAAAAAAAAAATATACCATTACGACGAGCATTTAATTATCTTTCTATAGATAGGCACTTTGATATATTTTCGACAATTTTTTTCATTTTTTTCACATTTTTTTCGGCCACGAAAAAAAAGTAAAAAAAAAAATTTACTTTTTATTTTTATTTTTTTTTTCGAAAGTATATCAAAGTGTCCGTCTATAGAAAGATAATTAAATGCTCGTCACGATGGTGTAATTATTTTCGCTTAACGATTAACGGTTAAAGAGATATTTAAATTATAGAAAATGGGTGAAATATTAAAATGATTTTAATCTCAACCATTGATTTCTTTTTAGATGGATGGTAGGGATGAGTTTCTTGGTATATAAGAAAAGTTTGGTATTTAATATAACTCACCTCTAAGTTTATTTACATACTAAAGATTTATTCACATACTAAGGGATAAATCTCAGTCATTCATTTTTTAGAAGAGTTATATTAAATATCAAACTTTTCTTACATACCAAGGGACTCATCCCCACCATCCATCTAAAAAGAAATCAACGGTTGAGATTAAAAGCATTTTAATATTTCACCTATTTTTTATAATATAAATATCTTTTAAACCGTTAATCGTTAAGCGAAAATAATTACACCATCGAGATGAGCATTATCTTTCTATAGACGGACACTTTGATACACTTTCAACAAAAAAAAATCATTTTTTTAATGTTTTTTTTCGTGACCGAAAAAATCATATATGATATATCATATATGATATGTAATAATTTCACTTTCATTTTTTTCTCAAATATTAATATCTTTTCAACCGTTATTTTTTAAGATTGTATATATATATATATATATATATATATATATATATATATATATATATATATATATATATATATAGGTGAGGATCCGGTACGTTTTTAGATTTTAGTGCGGATGGTACGAACGAATCTCAGCCCTCCATCTAGTCAACCTTCTAAAAAAGGCGGAGTGGCACGATCGTAAATATCCAGTCTTTTTTCAAAATCGTGAATATTATATTAGCTTTTTTTCAAAAAAAATTCAAAAAAATCTGAAAAAAAAATAAAAAAATAAAGAGGACAACAAATAATTAACAATCGTTGAAAAAAATTCAAAAAAATAAATTGTTTTCATCGTTAAAGGTATTGTGATGTTAGCATCTGATTTTGACTTTTTTTACAAAAGTCAAGATCAGATATTGATATCAAATAATATCGTTTTTTTTACTTATCACTTTTTTTTATAAATGATGATATTAAGTTTTTTTTACTAATATCACCGTTTATTTGTTTGTATCACCATAGGTTTTCTTAATATCGTAATAAAAAAACAGTGATATTAAGTTTTTTTACTAATATCAAAGTAACTTTTTAAGCAAAATATCATTAATATCACGGTAGCACTCACACTATCCTTAATATCACGGTAGCACTCATAATCACAAATCAAAAAAGTGGTCAGAAAAATCTGAAAAAATAAAAAAAGTAAAGAAGACAATAATAGTAAGGATCGCTCAAAAGAAAAAAAAAATTAAAAAAAAAAATCGTTTTAATGGTCAATTGGTACCGTGATAGTTGCGTGAGATCTTGACTTTTTTTTTACAAAAAGTCAAGATCAGATCTAGATGGGCGGCTCAGATCTATCCGCACATTCGCACGAATTAAAAAAATCCGCACCTGATCCTCACTATATATATGTGTGTGTGTGTATATATATATATATATATATATATATATATATATATATATATATATATATATATATATATATGTGTGTGTGTGTGTGTGTGTGTGTGTGTGTGTGTGTACATACATATATTACTTTTTTTTGTTGTTCATTTTTGGCCGTGAGTATGCACTTTTTAGCCTGATTGTGAGGCGTCTGTGTAATCAACTCGTCTTGCATCTGTTTATTAACTTATTCAGTTTTAGTTTGTTATGTTTGTTTATAAAAGTTGTAGAGTTAACTACATTTTTGGTCCTCGTGGTTTACCGGGTATAACAGTTTTTGTCCAATTTTTTAAATTGTAACGGATCCAGTCCAAAATCCGACGACGCGTAACACTTTTGGTCCAATTTTTGTTGACCATAAATTTGACTAGTTAAAATGACTAAAATACCCTCACCGTTACGCACATAATTTGCACCATTCGTCCCTAACCAAACGACCGTTAGTGCTGTTAACCTTTTTTTTTTCAAATTTTTTTTAATTCGAAAAAAATTTTAGAAAAAAAAATTAAAAAAAAATTTGAAAAAAAAATTAAAAAAAAAAGTATTTTCGCTAAAAAAGTTTTCCATAAAAATTTCAATTTTTTTTTCAATTAAAATTCAAAAAAAAAATTTAGAAAAAAAAGTTCCAAAAAAAATTTGAAAAAAAAATTCAAAAAAATATTTTAGCTAAAAAAGGTTTCCAAAAAAATTTCAAATTTTTTTTATTCAATTTAAAAAAAAATTCGAAAAAAAATTTTAGAAAAAAAATTTTAGATTTTTCAAAAAAAAAAAAATTAGATTTTTCAAAAAAAAAAATTTCAAAAATTTTAGATTTTCCAAAAATTTTAGAAAAAAAATTCAAAAAAATTCGAATATTTTTTTTTTCAAAAATAATTTTTCAAAATTTTTAAGAAAAAAAAATTTATATTTTTTTTAGCGAAAATATGTTTTTGAAATTTTTTTTCAAAAATATTTTTTTTCTAAAATTATTTTCAAAAAAAAAATTTAGAAAAAAAATGGAAAAAAAAAGTTTTTGAAATTTTTTTGGAAACGTTTTTAGCGAATTTTTTTTTTTAGTTTTTTTCTCAAAAAAATTATTTTTTTGAATTTTTTTTTCTAAAATTTTTTTTCGAATTTTTTTTTTAAATTGAAAAAAAAAAATTTGAAATTTTTTTGGAAACCTTTTTTAGCTAAAATATTTTTTTGATTTTTTTTGAACTTTTTTTTCTAAAATTTTTTTTCGATTTTTTTTTTTAAATTGAAAAAAAAAAATTTAATTTTTTTGGAAAACTTTTTTAGCAAAAATACTTTTTTTTAATTTTTTTTTCAATTTTTTTTTTAATTTTTTTTCGAATTAAAAAAAATTGAAAAAAAAAAGTTTTTTAAAGTAACAAAACTAACGGCCGTTTGGTTAGGGACGAATGGTGCAAATTCTGTGAGTAACGGTGAGGGTATTTTAGTCATTTTAACTAGTCAAATCTATGGTCAACAAAAATTGGACCAAAAGTGTTACGGGTCGTCAGATCTTGGACTGGATCCGTTACAATTTAAAAAATTGGACCAAAACCGTTATACCCGTTAAACCACGAGGACCAAAAATGTAGTTAACTCTAAGTTGTATGGTTTGTTGCTGTGTAGAAAGAAACTGGCAAAAGTGAAGGAGCCAACTATGAAGAAAAGTAAAAAGGAGAGTGCTCGAAGCAAGGCGAAAAGGCCACCAACTGCTTTCTTTTTGTTCATGTAAGAATATAATTTTGTGTAAATATTATAAACATGGCTATTTATGGGATTACTTATTACGATTGCTTATTGCTTTTTGATACAACGTATAAGCTGTTTTGAGGGGATTAGAGTTTGAATATCTAAATTGCTTATTAGATTAATATGGGAAGCAAAGTTTGCAGCCTATGCATTTGCAACATGTGTAACCAAATGTCAATTCAAAGATGTCACAAATGAAGACAATATATTGCTTATCTAATTGTGAGGTAATTCTTGCGTCAAACTTAAATTGTTACTTCGATTGATTACTTGAATTATAACTCAAATAGACTAAACGATTCAGATCTAAAAATTTGGCCAAAAGGTGAATTGATCTAATGAAATCAGGTTATGCGTTGCCCAAAATTTTATTTTATGCTCTTGACATAGAACCTCATAAATGTTTATTTCAATTATATAGATTAATATTTTAATAATAATTTTTTGTAGAGCTGTTGATATTCCGAGTATCATAGCAAGGATGCGGAGACTATTCGAACGGTACCTGGAATTAATATTGGGTTTCAATACCTTTCTTTCAAAGCAATGTGAAATCATCCTCAATGAGCTACAAACTAAGAAGCCAACCTGCATTTGCATTATCGAATTGGGGCCTGGGCATGGTGTCGCCTCAAACTGAAAGTTTAATGAGTCATTTGCCATTAACAAAACTAAAAATTCGATTCGGGATTGAAGTGAGTGGAGTAAGCTCTACCTGGTATGTGTTTGTTGACCATTGGTAAAAGACTTAGCTTTTGTATTGTTTTCGTTTTTATGATTTTCTTTGTCTGACTTATCTTTTGTAATGCCTCAAACCGCCAGTATTAAATCTCACTTTTCGCAAATCAAAGGTAACCTGGCCACGCTTGATCCTTTTAAATGATAAGGTACATAGTTTCATCGTTAGGATTCTTAATATCCCATTTACAGGTTATTTTATTGTTTCATTGCCGTTCTAATGATTTCATTTCCATTCAGGGACCGGAAACACGTCGTCTACCTTATTGATGAAGATGACGATTAACAAAACTTTCTTTATTTGCTTATACTTTAAACAAGTATCTTTAACTTTCTATTATGCAGGATAGTTCATATTAGACAACTTAAAACTTGGTAGTTATTGTTACAAGTTATCAATAACGATTGTTACGTAAGACATAAATCTTGCTTTGCCACTTTAATAATTTGGTATAATTGTTTATACTTTTTAATTTAACTACTTTATTTCTTATGTGAAGATGTGTCGATGTGTACAAGAGAAAACTTAATCTAGATGCAAAGTCAAGATCACACCTTCTTGCATCCCTCGGGCCAAGTATTTAGATGGAACGGTGAGTAGCGCATCACTTTGTGAGTGTATTTTAGGAGTAGATAGTTATGTGCGATTTCTTTTTATAAACATAGTGTTTACTGACATGTGTCCCTTGGTAGGAGAGCTATATTTGTTACATTAAAAGAAAGAGAAGATATTCTGAAGTAATCAGGTATATGAGTATTAGCGGTGAAGAAATTATATATTAACCACTAGAAGCCAATTGATAGCGTTGACATGATTGAAAAGGAGATTGTTGGATTCCGACATGTAAGAAAGGTTATATGATCGCATGTCTCCTCTCAGCAACAACTACTTCTCTTTCTACACTAAAAACATAGTTTCAAAATAATGTTTTGAAAGTGATTATGTAATGAATCATATAAAAATTACAGTTTGGTATCCTTTGTTGTTTGACGTTGCACTAATTAAATAATATGATGTTCTAATGTTTGCTCCATACATGATTAAATATAGGCTACATGAGGAAAGTGAAATAAAATGGAAAAAGAGTTTAACAATGCCACACGTGTTAAAATTTTTAATTTATAGACTACAATGAAGTTAAATATTATTCCTTCCCTAGCTAAGAGGGAAAGCTCACAACCCTCCAAAAATAAGTAATCACAAATCGTTTGCATGTATCAGTTGCGAAATTCCTAACTGTGAAATCAGATATATGGTGATAAGATATTCCACTCATGAATTATGATAATAAAGAGAAATGTTGCAGTTTCGAAGTGTGGATATAAAGGAAGCGTTACGACTTCAACAACAAAAAAACTTTGTGATTCTTGATGTGAGACCATAAGCAGAGTTTAAAGAGATTAATAAAGTTTTTTTCTTCTCTAAGACCACTAAATGAATTAGCAATGAATTACTAAAGGCAACCAGACAATGTTTACCCACAAATGAAACAAATCGACGAGAATGGCTATTTATGCTTTGAGGTACTTCTCATAATCTTATATCAATAACATAAATCGAGGTTCTTTCATGAGGGACAGTTAGCTATGCATCTTAGCTATTATGAGACCATCAGTTATCTGCTATTGCAGACAAACCTGGTGCTACTCCAGATCTTTTATTTCGCCACCACATATCAATGTCAATGTCAATGGTCCATGGATTATATCTCAAAATTATATATCTTAATTTTACCTCTTATCTTTTACAAGGTTAATTTCAATTTGTTTCAATTATCTGAATGATAGAATTAACTATGCATCAGTAATGAAAGTGTATTCTTCTTTACTTGATGACTTACTCTTTTAATTTTCCTACACAAGGTGATTAGGTATATAGTTTTGGAAATGTCAATTACATATTCAATTTCCCTCAGCCGCATAAATAGTCTTAGGCACTACCTTTGTGATTGAAAACATGTCAACCAGTACTCTATCTATAATTGACCCGCTCAACCCATTTGATCCATTATGTTTAAAGATGTTTTATTATGGCATGACCTTTTAAGAGGTAAATGTATGAACTTTCATATTGCTGTTCTCATATTGGCTTATTATTGAAGTAATAAATGTAAGTGCTCTAGATGATCATACTTAGAGTTAAAAAATATATTGTTAGTGATTGTTTAATCAAGTGCTAACAAGAAAGCCAAGAGACAACTGGGTTCAACACTACAGGATGTATAATTATATTAAAGTCAAGATTTTATTTTCATTTATCTACTTGCCCAACTTCACTTTTCCCATTTTAGTGATTGCCTCACCTATACTCTATCAATATTTGAGCATGCTAGACTCCATAAATCATTTCCTTGATATTGCTAGGAAGATTATTACTTTTTTGTTTGGGGTGAAATTTTGAACTTTTAGTAATCGAGTCTGAAATAGTATAAAGAAATTGGAGCAGCTTCATTTATGACTAATAATGTAGAACACGTTTGGTATTTCTTTTTGAGTAAAGGGTTACCCTGCTAAAATATATTAAAACCAAAAAGTTAAGTACAATAAAATGTGGGTTAAGTATCACATTAACATCAAGCACGCGCTTGATAAACAAAATAAACCAAATTAAGTCTTTGATATGTCAAAGACTCGACCACTCGACTTAGCAACAACCACTGTAAATAAAATGCAATATTAATATTACCATCACAGGGAATAACATTCTTGACGATGTAGTATTCGATATAATAACGACAGCGTCCCGATTCTGTATGATCAGAATAAGTTTTGTTTTCCAAATCTTGGCCTATAACTTGAGTTGAGAAGAGTTGCGATATTAAAAAGAGACCAAATTTTCTTACTATGCAAGTTTGTGCGTCCGTCGTTAGCACTTGAATATTAGTAGCATTAACTATAATGAAGGGTTACTTGAATATAAATAGCATTAACTATGTTTTCTATTGCAAAAAACGAGAAAAGTTTTTAATTTATATATAAATGCGCATGTCAATTTTAGTATGGAGTTTAAAGTTCAAACTTCGATATTAGTGTTAAATCACATGTGATATGTAATTCGAATTTTGTTGAAAGTTTATCAAAAGTATATCAACGTACCAAAAAAAGTTTGTCAAAAATATATCAACGTACCCGTCTATAAAAAGATAATTAAATATTGTTTATGACGGCATAATCTATTTTGTCTAACAATTAACAGTTCATAAGATATTTAAATTATAAAAAATGAGTGTAATTGAAATTTTAATTTAAATATTAATTAATGTCTGTTTTTTTTAACAAGAAAATAAGTGACTAAAATTTGTCTTTTTATACGTGAGAAAAGTTTTATTATATAAAATAACTTTTCAATAAGTAATTTGGAGATAAATACGAAGAAAATTAATTAATAGATACAAATGTAGTCAGTTATAGAAAAGTAGAGGCGGATTTATCCTTTTCTAAGAGTAAAATGTATTCATGATTAACTTATACAGTATTCCGTTCTCAATATAAAATCACAAAATGCAAGTTGAAGATTTTTGTTTGCGGTGATTGAGAGGTTGGGAGATGACCATAAATTTAGATGGGCCTATCTTAGTAATTCATTGAAATCTTATGGAAACAGTGATGGAGAAGTAGAAACTTCAAGGAAAATAGAAGCAAAAACTTACGACGTGAAGAGAACAGGTCTTTGATTATGATGGCTCTATTGGGATGTTGTGAATCTTATGGGTATGGTAAGAAACAAACTACAAAGTAACTTTAAAGAAAGTTTGTGAATTATTTAATTAACAAATACTATAACCGATAGAACTGGAACTTCAAAAGTGTAATAATTGGCGTAGTGTTTGAAAATGCGTCATAAAATTCACGAAGAATTTACATTATGAAACGTCTATAGAAATATCAATCAACTTATAGAAATTATACATGTTAAGAAATGTCGGGTACTAGAATACTTATGCTAAATCTGGAAAGGGTGAGAAAATAACGTCTCCAAACAACATCATTATTCATAGCAACAAAATCGTTGCAAAATGAGTGCCGCAAAAGATGTTTCCGTAATGACATAAATTGTCTAGATTAAACTGACATCATTATCAATAATTTTTTTGTAACTGGTAAGTATATTTGACACGCACAAGATTTAAAATATAAGTATTGTTTGGTAGACAGAACCTATAAGAGATTATAAAAAAATATGAGTAAATTACATGGTTGGTCCCTGTGGTTTGTCCAAAATAACAACTTTCATCCCTCGAAGTTTAAAGTTGCATTGGTAGTCCCTAAGTATGTAAATAAATAACACACCTGGTCCCTATAGGGACCATTCATGTTCTTCTTTGGAGGCGAAAATTTTACCTATAGGGATCATGTGTGTTATTTGTTTACATACTTAGGGATTATCAATGCAACTTTAAATTTCGATGGACGAAAGTTGTTATTTTGGACAAACCACAAAGACCAACCATGTAATTTACTCAAAAAATAGTTTTCATAATCTTTAAAAATCAAATACTACTTCATGCAGCTTTTAAAAATAATATATTTTTATAATCTTTTGCTCAATTTTCATTTACAACTTCATCTCTATTTTTAACAACAATTATGATGTATTTGTTATGTGGGTTCATGACCAATGGAATACAATGATGATTTAAATTAATTGTTTAGTCGAAAATTCTAAGAAAAAGTAATGGAATGATTTTAAAAAACTCATTCTTTTATTCTTTATCATATAGTTAGCTTTTGACGTATTCTTATCATACAACCCTTTTCAACCACACAATTCTTCTTTTTTATTTTGTTAGTGTTTTTTACATGTTTCATGAGTCAAACAAATAAATATATTAATTACATTATTATTAATTTTCTCACTCTTATTTTTCTTTTAAACCACTCTCAAATTCAAATCTAATTATAAACGTACTTACAAACCAAATGGGCCATTACTTTTACCAAATATACCCGATTCGTCTTAATGATATTAACCAAACTTTTACAAACATCAAAAAAATTAGACTATAAAAATTAAAGAACGAAGAATAAATGCCTATAAATTTTCTGCTGAGAAAAGTGGCTATTTAATGTGAAGCTTGTCATATTGTTTTTTGTGAATGTGGTTGCGTGTTACCAAGCCAATTTGTATTCATCAATAAATGTAGTAAGTATTATTTTGTGAGTAGAAGTATGAGTAACAGAATTTGATAAGAGGATTGAACATTTCTTTTCATAAATTCATATTTCATGTTTGTATTTAATCATGTGACACTTTTTATCTTGTTCAAGATTAGTTCAAAAATGTATAAATGTATGGGTTAAATGCGTATAACACACGTCAATCAATTCTTACGACAATTACTTATCTTGGTCAAGTTCCTTCGCAAAGCCAACTCTGCCCTATTCAGTGAGATTACAAGTGAACAGTGTGATCAACACAATGAAGCAGCAATGACTTATGCTGATCTTAGGGCCTCTGTGGAGAAATACTAAAACGAAAATGTTGATCACAGGGATAAGACTTACACACTCTTTGGCAACTCCCTGACTACTCTAGATCAACATCTAAATGGGTTTCTCAGCTCCCTCAAAGGACTCCACGTTGAAACTATTCAAGAAGCTGTTAAAGATGATCCTATGCTAAACAAGAAAGTTCTTGAGGCTTCTGAGAGTTACATCAAGAACTCAGCCAGTCTTACTAAGCTCATCAAGCTGATCAACAACCTTGATATTCATGGTCTTATCTCCTCTATCACTGACATCAAGTCCACCATTAGTTCTAAGGAAAAACATCTGGTAGCCTTAGCAACATCTACAAATTCTTTGGCCTGGATCCGCTTAGAGTTCTCAGTTCTAAGGAAAGATACATCAAATATCAAATCCATGATGTCTGAAATCTATCAAGCCTTTAAAGGTCAGCCCTACCCTTCAGCTTCAGTGTTGAAGCTAATTGTTGCTCTCACTGAAGGTCCAATAACAGTTGGTGGGAGAACGATACTGAAGCTTTAGTGCTGGAACCAACTCCCTCTCATACTGAGAGGAAGCACAGATGCTCAAGAAGAACCCACTACTGCAATTCCAATATCATCTTATCAACCACCCATTCCTGGATTGTCCATCCCTGAAGAACAACCTGCTTCATCTTCAGTATCCACCAAGAAAGGCAAGGAAATTGTCACCACTCCAATGCCTAAACAAGCCAAACTTGTGCCTGCCTCATCTATCATTCGTCAGGACCCTGATGAACCTGTCATGGCCCCCTATATGATTAATGGAAAACTCTACCACTTGACGAATGATCAAATTAATGCATTGAACAAGAGGTGGCATTGAAGAAGTTTGCTGAGGGAGAGAAGAGGTTGGCCTTAACAAAGCCTGTCATAACTGAAATCATTTAGGAAAAGGCTAAAAAAACTTGGGGTCAACCCCAAGAAGATCACAAGTGACAACGCAGGGGTTGTGTTCAAGAAAGCTTAGGAGGCTGAGATGGATGCTCTTAAAAGGCAACATACTAAAAATGCTAAGAGAAATGGCTGAGTTGAAAAATAAGAAGATTCAGTAGTACATTTGGACCATGATACAGAGACTAAGGCCTGAACCCATCATTGATGTAAAGATTCAACCTAATTCCAAGCCTACAGTTCTCTATGTCTACAGGGGAAATGACAAAAAGGACTTTGAGGTGCATGATGCCTTCAAGTTCTCTGACTTTGGGATAACTGAGCTAGATGAATTTGGTCCAATCATTAAGATGAAAAAGAACATCATCGTTAAGGAGCTGATGACATCACTGGGAAAAAGGTATGAAAGACTAAAGAAAATACTTGAAGAAATTAAGATTCAATCTACTCTCCTAGCTCCAGCTCCTCAACAGGCCACAGCACAATCCTTCGGAAGAAAGAGGAAACAAAGTGAACTTGAAACTTAGATCAAGGTCCTTGGGTTGGAGTGCAACAGAAGTCTTCCTGAAAACATGCCTTTTGTTAACAACATGGTAACTGAAGATCCTGAACTTGGTCTTTTCTTTATTGATGCCTTTGGTGATCAAGCCTTCCATAGATGGGGTGACAAAGATAGGGTTGAGTTTGGCACAATAGTGGGATATCTGGTAATGGCCTATGCTATTAAGACCCTTTTGAGAATGCCAGGTTCTGCATGAGACTGAGAAAGCTGATAGCTGATTACCCTGATCAAGACAAGCTGAAATCAAAGAAGGTGAAGCTTGAAGCTTTGGGATATTACATGAGCTGAGGATGTTGTACTTACTCTTTTGTAGCGATGTTAGGAAAGGATGTTTTTATGTTAAATCAGTGTTCCTTACTTGCTTTCTAGAATCTTCAGTGTAAGAAGAAGACATTGCTCACTTACACTAAACAAAAACACTTAGGATATTTCCAAATAAAGGGAGACTGTTGGGTCCATTCAGTTCCTAAGTAAGTCTTAATCTAGGATATGAGCAAGATATAACCTAAGTGTCACAATAACCTTAAACAACGTTCAAGTCATTGAGTGAATAGTCACTCACTGAGTCATCTTCAAGAAGCTCAAGACAAGCCTAAGATGAAAGGCTTTCCATTCAGTGAGGCGGGACTCAGTGAATGATACTTGAGCCAAAGAAGAAGGCGATGGGTTCAATGAGTGATGACAATAACTCACTGAACCCCAAGTCTCCTCAAAAACTATGAAGACTGAAGACTTTAGACTGGAGGAATGGAGGGACAAGGCAGGGCAAGTTTGAAACGTATAAGAAAGAGTCCTTATCAAGTAAAGGCCAAACTTACCCTGAATGGCTAAAGATCAATGCAGTTTCATCACTGCCTCTCAGAAAGTAACATTGTCCTATACCCAAAGTAGCCGAGATAAAATACGTAAGTATTTTGTCCAAACTAGCTTAGGTCATCTTTGTCTTCTTCAATAACATTTATAAATCATTTTTGTATAAATAGGATCATAAGTAGGAGTAAAAGGTTGACAAGTTTGTGCACTAAATACTTAGACATTCACAAACACCTTTTTATTCCTCCAAACACAACTAAGTCCCTGAGGTTAGCTCAGTTGGTTAAGCATAGTTGTACTTAAGCTTAGCTTAAGTTTAGTGAGGAGATTACCATACTTGTCATTTAATCCCAAGTGTTGTTCCGCAAACACTTGGTTATAATTCTTTGTTAATTGCAAATAGAATTAAATGTTTAAAAACCTTGTGTCTTTTACTTTAAGGTTTTATCTTTTAACAAAGTATTTTCAATACATTACTTAACCATATAAAATGAAAAACAGTTAGTTTTACTTCGTAGTTAATGCTAACAGTGTAAAGGGAACAACACTTTTTCATAATATAAACCTATTTTTACTATTAGTGAACCTATTAATAAAGTTTTTCCTATCATAAAACACAACCAACATTTTGAAAAAGAAATATAAAAAAAGAAAATAGAAAATAATTTAGATCTTTTCAAAATCTTAGACTTTTTCATTCCACTTCAAATTGAAATGTTTCTCACTATGGTTCAAAAATTTATGAACCTCTTAAAAAAATTAGACCTATTCATAAATTACTGAGCTACAATAGTGGATACTCAAGATAATTAGATGCTCGTCGTGATGTTATATATTTTTTTCGCTTAATAACGGTTTAAGAAATATTAATATTTAAAAAAAATAATGAAAGTGCGATTTTTAAATGTTGTGTTTAATTTCATCCATTTGATCAAATGGATATATCCTTAGTATCCAAATAAAGTTTGGTATGTGAATGATATTAAATCAACATTTATTCACATACTAAAGGACAAATCTCAGTTATTCATTTTTAATAAACATACTGTCATCATTTATTTATTTTTTAAAATATTAATCTCTCTTAAACTGTTAATCGTTAAGCCAAAGAAAATATCATCGTGACGAGCATTTAATTATCATTCTATAAATGGTCATTATGAGTTACTTTCGACAAAATTTATTTTATTGGTTTTTTTTCTTCGTTTTTTCGTTTTTTTTTTTTTTTTTTTTTTTTTTTTCCTTGTTGAAACTTGAATGAGAAATAAAATGTGATATTACACTAATTTGGATAAAACACATAAAATCACAAGTGATTTTTCTCACACGTTATCTCAATCATATGTGATTTTTACTAACTGCGATTTTTCATATTTGATGATGAAAGTTTAATAAATGAACTGCTATAATCGATAATTCGAATATAGTATGTGTGATAGATGGTTGAAAAGCCACTAATGTTTGTTTTTCATTGCAAACAAGGGAAAATTGTTTAATTTATAGGTAAATACTCATGTCAATTTTAGTACGGATGTTTATTGTTCGAACTTCGATATTACTGTTAAATCACATGTGATATGAAATTCGAATTTTGTTACAACTAAGAGAACGTGAAAAAAGCATCCAAAAAAAGTTTTCAAAAGTATATCAAAGTGTCCGTCTATAGAAAGATAATTAAATGTTGGTCCTGACGGCATAATTTGTTTTATCTAATGATTACTGGTTCATGAGATATTCAAATTATAAAAAATTTGTGTAATTGTTTTTTAATTTAAGTATTACTACGTAATTAATATCTAATTTTTTGTCAATAAGAAAAAAAATGAGATTTGTCTTTTGTTATGTGAGAAAAATTTGGTATTTAAAATATCTCTTCTCTCTAATTTGGAGATAAATACTAGAGAAAATTAATTAATAAATATGTAATCATTTATAGAAAAGTAGAGGTATGTGTAGAAGGATTTATCATTTTCTATGAGTAAAATGGATTCAAGATATATATATATATATATATATATATATATATATATATATATATATATATATATATATATATATATATATATATATATACTAGTTATAAGTCCCGTGCACGTACAGGATTTACATATGAATCAAATTTTTTTTTTTTTTTTTTTTTTTAATTTTTAGTTTAGTATATGGATATATAAGAATTTACTCGTAAAAATTGTGATATAAGTACAATTAATATTTGTTCAAGAGTTTGTACAAAATGGGCAAGTTAGTATCACATAATCAACATTGATGAAGTTAAAATATGCTCCGTAAAGTTTTTTAAAAATATTTTTCTAAATAAACTTTAAATAAGAATTTCATGAATCGTTGTAATAAGTACAATAGCGTATATTTATTTTCATATCACAATTAATCCGTACTTACATTTGATATTTATATTCCCGTTAATAATAGTTTAGCCGTTTTTAATATTCAAACCCGTGTATGCATAAATTAAACTTTTAAAATAAAATAACACGAGTCTTTATTTAACGTATATAGCAAATAAATATTTAATGGGTGAAAGTATAAAACTAATATTAGTTTTAAAAAATATTTAACGTATATTTACGAAATTTTGTAATTTTCATAAATGAAAGTCTGAAACTGATACTAATACTCATGTCATTCTAAACAAAGTTCTAATTATAAAGTATATGGGGTATAAAGTGTAAGGAGTTATTTGTTTGTTTTCTAAAGTTATTAAAAAAATATGAAAACTTGTAATTTTACACTTAACTCTACATATTTTATATAAAATTCAACAACTAATGTTTTATTAATTATTTCCTTTTTTATAAGTTTTTGTTTCACAAATTTGACACATATATTTTTACGTGTTTTTTTCAAAACCAAATTTCTCTATCAAATTTATTAAAGTTTGACCAAAATCAATTCAATTTTTACTTTTTATTAACCAATTACGTCATTTGATTTTGCCTACATGGCAAAATCAAGCTTTCATATTGGTCTAATTTTTTTTAATCGAAATGGTTTTGCAAAATCACTAATGATGTAATTCTTTTATTATATAAAAGATTCTGTTCTCAATGCAAAATCACAAAATGAAAGTTGAAGATTTTTGTTTGTGGTTATTGTCATTGAGAGGTTGGGAGATGATCATAAATTTAGATAGATATATCTAAGGAATTCATTGAAATCTTAGGGAAACAATGAGGTAGAAATATTTGCGACGTGAAGAGAACATGTCTTTGATTATGACGGCTCTATTGATCAAGTTATTGATGCATCGAGATGTTGTGAATTTTATGGGGTAAAGAAAGTTTGTGAATTATTTAATTAACAAATACGGTAACTGATAGAACTGCAACTATAAAAGTGTAATAATTGGCGTAGTGTTTGTGATGCGTAGGGATTGCACCAGGCTTTACCTCTCAAGAGATCTTGAGAAGCTTACAACCCCCATCAGGCAGTGTACCTGATCGTTGTAGTATAGTATAGTGACAAGTACCGGGGGATTGATCGTTCAGCTAGGAATAGTGTCGCTAGGATTAGAAAACCTAAATACTAGTTCTAGAGATGAAGGATGATTATTTTTGTATTTTTATATTTTTTAGAAAGGAAGTAAAAATCTCGAGTTTGAAGGATTTGGGCGGAATTAGTTGCTAGTCAACTAACCCAATACTAAAGATGCAATCAAAATAAAAATACTAGAAATGAAAATAAAACTAAATTAAACTAAGGTTGTGAGCAATAAGTGGATAAATGTGTTTACTTAGATTTCACTACTCCCTAGATATCTTTTACACGTTAATTACTTGTTATATGTGCGTGGATGACGGATTGTATTCCTTAATACCATTCATAGGGTGGCGTACTTAACTCCCCAATCCTATGAGTGCCTACTTAACTCCGATGTCGAGCCGGCTAAGAAGCTCCTAACATGGGATCATTAGAATTTACTCATGCATTAAATACAACCAATAAAACTTAGTACAAATCGGTTCATGTTTCCTAAGACGCTCAAGCATGTTACCATTTGGAGATCTGCCAGTTTTCTTAAGCCTAACATCGAAATCATTCATCCAATACAACCTTAAACAAGTAATCAACACATAATCAATATCTAGGTTTCATTAATCTAGCCTAGCATGGTGGAATCAAGACAAGCACAAGATATAGACAACCAACACATATACATATTGATTGAATTAAAAAAACACTTATCTCAATTACACATGTAAGGGTTCAAGGGCTGAAAACCCTTGAAAAACCTGTAAAAATCGTATATGTTTCGGCCTTAGGGTTTCTCCAAACTTGTTTCTCTTAATGAGTGAAAATTAGAAAACAATATATAGAAAACTGAGTCTGATGGCGTCAAGAACAAATGGGTGACGCCGTCATCTCGCCGCCAAAAGAATTCTCGGACTGCCTTGATCTACATCTGACGCCGTCATGTATTAACTTTTTCCAGCCCGTCACGTATTTTACTCTTGACGTTCTTCCTTGTGACACCTTCATCTCAGTACTGGGCCGTCATGAAATTTACTCTTGACGCCGTCAAATTGTTACTCTTGACGCCGTCACCTACTGTTCCCAGCTTGGAAAATTAAGTCTTTGGCGTTTTCTTCACTTTTATGCTCAAAAAACGTCCGAATTGCTTCCTTTTCCAGATTTCACTCTCAAAGTACCTAAAATCACAAAAGGAACGATTTAGGGCAATATTTGATCAAATAAATTCAATTCCGGGCTTAAATGACCCCCTAAAAGTGGTTTATTTTTCGCCTCATCATATACCCTTACACTTGAGATTTGCTTGTCCTCAAGCAAATGCGCTTTTATTCTACTCAAAATACAAATTAGGGGTCATTTAACACTAATATAAAAGTAATTACAACAAATAATCGTTCCACTAAAGACCAAAGACAAGCACGGAGGTCATATACTAGCACCTCACAAATAGTGTTTAGATACTCACATCTCTCGGGTGTAATAAAGTATAAATTACAATATGGAAACGGAAGATATCTCTCACTACCTGTCATAGTAAAATAGATTACCATAGGCTTGGAAAAGGATCAAACCTCCACCACATGGCGTAAGCACCTAGGATAAACTATCAAATAGGTCTTTTAAAGGGTTGTAACGTTAGGTGTAGGGATATGAAATACACGATTTTGTTGGATATAGGCAGTCTTTACTGGTGGCGAGCTAACAATCTTGGTTAATTACATGTACAATATGGCATTGCTAAGCCAAGACTAGACTCGACTTAAGCTAATAAATGAAAAATAACAAAAACATAAAATAAACATAGAATGAAACGGGATGGTAGTTCGTATGTTTTTTCTCTTTTCTTTTTCTATTTTTTTTTCTTTTTCTTGATTTTTCGACTTTTTTTTTTTTTTTTTTTTTTTTTTTTTTTTTTTTTGTGCATACACTCTTACCCTACCATCCAAAATAATACATCATAGGGAATGAACATTTCCTTTACACTTGAATTTTTACATACTTTACAATAAACTAATCTAATGACTCGAATTAAGAAAATCAAAACACTTAGAGTACTTTTAAGATTAACGCACATATGGGGTAATAAATGATGTTCTTCCCCATTACTCCATAAAATAAGTATTTTACCCATGAGTCCCAATCGTCCCAAAACAATATGTAAAAGGATATGACTCGACTTAGCAACCATGTAATCAATTAGATAGCTAACTTAGGGTTTAACAAATAACAATAATGCACTAAAAATGTGCGCACACACGGAAGGCTAAGGCGATTTGGTTGTACATTTAAGTAGGGTGTAACAAATTCTTCCTTTAAGTAAGATGCTTAAAGTTAGAAACGAAAAGATAGGCTCGGAGGGGTGTACTAGGGGTTCGTGTACTAAAAATGAGTACAACGCTAAGGGTGTGGGAAAAATTAGTTGACTTAACTAGCCAAGTAATATGACTTAAATGGTCAAGTAATTATAATACGGGTTTAACACAAGGGTGATCCTAATGCCTCTTATCATGTAGTAAATCCTACTACACGAATGTAGTCTCACTAGCGGTCTCGGGATGCATCACCAACGCAAGTTCTAGAATCTAAATGCTACCGGTACACTCATAAGCACTAATAGTAAATGCTTTTCCTATCAAATCTAAAGGCGAACCTCACATATTTGGGTGGAAAATTTTTCTGAATATACGGTTTTGTGCTAGTCATACAATCTCCTATCCATGAGACGCTTGCTATGGCTAAAGTTTCACTCCTAAATGTTGTAAAAAATTTTAAATTTGGCGCTAAAATTGCACTAACAAGTGTTTCTCATGGTTTTATTACACATCTACCATTAAACAAACAAACTCAAGCGAAAGTGTGTTTGTAAGGTATCATCATTTTACCCTCCCCTTACACTTAAGATGAACATTGTCCCCAATGTTCAAGTAAAGAATGTAAAAGTGAAATAAGTAAAAAGAATGAAATCAAATACTCCCCTGATTCGCTCGGTATGGATAATAAGGTGGTCAGGTTAGATCTTCCTCCAAGAAAATGAACAATCAAAGCTTCCCTTCCAGAATATAAATCATCTTCTTGTCATACATAACCTGTAAATTCTGAGAAAACAAACAAAGCAACCTCGCATAAAATCGGCGGCAATCTACATAAGTTACTAAATCCTAGAAAACAAAATAAGATATAATGCTTGTGGAATGAAGTTTGCAGATTTCCTAGAGATTATAAAACTTAATAATTCAACAAAAACTTTAAGACTCCGTTAGAAAAATAAAACTGGTAAAATTTCCAGGTTTTTACACGTGACGCCGTCAAGAGTAATCTCGTGACGCCGTCAGAAGTGACCTGCATAAATTCTTATGTTAAGTTTCCAGAAAATTTCTGGAAAAACTTGGTCCTACTTCCTGGAAAATCCTGCAAAACTTCTTTATGACTCAATACAAGCATTTGACTCTAGCAAATACGAATATACATGTTCACTTAATATTGTGGAGAATCATGATCGGTTTGCTTCTTAAAAACATATTTGGGGTTTCCCCTTACACTTATCTTTTGCAAAAATACCTTTAGGTGGAGTTAAGACTAGGCCAAAACAACAAAGTAAAGTATTTCCACTATTTAGTTTAGAAACATGATCTACCAACAATAAAAATAAAGCATGCATACGGAAGCAAATAACAAACAAACAAAATAAAAACACACAAAGCATGGGTTGCCTCCCAAGAAGCACTTTTCTTTATTTACGAGTCTTGTAGCTAGACTCAAGGTCATGGGTTACGTTTTCCTTTTCCACTTTTGTGCCAACTCGAAACATCTAACCCAATTCTCATCACACTTGTATTCCGGGCCTAGATTCATGCAACCCGAATAGTATGTTCGCCTCCTCTCATAATAGGCGTCATCAGTAATTCCATCTTCCTTAACCTCATAGGGTCGAATTTCATCAATTTGTAGATTCTTGATGCCCTTTAATTCTTCCTTCATGTGAGGCATCATGAAAGTGACCTTCTCTATCCCATCAGTAAACTGAGCTATCCCCTTCTCATGGTCGTGATACATCTTAGTCTTTTCAACAAAAGGTTGTCCTAAAACTACTTCTCCTAGGTGTGGATCTATAATGCCTAAAACATCTTCTAGGATTACAAAGTCACATTGATAAGTAAAATTTCCTATAAAGATGTGTACCCCTTTAACTCTCCTGACGAAGTTACATAGCCTATTAGAATTGTAAGGGTCTTTTCTAGGGCTTAACCTTTCGTTCATTATCCAATTGGAATAGAGCCTAGACATGATATTCATGGGTGCTTTTAAGTCAATGTATGTATGCTCTCTAGACATGTACCCAATCATGCAAGGAATTTTTATGTTCCTGAAGTTATGCCTCCTAATCCATGGTGTCTTTCTATATTTTGAGGGGCAAGGATGTTGTAAAAGGAGCCTATGGTAACTCAATTCATCCGAGGTAGGAGCGAAGTCCGTAAACTCAATTTTCATTTGGAGAGGCTTAATGAATTCCTTAAATGTGTTAACTTCTCTCTTTCTTCTTTTATGCGCTATAAGCCTCTTGCTAACTTCTAAACGACGACTCTCTAAATCCATGAAGACCAAACTAGTACAAACAAAAATACGAAGAAATAAGATAGACTAAAGAAAACCTAAAAATAAAAATAAAATCTTACTAGAAAGGAATCTAGCAAGTAGACCTAATAAAAAGAGATTCTCACCTAGACAATAACTATTCCCCGGGCTGCGGCGCCAAAAACTTGATACGTAGGGATTGCACCAGGCTTTACCTCTCAAGGGATCTTGAGAAGCTTACAACCCCCACCAGGCAGTGTACCTGATCGTTGTAGTATAGTATAGTGACAAGTACCGGGGGATTGATCGTTCAGCTAGGAATAGTGTCGCTAGGATTAGAAAACCTAAATACTAGTTCTAGAGATGAAGGATGATTATTTTTGTATTTTTATATTTTTTAGAAAGCAAGTAAAAATCTCGGGTTTGAAAGATTTGGGCGGAATTAGTTGCTAGTCAACTAACCCAATACTAAAGATGCAATCAAAATAAAATACTAGAAATGAAAATAAAACTAAATTAAACTAAGGTTGTGAGCAATAAGTGGAGAAATGTGTTTACTTAGATTTCACTACTCCCTAGATATCTTTTACACGTTAATTACTTGTTATAGTTGCGTGGATGACGGATTGTATTCCTTAATACCATTAATGGGGTGGCGTACTTAACTCCCCAATCCTATGAGTGCCTACTTCACTCCTATGTCGAGCCGGCTAAGAAGCTCCTAACATGGGATCATTAGAATTTACTCATGCATTAAATACAACCAATAAAACCTAGTACACATCGGTTCATGTTTCCTAAGACGTTCAAGCATGTTACCATTTGGAGATCTGCCAGTTTTCTTAAGCCTAACATCGAAATCATTCATCCAATACAACCATAAACAAGTAATCAACACATAATCAACATCTAGGTTTCATTAGATCTAAGCAAACACAAGATAAATCTAGCCTAGCATGGTGGAATCAAGACAAGCACAAGATATAGACAACCAACACATAGACATATTGATTGAATTAAAAGAACACTTATCTCAATTACACATGTAAGGGTTAAGGGCTGAAAACCCTTGAAAAACCTGTAAAAATCGTATATGGTTCGGCCTTAGGGTTTCTCCAAACTTGTTTTTCTTAATGAGTTAAAATTAGAAAACTATATATAGAAAACTGAGTCTGACGGAGTCAAGAACAAATGGGTGATGCCGTCATCTCGCCGCCAAAAGAATTCTCGGACTGCCTTGATCTACATCTGACGCCGTCATGTATTAACTTTTTCCAGGCCGTCACGTATTTTACTCTTGACGCTCTTCCTTGTGACGCCTTCATTTCAATACTAGGCCGTCATGAAATTTACTCTTGACGGCGTCAAATTGTTACTCTTGACGCCGTCACCTACTGTTCCCAGCTTGGAAAATTAAGTCTTTGGCGTTTTCTTCACTTTTATGCTCCAAAAACGTTCGAATTGCTTCCTTTTCCAGATTTCACTCCCAATGTACCTAAAATCACAAAAGGAACGATTTAGGGCAATATTTGATCAAATAAATTCAATTCCGGGCTTAAATGACCCCCTAAAAGTGGTTCATTTTTCGCCTCATCAGTTTGAAAATGTGTCACAAAATTTATGAAGAATTACATTATCAAACGTTATAGAGATATCAATCAAACTTATAGAAATTATAAATGTTAAGAAATGTAGGGTTGTGGAAACTTCTTTTATATAATGAGTAGAAGTTCTAATGGAGATGTGAAGATATCCATAGCTAGTGATTATGATAATACCAGAATACTTGTGCCAAATCCAGAAATGGTAAGGCAATAACGGCTCCAAGCATACATCATTATTCATAGCAACCAAATCGCTGCAAAATGAGTGTCGCAAAGGCCGTTTCGCTAGTTACATAATTGTCTAAATTAAACTGACATCGTGATCAATAATTGTTTTGTAACTGGTAAGTATACTTGACACACAAGATTTAAAATATAAGTATTGTTTGATAGACAGAACCTATAAGAGATTAAAAGAAAAATCATAATCTATAAAAATCAAATGTTACTTCATGTATCTTCTAAAAATAATATATTTTATATTCTCTTGCTCATTTTCCATTTATAGCTTCATCTCTACTTCTAACAACAGTTATGATGTGTTTGTTATGTTGGTTTGGGACTCATGAAATACAATGATAGGTTAAGGGCCCGTTTGGTTTGTGTATAGGGTTAGGTGGTGTTTGTTTGTTAAGAGGGTCTGAATCTGAACCGCACATTTGAATCTGAATCTGATGCGTAAATGTCTGAATCTGACCGCATCTGAACGGGAAAAAAACTCATGTTTGAACCGCACATTTGCTTGCTCGTACTAATTTTTTTTTGGTTTTTATTTGTGTCAGCAAGAGGCAACAAGACGCATTCAGACACCCCTCTCAAGTCTAAACCATTAAGATCTTACTGCATCTGAACGAAAAAAAAAAACAAATGGTCTGAACGTCAAAATGTCTGACCGATTCAGATATAGTGCCCATTCAGATGCTGTTAAGAGGCAAAAAAGAAAAAACAAACACAGCCTTAGATTGGGAGTTGGATTTGGAAAAGTATGAGAGAAAATGAAGTAAGAGAAAATAATATATTTTACTAATATAAGTTGATTTTAAAAGTTAAAACTAAAATATGAAATGAAATATATTATTTTATTAATTAAAAGTAATTTTATATAGTATTTTTTAATGAGAAAGAGGAATCCATTTTAAAACTTACCGTGCATGACTGGTATGAAATTGGTGGGCCCAATGGGTTGGTTGAATCAGTCACATCTTAACAAACAATATGTATCACTTTCAATCTCATTTCTTCATACCTACACCCCTCAAACCTGCCTACACCCATCATATAGTTAGCTTTTAACAGATTCTTATGAGACAACCCTTTTCAATCACACATTTTTTTTTTCTTTTTGATTTTGTATTTCTTTTTTACATGTTTCATGAGTCAAACAAATAAAATATATAAATTAAACAATTATTAATTTTCTCTCTCTATTTTTTTTTTCAAAACAATCTCTAATTCAAATTTAATTATAAACCTACTTACAAACCAAACGGGCCATTACTTTTACCTAATATACCCGATTCGTCTTAATGATAATTAACCAAACTTCTAAAGACATCGAGAAAATTAGACTATAAAATTAAAGAAGGAAGAATAAATGCCCATAAATTTTTGGCTGAGAAAAGTGGCTATTTAATGTGAAACCTGTTATATTGTTTTTTGTGAATGTGGCTGCGTGTTATCAACCCAATTTGTATCCATCAATCAATGTCGTAAGTACAAGATCATTTACAAACCAAACTTTTCTTATTTACCAAAAAGATTAATATCCCCCTTCATCTTTATTTGATATAATAAATTAGATTAATCCTAACAATTTAAAAACCCCAATTTCATTTTTTTCAAATATTAATATTTTTCAAACCGTTAAACGTTAAACGAAAAAAAAATACCAATACGACGAACATTTAATTATCTTTCTATAGATAGACACTTTGATATACTTTCAACAATTTTTTTTTTCATGTTTTTCACTTTTTTTTTACATTTTTTTTTCTTTACTGAAATTTGCATTAAAAAGTCACATGTGATTAGACACTAATTTAAATATTCTAATAATATCACATGTGATATTACATATCATATATGATTTAACACTAATATCACATGTGATATTATTAGTTATTCAAATTAATGTTTAATCGCATTTGATTTTTTTATATAAGTTTTAACAACGAAAAAAATGAAAAAAACGTGAAAAAGCATTTTTTTTTTTCAAAAATATATCAAAATACCTGTCTATAGAAAGATAATTAAATGCTCGTTGCGATGGTATAACTATTTTCGCATAATAATTAACGATTTAAGAGATATTTAAATTATAAAAAATATGTGAAATATTAGAATGCTTTTAATCTCGACTATTGATTTCTATTTAAACGAAAAGTGTGAATGAATCCCTGAGAAAGTTTAGTATATAAAATTACATTATTCTTACTCATAATTATTTTGTGAGTAGGAGTATGAGTAACAGAATTTGATAAGAAGATTTAACATTTCTTTTCATAAATTTATATTAATCATGTGACACTTTTTATTTTGTCCAAGATTAGTTCAAAAATACATAAAAGTATGGGTATAACATGCGTCAATTAATTCTTACGACAATCAACTATCTCTAACATTGTGACATAATAAACTTTTCGGAATACATGTAAATGTATTTAATTTTTTTGTGTATTGAACAAAATACTTTTCTTCTTCATACCTATATTTTTAAATTTCGATTTTCATGTGCGTTAGGTGACAAGATTAGAGCTGGCAAATCGTGTCTTAACAGGTTCGGAGCGCGCGAATAACATAAGTTTCAAACATGAAAACAACTCGTTTAACACTTGGTTTTGGTGGTTTGAGTATGACTGTTATACGTTTTATGTATCAAAAAAGTTAAATATTAAACCCTAGAATACTAAAAACAATTATTTTAAAAGTAGATGTGAGCAGTAGCAGTGAGCAGTAGTTGTGAGCAGTTTCCACAGCTAACTGCTCACCGCTCACAGCTTCATAAAGAAGCATTGAAAAATGAGCTTTCCTAAAAAATAGCAAAACTCACATGTCTCATGCCAAACGAACACCAAAAATCAAAAAAGCTCCAAAAAGCTTTAGGCCAAACCTAGCCTACATAAATATTTCTCCAAAAGCTTAAAATTGTGTATATATCCAACCTAGAATAATAATTACATACGTAGTTTTACAAAAGCACAAAAATTGCATAGATATCCAACTCAAGCTTATAATTACATATGTATAATTCCTAACATTATATATATATATATATATATATATATATATATATATATATATATATATATATATATATATATATATATATATAAAGAGAGAGAGAGAGAGAGAGAGAGAGAGAGAGAGTTAGGATCAAAAGAATAATTAAAATAGAAAGAATAAGAAGTAACCACAAACAAACAGTTTAGATGCCTCTACAAAAGTCGATGCATCTTCCTTCAAATTTTCCCTCCTAATTTGAAATGTGTGGCTAGAATTACTTCCTACCCTTCTCATTTTAATTATTCTTCTTACTTGATCCCTTTCTCTCTCTCTCTCTCACACACACACACACACACACACACACACACATATATATATATATATATATATATATATATATATATATATATATATATATATATGGGCGGGCATGACTTGTAATTTACGTAAATAGGGTTATGATATTGTTGTTTATGTAATTTTTAGTATGAGTTGTTGTATAATACATATTTTATACAGTTAAAGTACATGGTAAATAATTTTTTTATACGTTGTATGTTTAATAGTTAATCATTATTGTACATATTAGAGAGTATTGATTTTGTTTTTTAAATTCGGCAGATAGTTTCAGGGAACCACATGCCTTCCAAAAAAAACTCGAATAATTCTACATCCACTCACAATTTACACAAAAAAACCACTCGCTGACGTGTCGGCGAGTTGATTGGTTGGTTTTTTGTGGGCCACAAAAAACCAACCAATCAGCTCGCTGACACGTCAGCGAGTGGGTTTTTTTGTGTCACCTCAAAAAACTCATTGGCACATACATATGTTGGTTAAAATAATGATTTACCTTTTTTTTTTTCAACCTTTCAATCTTATTCTCTATTAGCATATGTATACCCAAAGTTTGATGCATTTAATTTCTAAACCTTAAAATAGCCAAGATATGCGCTTGAGGTACATTTTAAAACTTTTAAGACCACCGAAAGGACTTGTGCTTAGCAATATGCATGTGAAGTTAAGTCCCGACGAAGGAGTTGTGAGTTTAAACGCTACCAGAGACAAATTTGACTATTGATATATTTGTATTAGATTGTATGTATAATGCCTTTTAGAAAAAAGAGAAAAAATAATAATATATTTAGTAACTTATAAGACCATTACAATTGTTAATATGGAATATGGCCTCTTGTCTCACATTATTCTCCCTTAAATTAAATGAAAATGGGTAGTTAAATAAATTTAGATTACAAATGGTGACTAATTAATCTCATCTATACCTCTAGTGACAGCAACTCATTGTTCAAAGCTTGTCGTGTGCTCAACTGTAGAACCGTAGAGGGGGGGGGGGGGGGGGGGGGTAAATACGGTTTCTTCGGATTTTTAGATGTTTAAAAACTTTAAGCTAAAGATAACACCAAGTGGTTGTACAATAATCCAACAACCACTAACACAACCAAAGTATATAAAGCAAGTAAGAATACAACGATATATACTGGTTCGGGATGGGGGGTTTATATCATCCGTATGCCCAGTTGCGAATCCATGACTCCGATACTATTCACTAGTATAATCCTTTCGGTGGACTACAAACCGTTACAATTCACTCCACCAATATTCCCTAATATTGATGCTAACAAAGAAGGAGTTACTCTCTAACGGTATTCCGCCCTCGGAAACCACCCAAACGAATCTCACGATTCGACTTCTCCTAAGGATCACAAAGATCACTACCAAGACTTCCCCCCCGGAAGTAGCAAACCCCAACTAGATCCCCAATGATCTAGGCTTGGTCACCAAGACACAAGACTTCCCTTACAAACAATTAGAATGAATGAATAAGTTTCTTTGAACCAAGCCCTAACCTAACCTAGTGACTCGATTCTAATAGAAAGGGTATAGAGAAGAAGACCCTCGACACAGTCACAAGAGTGGTTTAGGTTTTTGTGATTCTTCCCTTGCAAGTAGATGTGTTCTTTCAAAGATGTTAGAGAGAGAATCAAGAACACAAGATTAGAGATAAGAGATAGAGAGATTTGAGAGTGTTTAGAGAGAAAGAATGTAGAGAGAAAGAGTAATGGCAAGGGGTGAGGAATACAAGAGGCAAGGTATGTATTTATAGGCCAAGAACCCAAACTTGGGAAATTTTACTGAGGCCGGTGCGTCACCCGCGCATCAACGCATGGGCAGCGCGCCGGGCTTTTGTAACAATTTCCCAGATTCTAAGTCTTGGGCCCTGTAAATACCTTACCTTGCTAAACCCCCAATTGTAATTCACACAAAACCTTAACATTAATCAATCTAAGGTTTACTAACTCAAATAGCCAATTTGAAAAACGTTTTGTGAAGTGTTTAAAGAGAAAACAAATTACCAAGGGTATAAAGTGTAGATAGGGTAATTTGGAAGGGGTAGAAATGATATTCCTCACATGGCATAAGTGAGAAGAGAATATGCCATGGGATATTCCAAAGGTATATTCCTTTGCTTGGGGGGAAAGAATGAGATAGAGGGTTGAGATGGTTTTGTTTGAATTGGATGGCTAGGATCAAAGGGAGCCTCATTTGAAATTCAAATTAATTGGCATGTGGGGAATATGGAGGGTTGAGATGTGTTTATTTGAAATAGATGGATAGGATCAAAGGGAGCCTATGTTTGGATTAAGAAGGGATATTACAAAGGAATATGCTTTGCTTGGGGGGAAAGGGTGAATCATTGGTTGAGATGGTTTAGGTTTGAAATGGATGGCTTGGATTAAATACATGTGATGGAATAGAGAGGAGGGTGAATGAATGGTTGAGATGTGTTGTAAGAGGATGGATGGTTGAGATGTAAGGTGTGTAAGGGAATATGTAAGAGTGTAAGAGATTGTGTAAGAGAATATATGATTTGGATATGATGAGTTGGCTAGTGTGTGTAGAGAAGAGATGGTTGTGAGAGTAGTGTGTGTAGTTTGAAATCAAGTGTGTGTACACAAGTTGTATAAGTGTGTGTATAAAGATTGTGTGTGTGGGAGATTTGGTGTATTTGTCTTTTTGTAAAAATGAGATTAAGAGAAAGATTAAGACATAATCTAATTGTCATTAAGAAGAAAATGTTTAGACAATTAAGATTATAGGTTGAGAAATTCATAGGTTATTAGTTCAAGTAACACAACGTCGAGAATCCATAGGTTCATATCTCGTGACTTTCCACGACTCAACGTTCTCAACTAATACCTTGGTTCAAACAAGTTAAGTGCTTTGCCTTGATGTAAAGCATAACCCAGGTGGGAAAGGATGCGTTTACGCAAAGTGACATTTGACTTAGTTTGACCAATAAGGGAGTAAACCCGTTACGTAATTAGAGAAGACGTAAGTATGGGATATGAGCATATGGATGCTTTCACATGATGTTACGTGAAGTATATAAGCTCCCTAAGTTTAGAAAAGCCTTGGCTAGAGGCGATAGTTAGAAAACATGAGTTCGTGTTTTCCTGTAAATGGGTGCTTTAAAAGTTGGATCTCTCTAATCCCAAAACTAGTTTCGAGTGTTCTCAATTAAGAACATAACATATTCATACCTGTATTGAAAGATCCACATTTGTCGGGTAAGGGGAAAGCCGACTTTCAAAATTCACCCGGAGCAATACAGACTCCTGGCGCGTCACCCGCGCGTTGACGCGCGGGCAGCGTGCCAGCAGCAGCTATTGGCTCCGGCAATTTTAGGCTACTGTTTGTTATTTTATGTGTTCCGAAGGTTTATTTTCATTATCAAAACATTAGGAGATCTTGATCATATTGCTTCAACATCAACTTTTAATTTTCAAGATATTGGAGGAAATCCATAACCGTAGGATCGGTCCATGGGCATCCTAAGGGAGCATTCTCGCTTGCAACTCATCCTAAATAACCTTCTGTTGGTGTAACCATTAGTAAACAATTTGGGTTCGCCTGATAAAATATACAATAAAGGCTGTTAACGAATGATGCACAACGTTTTTTCACCTGAAAATCACAAATACTTTTAATTAGATTCACATTTTTCTAAGGAACTGAAGAGCAAATATTTTAAACAATGTGCTAAGGTAAAGAAATATTGCCTATAACTGCCTTTGAAAAACAGTCAAATAATTGCATAATTCTATGTATTTGAAAAACAGTTATGCAATCTTCGAGTAAATTTATAACATTGAAAAACATTCAAATAATTGCATAATTCTATGTATTGGGGCAGGTATTGTGATCATCGTGCCTACTGGAATTATGTAATGGAAAAGCATCATACACATATCATATTAAGGATTCCTAGTTAGGATGTATAGGGATTGAATACACCTATCTAAAATTTATGATAACATATGAAAAACTAAACCACTTTTACAAATGAGTAACATACTTTTAACATTGTGGAACAGCCGATCATTGACAAACCTCGCCGCTTCGGGGCAAGCATGACCATCATAGACTCAAACAAACGTTCCTCTAACACCACATCCATTCGCACTCAAACTCCCAGAATCAACTTGACACGGGTCCTCAATCACACTATTAGCTTCAATCATAGCAACCAAAAACTCACCATTAACATGTTTCCCATAATCCTTATGCCACCACAAACCATCCACAATCCCACCATTCTCACAATCTCCTTCCACCGAAGACGGCTTCCAACACGGATACATAATTTCCTTCAATCTAGTTCCATTCTCCCTAATTCACATATTAATAAAGAACCTAAAAAAACTAACTCGTAAACTTTTTAGCCTTAATTTCTATTAATCCTCAACACCGACATCAGAATCTGCAAAAATAACAGAAACCCACATCAAGAAACAATAACCTAATGCTAAAAAACCAAACTTTATCAAAAATAAGAAATTTTTTTGAGGTATGGTTTTGTACTATATTTAGCACTGTCAAAAAAATCAACAAAAATTGATTCAGGTCAATCCAGCCTGACCCGTTTTTAAATGTTACCCAACCCAGCCTGACCCACCTGCCAATATTTCCAAAATTTGATTGGGTAAGAAAGATGAGGATAACGGGAGAGTGTCAGTTGTTAATAAAGCTCATAAACATCATAAAGGCTTGTAATACAGCCAACACATTTGCATGAGAGTGGCAACAAAGAGCTTAATTTTCTAACTTATTATTCATGATTTATGGTTGTCCACTCAAACTAAAAAATCAAATAGTTGGTCACATCACTTCCAGGTTTTGGCTAATGCTAGTGCTATAACTAAGAGCAGGAAAGAGATAATTTAACTTTGTTCAGAAAGGCAAATAGCATTATGAATTAAGGATGCACTTATAAGGTATATAAATGGCCACACTCACATAACAGAAATGTGATATGAAAATGTGAAAGGTAGACACCTGCACAACCGTGAATAATAAAGCTTTTAATCAGTTACCAAATTCTTTATCTAATTATTGTATAATAATAATTCAGCGCCTCTTTATTATGATCACGCAAATCTCGGCAACATTGAAGGCGCATGTCAAAATGACAGGAAGGGCAACTTCTATACAGTTCAAAAGTTGACGTTTTACAGTAGTCACTGCATACATGAGGTGACAAAATTAGAAAAATCCTGTCAAAAAAAAAAAACACTTAATAAATGGCTGAAATGACATACCAGTATATGCGTTCACCGGGGCTACATTCTGTTTTCACTTTCACTTCTGATAAACTACATCCTATTCAAGAATATAAAATCAGAAAAACCTACATACAGTAAGGATGATTGCTATGCACACTATTATTAACTTTTAAAATAATTACTTATGTTCTAAAGTTTGGCATAAAACAAAACACCATCTATGTACTCTATGCACCCAATCCAACCAAAAGAATTATGAAAATTCCTTTAAATTTCCCCATGTATGAATAAAGAAGTCATGACAGTAGCCCTTGTTGTTATGATTTACTCAGAGAAAATCCTATAGGACTATCAAGCCAGGGCATACTTATCGAGCCACAATAACCAATAAACGGTCACTTTTGTTTTTAACTTCCTCACTTGGCATTCAAGTAACATGAAAGGTAATACTTCAAATGAAACTTACCATTTCAAAAGTTCATTAGCATGGGAGGGAAGTAATAGGGGAGTCTGGACTCCATTAACCACATGAGAGTTGGACCTAGGTAGAAGCGGGTTTCCAGGATTTTATAATTTATGTTGAAAGGTAAATAGGTTACTGGTTTTCTATTCCACATGGAAATTGGTGTAATAGAAAGCTATTTATCGAAACAAATAGGGTGGTAGTAAAACAAATATAGTATCTGATTTCACAAACCTGCCATTTAGAAGACATCAGGAAACAAATCGTTAGAGTAGAAATCAGTCTATCAGGGATGATGTTCGGTTGGGAGGGGAACATAACCTGCTTGGACATACTTGTCGAGGCTGCAAGAAAAAGTACGTACCATGTGTATATTCATTGAGATTAAGAAGTATAGGGGACATGGCTCTAGAAAGTGTGACGTAGAGTTGCCCGTGACCAAATATTGGTTCCAGTAGGTAGACTCTAATTTTGTTTAGTGATTGACCTTCGTAGCAGACTTTAACAGGAAACTATTTCCATTTGAATATAAATGGTAACTTTTCTTCTCTGTTCATTAACATGATTCGGGGAAAGAAAACTCTTTGTAACATCTTAGTTCCTATAAACCAAATGGCAGCTACAAAAGAGATAAAATTTTAAGTCGAATCTTCATGTAACTACATATTTATGAAAACGAATGTCGGTGGATGACAAAGAAAGTACCAGCTCAAAAATATAGAACATGCATGCATTTATGATTCATGTGTGAAAAATGAAAATATACTTGAGACATGTGAGAAGCAAACTAATTCACCAATTGTGTACCTTTGTATCACTATTTTACAAAGTTGAGCAGCTGGATTCACAAAATTGTGAATCAATTTGCTTCTCACGTATGTATAGTATGATGAGTGCTCAAACACTCATCATTTTTGTCGTATTTAAACTGCCAAAACATACAAAAACAATCAAAAAGTTATCAAAATACTTAAATTATCCCAGGGTTTGTGTTTTATGTGTTTTAAATGCAAAATGAGCAAAAACAAATGAAAAACGTACAAAGTCAACCCAAGCTTTTGAAAGTCAAATTTCACAAAATATTACACTTGGGTCATAAGTTTTCCAAAATTACATGTTTGGTCCCTGAGATTTCAAAAATGGCAAAATAAGTCCTTGGGAATTTTGAAAAAATGAAAAATGCAAAAAATGGTTCTTGGACTTTGGAATTGTGGCAATGTTGGTCCTCATAAGCAAATTGGAGAAACTACAAGTTCAGTCCTCAGGTTTTGCAAAATTACAAAATTGGTCCTTGTGCTATACTTAACCAAACGGACCCTTTTTATTATTATCAAAACCAAAACCAAAACCAAAACCAATTCAATATCCAAATCCAACCCAACCAAAACATCCAAGCCCAACATAACCCCGGCCCACTTCCTTTTTAAATAAAAATACCACCCCACCGTTTGACCCCGGTCAACGTCTTCTTCCCCCCAACATCCCAACGCAAAACCAGGGAGACGTTGTCTCTCCCACATACTTCCCCCTCCTCCTTAGCCCCCCACAATAAATGTATTCACCAACCTAACCAACCCCCACCACCACATTAATTGCCTCGCCAAACCCACTCAGAATTGCCCTATTGTTTTCTTTGGCGGGAAAATTCAATTCAATGGCTAGGATTGATCAAACCTTGATTGAATGGATAGGATATGGTCAACGGTCAACAAGGATACCACTGGGACTTTAAAAAATAAAAAAGAAGCCATATGGGAGATGATAGGACTTATTTTTATTTCGTTATATATATTGTAGCTCAATATGAGCATTTGTAGTGTGTAGTATGTAGTTTTTGTTGATTTAGTATCTAATTGTACTTCTGTAATCATTTTTAAGTTAATGAAAGATCTGCTTCAAGTTTATTCACAGTTGCAATTTTTCAAGTTTATTTAGAAATCTCAATCCATTGTTCAAAGATTATTAGTGATATATAACTATTTGCACATCCATTCAAACCTTCATATATCTGTTTTAAACAAGTTTCAAGTTTGTGGCACGGTATTTACTTAAGTTTGAGAAAAATAGTCAAAAATATATAAAAATCAAAATAAAATAAAAAAAAATCATGGACATGGGTTGAAGAAGCAAGGAGCACTATGTATATGGGATGGCAGTGGGGTAGTGCTTATTGGTAAGCAATAGGATTGGTTCTTGTGGTTCTTGATCTCAGTTGTTGGCTTGGAAAGCATCTTGTGAGTTTCTTGTACCATTTCCTTTTTTTTCTCTTTAACTGCTTATAACTGCTTATTTCTGTCTTGAGTGTGTACAATAAGCATAGTTTAGAGTAATTAAGGTGTGTACTTGGTTGGTTGTGTTTTAAGTTGTGTTATACTTTAAAACTTTAAATTGACTGTCATTTTGATCTCATTAGTAATTCTAAGTGTTTGTAGTTCATACTTGTGTTTTTAAGTTTATAAGAACTTATTAGAACATAATGAGTCAGTAGGTAATGGTCTTGTAGGTTTGAATCTCATTTTGCTTCACAAAACTTCAAATCAGTTTTAGTAAGGGGTGTTTAGATCATAACCTCTTGCTGTGTTCTAGTTGTTTGATAGTGTAAAACTTGGTTTAAGCAAGTCACCTAGGATCATATAAAGTCAGTTTGGCCATTGGTTTCGTCCCTTTTGAACTCAAAAGTCAAAATCAAACTCAACTCCCCCTCATAGTTAACTGTGAGGGAATTGAGGTTCACAAACCTTCATAATTGGTTTATAATTAGTACATTTAGTTTAAAATAGTTGTAATAGCACTTATTACATGTTTCTTAATCAGTAATCAGCAATCAAAAGTCATAAAAGTCAAATCCCAAGTTTTGCTTAAAAAGTCAAAAGTGCATCGTCTCAGAAAAACCAAAAATGGCATGAATTTTCTAGATTTTTGTGTTTGGTGTTAGACTTTGAAAATTTTTGGGAGTGTAGTCTACCAGTAGAACTATTGATTTCCACCATTGTTTGATTTTTGTGAATTTTTCTTAAGGACTAAACTACCCCTCAAAGTCACTTGCAGGGCAAGGCTTTGCCCTGTGCATCAGCAGACCCAGCCACACCACCAACTTTGGTGGCTTATTGTGGCCACCTCATTGGGTCCCACTGACCCAATTTGGGTTCATTTAACCCCCCTCCTAGCACTGATCATTTATTTGACCTTGGAACCTGTGGACCCCACCTAGAATTGCCCCAAAAGGTTGTCCCCTTACTGTCTCAGTTTCCAGAATAAGCAAGTGCTTATTCAAGCCTTTTGGCTTATTCAGTTGTCTTATTTGATTAAATCTTGCTTATCTTTTTCCAAGTAACTCAAGTGAACAAGTTTTAACCATTGTGGACCCCACATAAGTCCATTTGTGCTTATTTCTCTTCTCAGTCAACCAAAGTCAAATGTTGAACAAATAAGCACTCAAAGTGCATATTTCTGAGCTCCAATAAAAGTGTGTTTGTAAAAGGTTTTAGGTTTTAGTAGTAAATTAGTTTGGAAAAAGTAAAAACTCAAAAAACCAAATTTAATTTTAGTGATAGCTTCTATTTAATAGAAATTATCTTTTTAATTTTCTTTTTAGCTTATTTATAAGCACTTTAGCATTTTTATATTTTTATTAAATCTCTTTTATATTAAAGTAATTTTATAAATTTTTACAGATTTTTCTTTTGTCTTTTAGTGGTTTTTAGAATTAAATTTAGTTTAATTAGTTATTAAATAATAATTAAGAATTAATTAGCATAATTAGATTTTATTAAGTATTTTTTTATAATTTTTCTAGCTTTTATATAAGTTAAAACATTTTTATAAATTTTTCTAGAATTTATATTGTTCATTATCTATTTTTTATAATATAAGTAGTTTAATTGGTAATTAATAAATAATTAGAATAGTAATTAGTAAATTAGTTTAAAAATACATAAAATCAACTTTTTATAATTTTTAGGATTCCTGTGATGGTCAATTAGATTTATAAAAATCCTTTTAATTATCAAAATCTTTTTAGTAATTTGTAATAATTTAAATTAATATAATTAGTTAATAAATAGATAATTAGTAATTAATTAATAATTAATAATTAAATAGTGTAAAAATAATTTTTCTTTTTCTTAAAATTTTATTTATTTATTAGGATTGTAAAAATACAAATTTCACACTCATAGCCTTTTCTGTTCATCAGTTGTACTTTCTTTCACGTTCGTCTGTGTACGTTTTTGATTAAAACGTACGTTTTTAGGTTTTAGATCACATCTTCTGAATCTTAATTCCCGTAATCAATCACATAGCTTTCCTAAGCTATTTTGTTTAATAAATTCCAAATAATTCTCATAACAACCCTTTTCTGTGAATAATCACCCGATCACAAAGCACGCTCAGTCACAATTCATACCTTGTCGGGATTTAACGACCTGGTGATACCTTATATTACCCGGAGATTGACTCTAGGCTCTTTGACTTCGTTGACCATTCTTTGGTCAATATAAGTTGACGGTTTAGAACCAATCAATTTTTGGCGCCGCTGCCGGGGAGGTGTGCGCGTTTCTGCAGCGTCTTTTGAGATTAGTGTTATCTCACCATCATCACTGTACAAATACCACCACTTTTCTAAATTTTAAATCAAAACACAAAAAAGTCATTAACACTTTTCCTAAAGTGTTAAAACACTAAAAAAATTAAAAACAACAAAACAGATCGTAACGTTTTCTGAATCGGTTTTCTTCTAAGGTGATTCTTTAAGAGAAACGATTTTAGATTACGAGACGATACGAAAAATATTGTCCAAAAGTTTTTCACCCATACACAAAACACAAAAACATCCGTCTTTTCTTGTGAATAATAATTATACATAAAAATTAACCGTCGCAAACCAAGACAGAACACCTACCAACTGGGGGTGTGAACATAATAAGTTCCCAAACCTAAGATTGAAAACTTGCCTTTGTATCCCTTTGAGTGGTGTACCTTTCTTAAAGAAGCCACTTGCTTGTGATTATTGGTTTAGGTTCACTGTGGATTTGCCTCGATTTTGTTTTGATTTGTTTTTATCCCTAGTGCATGCGCACTCGTTCTTCAAGGTCCACTAGCCCATTACGTGAGCTTGTTCGGAAACCTCGAAGACCTCGTAGACGTTCTGTACCAACAGTCGGATCTGAGATCCGTACTGTTGCCACACCCACTGTCACTATGGCGGAAGACCACCCCATGTGTGAGCTTCTCCAAGCACCCATCGAGGGTTACGGAGATGCCATTGTTGTTCCAGCCATCGTGGCTGATAATTTCGAGCTCAAAACCGGGTTACTCAATCTTGTAACCTCAAGTCAATTCTACGGTTTTGAGAGGGACGATCCTCATGCTCACATTCGATGGTTCAATAAAATCACTTCGACCATCAAATACAAAAATGTCCCTTGTGAAGTGATCAAACTTCTTCTCTTCCCATTCTCCCTGGAGGGACAAGCCCGGATTTGGCTTGAAAAACAACCTCCTAGATCTATTGAGACATGGGAAGATCTTGTGAAAAAATTTGTGAATGAATTCTTCCCACCTTCCAAGACCACGAGTCTTAAGAACGAAATCACCAAGTTCACTAAAAAATACGATGAATCTTTTGGTGAAGCGTGGGATCGTTTCAAAGAATTACTTCGCAAGTGTCCACATCATGGTTTCTCAGAGTTGATGCAACTCGATACTTTCTACAATGGCGTGAGCCAAGCTGCTCAGGATTCTCTCAATGCCTCCGCGGGAGGTAATTTCTTGAGTAGAACCACAAAAGAAGCTTTACAGATCATAGAAAACAAGTCCAAGGTCCGCTCTACACGAAGCAAACCGATTGTTTCTCAAATCAATGCGGGTCCTTCTTCTTCATCTTCTGTGGGTCAATCTAGCACGGATGCTAAGCTTGACAAGCTCACTGAAGCGATCCAAGCTTTAGTTCTCGCCCAAACAAAGAAAGTTTAATTTCCACAACATCCTCCCCCTGCTGAGGTTAAAAAAGTGGAAGTCTGTGTGACTTGTGGTGGGCCGCATGCCTACTACAATTGCACAGCTACTGATGGTACTCCATATGAAGCTCATTGATTGATGCTAAACCACCTAACTTATATTGACCAAGGAATGGCCAACTAGGTCAAACAGCTTAGATCAATCTCCGTGAAAGTATAGGGTTTCCCCGGGTCGTTATGTCCCGACGAGGTGTGAATGGTTAACAAACGGTTTTATGATCGGGTGAATTTGGATGAAAAAGGGTTTGAGATTGATTACACTAAGGAATCTACAAGGAAATAGCTTAAATAAGCTATATGAACAAGACTGGAAAGTTTGAAAACCCAGAAACGTTTAAAACTAAAAACGCGTACGTTACGTTTAAATAAAACGTAGACTTACAAAATAAAACGTAAAAACTGAAATCTGAAAACACCCAGGGGGTGAAAATGACATTTTTACAAACCTAAAGTTAAAAGAAAATTTTTAGAAAATTAAAATAAATTTTAACACTAATTAATTATTTAATATTAATAAACTATTTAATACTTAAATAACTAAAATACAATATAATATTATTTAAATACTAAAAAGGTGAAAATAAAATTTCTAAAATTATAAAATAACTAAAAACAACTTTTAAAATAAAAAATAAGTATTTTTGTGGTTTTTGCATTAATTAATTTACTAATTAAACATTAATTACCTAATTAAACTATTATATATTAAGAAAAATACTAAATGAACAGTAAAAATTCTAAGAAAATTTCTAAAAATATTTTATAACATATAAAAGTTATAAAAAATATAAAAACTTGGTTTTACTTAATAAAAACTAATTATGCTATTTTAAACTAATTATTAATTAATAATTAATAAAACTAAGATTAATTCTAATAAATACTAAATGGTAAAATAAAAATCTGAGAAAATTATTATAAATACTTTAATATAAGAAGTAATTAATAAGAATATAAAAATGACAAGTACTTAATAAAAATCTAAAAATGAAAATAAAATTTAAATAAAATTAAATAGAAACTATCACTTAAAATTACTTTTGATTTTCTGGATTTTTCTTTTACCAAACTATTTAATACCTAAAAACAAACACTTTTTGAAAAAACTACTTTTTTATAAACTTAAAATAAGCTGAATGGAAAGCTAAAAGCCCAACAGTTGACTTTGTTTGACTTTGGGAGAAAATGAGCTCAAATGAGCTTAAGTGGGACCCACTTGGGTGTTTCTGGTTCACTTGAGTAAAAGGGACATGTTAAAGCAATAATAAGGAAGTGGTGAACACTGAATAAGCAAATAAGCTTAAAATAAGCACATTGAAACTAGTTTTAGAACTGAAAATGGGGACAGAATTGTGGAGATGGTTCAGGTGGGGCCCAGTGGGTATGAAGTCAAACCATGGGTCAAAATGTGGTGTGTGGTAGGAGGGGGGTTGGGAAAAACAAAAGTGGTGGCCTGGGGCCCACTGAGGTGGCTGGAAATCACCACCAAAGGGTGGTGATTGGGTGGCTGTTCTGCTGAGACAGAGCAAAGCTCAGCCCTGCAACTGTCTTTGGAGCTAAGTGGGGCCCACAGATAAAATCACAAAAATAAACTAAAGCTTGGATCTTAAAGATGAAGTGGTGGACTTTAACCACAACAAGTTTCAGGGCATGATTCCTCACCCTAAATTCATGAAAATTCCTAGAACTTTTGGAAAAACCTGAAACTATGCAAATTGACTTTTTAAGAAAACTTAGGATTTTGACTTTAATGAAGTTATGATTGATCCTACTGAACATAGAAGTTGTATTAAGCTGAAATGAGTCTAAAATAAGCTAAATGACTAAGTTCTAAACCAAAGTGATGAATATTGGAGGCAAAAACCTCAACAGTGGACAGTTATGCAAAGATAATGCAAACTTTTGACTTTTTGGCAATGACTTGTGGTGTTTTAAGATCTTACAGAGCTATAACAACCTAAAGTTGCATGTATGAACCCAAATCAAATCCCAATTCCCACTGTGACTCAGTGGGAATCCTTAAACCAAACACTCCTTTATATGTAATTATTTTGATTTTAAGTGGGTACAGTGCCAATTCAGTCAATGCAAATACAAACAGATGATCACTAAGCTATACTAAGATTAAATAAACATAAATCAACCAGAAATAAGCACTAAATCAGGACTATAATAAGCAATGAACACAAGTCAATATATAAGCTGAAATTGTAAGTAGAATGCAACAAAGGGGAATATGACCTCAGGACAATAGCATAACACTCATATGAGCTCAATATCAACCAACTAAAACTTATTTAACCCACAATTATCATTCCTGAGTCAATCACACCATCCTTGATCCTTGTTGACTTTTATTGACCAACTAGGAATTTTTGAGTACACAGAAATTTAAACCAATAGAACTTATAATAAGCTATCATTTAGCTTATATGAGTTCATGAAACACCCTAAAACTAATGATGAAACTGAGAGAATACTTGCAACACCTTATTTTTTAAACTCAGAAATGGTTGAGATTTTTAAGCAAATACATAATCTGAATAAACATAAGATTGATTTGTTAACTGAAATTAGTTCAATTACACCTGGGACTGAAAGAAATACAACTTAGAATCTTGATTTTACACTAGAATTAAAAAAACGACATTAATTTAAATAAAATAAAACTATACTACAGCTATCTACTACTTTTCTTCTCTCTTTTCTTTTCTTTTATAGTCCTGGAGCTCTCCACTTTCTTTCCCACTTTATCTCTGAGCCGTTGGATGGTTAAAATCATTCCCAGCCGTTTGATTTCACTTTTGGCGGGAAATGGAGTTTGACAGTTGTGAGTGTTACAGGTGGGATATTAATGAGGGGGTTGGTGTATTTAATGGAGAAGGTGAGTGTTGGTGAGGATTTGGGGGAAAGGTGAGGAGGGGGGATGAGACAGGGAGCGGGAAACCAGGGAGAGTTGGGGGAGATGAACAGTGCTTTTGACCGGGGTGTTTGGTTTGACTATGGTCAACGAGTAGGGAGTTATTAAAAAGGTGGGATGGGCCGGGTTTGTGAGGTTTGGGCTTGGGTGTTGGTTGTTTGGATCAGGCTTGGGGTAAGGGTGGTTTAGTTTGTTTGTTTTTAATATTTAAGGGTCCATTTGGAAAATAGTAAACAACAAGGACTAATAATGTAAATTCTGAAAATATGGGACTGAAAATGTACATGTTCCAATGTTATCACAAGAATCAAAATTGATAACTTCAAATACCCAGGGATCCAAAATGTGCTTTTCCAATATTAATTTTCCCGGGGACAAAATGTGTAAATTTCCAAACCTCGGGGACTAAACATGTAATTTCCTCAAAATTCTCACCCAAGGATCATTTTTGATAACTTATGATTTTTAAGGACCAAAAATGATTTTTCTTTCAAAATTATCCCACCAGAGACTAAATCTGCCAAAATCTGAAACTCTAGGGACTGATTTTGTAAATTTCCAAAACTTTCCAATTTTTCACCAAAGGACTAAATATGACAACTTATGATTTCAAAATGACCTTTGGTGATAATTTTCTATATTTTGAACATCCAGGGACTAGTTTTGTCATTTTATGAAAGTTGAGGGACTGAAACTGCCAATTTTGCAAACTTTGTACGTTTTTCATCTGTTTTTGCTCATTTTGCATCTAAAACATATAAAACACACTTTTGAAATATTTTCTGTATTTTGATGCATTTCTGAGTGTTTTTGTATGTTTTGCAGTTCAGATTAGACCAAAAATGATGAGTGTTTGAGCACTCATCAATCCCCCACACTAAACTATTGCTAGTCCCTAGCAATACTGTTTTGAAAACTTGATGGATTTTAAACTCTTTACCAAAAGCCATCACTTCTGGAGTAGCCAGGTGTGAGAACTGTGGTACACCTGATAACCGTGTGATTTTGAGCAAACCACCAGCTGTCAACGGATTTGAGTAGTCTTTACCAGAAGCCGTTTGCTTCTGGACTAGCCAGCTCTTGATGGAATAGTCAACATCTTGGTGAGCTGATTACCAATTATGGATTTTCCACTGCCTTTACCACAAGCCATAATCTTGCGGGCTAGCTAACTCATTTGTTTTTGGGGAGTTGAGGAACCATACAATTTTGGGCAAATTGCAAGCCGTAAACGGATTTGAGTTGTCTTTACCAAGAGCCGTTTGCTCCTGGACTAGCCAATCCCTTTTGTCGTTCAGACAAGGCGAACTGGTTACCACAAAAATTTTGAAGCACCAGTGAAAAAATTTTTAAAATTTTTGAAATTTTGGCTAAAACGGGGGTATTATATAGTAAAATGTGATAAAACTCGCTAGAATAGCGAATACCCCCTCCCCCCCCCCACACTTAGCATGAATATTGTCCTCAATATTCAAAATCCCGGCTATTATGCCGACATTTTGAACGTAAAAGGGCAACATTACAAGCTAAGCGTGGAAAACACCATTTTGTATTTTCACATCATAAGTAACCATAGCATGGGGGACTCCCCCACACTTAGGGTGAAAACCCTATAAGCATGCTACTGTTTTTGTTTACCGAGTCGCTAGCTTGACTCGACCCCTAATTCATTTGTCATTGGGGAAGCATGATTTGGAAGAAACAATCTCTATCGGACTTTCATTCAAGATGTTTGGACAAACATTTGAAGCACGTGAAAGTTCCACACCGATGAGATAAGTATCCGGCTCAAGATAATGATACATGAAAATGCCGAGATCAAAGATAGTGTCCTCACTCCCGAAGGAGTGAAGAACAAGAGAAGTCACCCTGTAGGTGAAGAAAAGGAAGAAAATCATGATAAAAAGCATGATTTGATCTTCTTCCTCGAGAGCAGGCTCCGTAGCCTGAGTTTGGATTTCAAAAGGTAAGCTCGTAAACAACCCGGGAGGGTGGGTGGGAATTTGCAAATTCTCATGATTGAGAGCATCTCCCCCCGGGCTATCAAACTCCGGAGGAGTTATGACATGATGAGCGAGTTCACCGGAGAACTCCTCATGAAGAGAATTATTCACAAGATGTGAATCTGTGGACTCATGTTCCATTGTGGACTCATCACAATCCTCGTCAAAGATTGGATTATTAGAAATCATAGTGAATTAAGAATCGAATTCAAATAGAGGATTGGTGAGAGTCGTATTGAATGTTTCGGGAACAAAGGGATTAACATTCTCTATTGGATTGTCGGGATAAGAAGTGAGTGACGGATCATGATATAGGAGACTTTCAATTTCTCCCAGATCGGCTTGGAAATCGAGGAGACCATCATCACCTTCCAATGAAAGTGGATTGATGTGAGTAAGTTCATCGGCGAACTCCTCAAGAAGATGATCAGCATCAGTTTGTGGAACTGACGCCTCAACATACTCGATGTCTCCATAAGATATACAATCATCGCTAAAATCTGAGAAAGTCTCAAATTGATCTTTAGGACACTCAATAGGGGAAGGATTATCACACATATCATCCAAAGTTCCCTGTGACTCTCCTGGGATTGGGACAAGGATCTCAACACTAGACTTTATTGATTCGTCCGATTCCTTATTAGGAATAGTGCTAAGATGCTCATCCCCCATGATTAGAGAGTGAGTGTGAACTTCGGGTGTGATAACAGACTGAGGGAGTTGAGAAGGACTAGCAGACATGGGTTGTATAAATTTCATTTGTTCTTCTGCTAGTAATTCTATCATAGTCTTTTCTCCCTGATTTTCCGAGGAAGGAATCACAACGGATGAACTTGATGAACCCTTACAAAATTGAGAAATATCAAGGGTAACATCATCATCATCGTCGTCAAGAAGAGCAGCATTGCGAAATATGGCACGTGTTTTAGTTGCTTGTTCTAAGACTAGCAATTCTTCCTTGCTCAATTCGTTTCTAGCATCTCGTTCTTCAGCAAGTAATTCTTCCATGGATTTCTCACGAGAGCTTTGAAACGATGAAGTAGCCAACTCCTCCTTAAGATCTTTCAATATCTCAAGATCCTCTATTAAAATGTCTTGCTCAGTAACAAGAGGAGTTGCTTGAATCATTTGGTACTGTGGAGGTGGGTCTGAATACGAATAGTCGTAATTGTTACAAGGAAACGGGTTCCCTGTTTGACAATCAGAGCTAGTGTGTGGACCTCCACAATACTCACAACAGTAAAACTGATGTGGCTGTGAGTCGTGTGTGCTGTAGTCATAATTGTTATCAGGAAACTGCTCATAGACAAGCGTGTTTCCTGATTGACAATCAGAACTGTAGTGGGAACCACCACAGTACTCACAACAGTTAAACTGTTGAGTCTGGACTGGTGTATCTTGATACGAAGCATCATTGAAGTTTGGATAATATGATTCTTGCTCGTATGAATGTGTTGGGTAATTGGAAAAATTTGAAGAGTCGTTGAATGAGTTTTGATTAGGATCATAAGTAAATGAATTACTCGACCCACAAAACAAACAACTCCCGTTTTGGATATCATTACCACATTGTACACATGTACACCAATGACATGGCAAACCAAAAAGTGGCTCACCACAACCAACACAAGGAATAAAAGCCGGAGGTGGGACAAGTGGTGTGCTCTTAGAGCTAGCAATTTCCACCACTTCCGTTATGGTCTCGGGTTTTGGTTCTTGATAAACGTGAAGGTTAGGTAAGTCGTTCTTTTCAGTCACTGCCCTAAGCTCTGTACGTTTGCTTGATGACCTTATAACCTTATATCGTGAAAGGCTAGGATCAATTGTGAGCTTAGGTTTTTGGACAACCGTAGGTTGCACGTATTTAGCACTTCCATCGTCAGAGGGAAGTACATGGTCCTTTGTCACCTTGGTTTCTCGTTCCATTTCCCTCACCGGAGAGGGAATGTGAATCGAAGGTCCATCATGATCAACACGACATCTCGATATTTTTGATAAGGCCATAAGTTTTTCAATTTTGCTCTGAAAGGCCCATTGTTCAAGGAAATCGTCATCGAGAGATGTCATTTAGAATTATACATGAGAGGGGTATAAGAAGGTAGAATAAAACTAATAGAGGGTAAGGAAAGATATGAACAAGGATGGATAAATGTACAATGGAACGAATTCCAAAGACACTAATCAGAAAAACCGTTTAGAAACGCACACAACCTCCCCGGCAGCGGCGCCAAAAATTGATTGATGCTAAACCACCTAACTTATATTGACCAAGGAATGGCCAACTAGGTCAAACATCCTAGATCAATCTCCGTGGAAGTATAGGGTTTCCCCGGGTCGTTATGTCCCGACGAGGTGTGAATGGTTAACAAACGGTTCTGTGATCGGGTGAATTTGGATGAAAAAGGGTTTGAGATTGATTACACTAAGGAATCTACAAGGAAATAACTTAAATAAGCTATATGAACAAGACTGGAAAGTTTGAAAACCCAGAAACGTTTAAAACTAAAAACGCGTACGTTACGTTTAAATAAAACGTAGACGTACAAAATAAAACGTAAAAACTGAAATCTGAAAACACCCAGGGGGTGAAAATGACTTTTCTACAAACTTAAAGTTAAAAGAAAATTTTTAGAAAATTAAAATAAATTTTAACACTAATTAATTATTTAATATTAAAAAACTATTTAATACTTATTATTAATACTTAAATAACTAAAATACAATATAATATTATTTAAATACTAAAAAGGTGAAAATAAAATTTCTAAAATTATAAAATAACTAAAAACAACTTTTAAAATAAAAAATAAGTATTTTTGTGGTTTTTGCATTAATTAATTTACTAATTAAACATTAATTACCTAATTAAACTATTTTATATTAAGAAAAATACTAAATGAACAGTAAAAATTCTAAGAAAATTTCTAAAAATATTTTATAACATATAAAAGTTATAAAAAATATAAAAACTTGGTTTTACTTAATAAAAACTAATTATGCTATTTTAAACTAATTATTAATTAATAATTAATAAAACTAAGATTAATTCTAATAAATACTAAATGGTAAAATAAAAATCTGAGAAAATTATTATAAATACTTTAATATAAGAAGTAATTAATAAAAATATAAAAATGACAAGTACTTAATAAAAATCTAAAAATGAAAAATAAAATTAAATAGAAACTATCACTTAAAATTACTTTTGATTTTCTGGATTTTTCTTTTACCAAACTATTTAATACCTAAAAACAAACACTTTTTGAAAAAACAACTTTTTTATAAACTTAAAATAAGCTGAATGGAAAGCTAAAAGCCCAACAGTTGACTTTGTTTGACTTTGGGAGAAAATGAGCTCAAATGAGCTTAAGTGGGACCCACGTGGGTGTTTCTGGTTCACTTGAGTAAAAGGGACATGTTAAAGCAATAATAAGGAAGTGGTGAACACTGAATAAGCAAATAAGCTTAAAATAAGCACATTGAAACTAGTTTTAGAACTGAAAATGGGGACAGAATTGTGGAGATGGTTCAGGTGGGGCCCAGTGGGTATGAAGTCAAACCATGGGTCAAAATGTGGTGTGTGGTAGGAGGGGGGTTGGGAAAAACAAAAGTGGTGGCCTGGGGCCCACTGAGGTGGCTGGAAATCACCACCAAAGGGTGGTGATTGGGTGGCTGTTCTGCTGAGACAGAGCAAAGCTCAGCCCTGCAACTGTCTTTGGAGCTAAGTGGGGCCCACAGATAAAATCACAAAAATAAACTAAAGCTTGGATCTTAAAGATGAAGTGGTGGACTTTAACCACAACAAGTTTCAGGGCATGATTCCTCACCCTAAATTCATGAAAATTCCTAGAACTTTTGGAAAAACCTGAAACTATGCAAATTGACTTTTTAAGAAAACTTAGGATTTTGACTTTAATGAAGTTATGATTGATCCTACTGAACATAGAAGTTGTATTAAGCTGAAATGAGTCTAAAATAAGCTAAATGACTAAGTTCTAAACCAAAGTGATGAATATTGGAGGCAAAAACCTCAACAGTGGACAGTTATGCAAAGATAATGCAAACTTTTGACTTTTTGGCAATGACTTGTGGTGTTTTAAGATCTTACAGAGCTATAACAACCTAAAGTTGCATGTATGAACCCAAATCAAATCCCAATTCCCACTGTGACTCAGTGGGAATTCTTAAACCAAACACTCCTTTATATGTAATTATTTTGATTTTAAGTGGGTACAATGCCAATTCAGTCAATGCAAATACAAACAGATGATCACTAAGCTATACTAAGATTAAATAAACATAAATCAACCAGAAATAAGCACTAAATCAGGACTATAATAAGCAATGAACACAAGTCAATATATAAGCTGAAATTGTAAGTAGAATGCAACAAAGGGGAATCTGACCTCAGGACAATAGCATAACACTCATATGAGCTCAATATCAACCAACTAAAACTTATTTAACCAACAATTATCATTCCTGAGTCAATCACACCATCCTTGATCCTTGTTGACTTTTATTGACCAACTAGGAATTTTTGAGTACACAGAAATTTAAACCAATAGAACTTATAATAAGCTATCATTTAGCTTATATGAGTTCATGAAACACCCTAAAACTAATGATGAAACTGAGAGAATACTTGCAACACCTTATTTTTTAAACTCAGAAATGGTTGAGATTTTTAAGCAAATACATAATCTGAATAAACATAAGATTGATTTGTTAACTGAAATTAGTTCAATTACACCTGGGACTGAAAGAAATACAACTTAGAATCTTGATTTTACACTAGAATTAAAAAAACGACATTAATTTAAATAAAATAAAACTATACTACAGCTATCTACTACTTTTCTTCTCTCTTTTCTTTTCTTTTATAGTCCTGGAGCTCTCCACTTTCTTTCCCACTTTATCTCTGAGCCGTTGGATGGTTAAAATCATTCCCAGCCGTTTGATTTCACTTTTGGCGGGAAATGGAGTTTGACAGTTGTGAGTGTTACAGGTGGGATATTAATGAGGGGGTTGGTGTATTTAATGGAGAAGGTGAGTGTTGGTGAGGATTTGGGGGAAAGGTGAGGAGGGGGGATGAGACAGGGAGCGGGAAACCAGGGAGAGTTGGGGGAGATGAACAGTGCTTTTGACCAGGGTGTTTGGTTTGACTATGGTCAACGAGTAGGGAGTTATTAAAAAGGTAGGATGGGCCGGGTTTGTGAGGTTTGGGCTTGGGTGTTGGTTGTTTGGATCAGGCTTGGGGTAAGGGTGGTTTAGTTTGTTTGTTTTTAATATTTAAGGGTCCATTTGGAAAATAGTAAACAACAAGGACTAATAATGTAAATTCTGAAAATATGGGACTGAAAATGTACATGTTCCAAAGTTATCACAAGGATCAAAATTGATAACTTCAAATACCCAGGGATCCAAAATGTGCTTTTCCAATATTAATTTTCCCGGGGACAAAATGTGTAAATTTCCAAACCTCGGGGACTAAACATGTAATTTCCTCAAAATTCTCACCCAAGGATCATTTTTGATAATTTATGATTTTTAAGGACCAAAAATGATTTTTCTTTCAAAATTATCCCACCAGGGACTAAATCTGCCAAAATCTGAAACTCCAGGGACTGATTTTGTAAATTTCCAAAACTTTCCAATTTTTCACCAAAGGACTAAATATGACAACTTATGATTTCAAAATGACCTTTGGTGATAATTTTCTATATTTTGAACATCCAGGGACTAGTTTTGTCATTTTATGAAAGTTGAGGGACTGAAACTGCCAATTTTGCAAACTTTATACGTTTTTCATCTGTTTTTGCTCATTTTGCATCTAAAACATATAAAACACACTTTTGAAATATTTTCAGTATTTTGATGCATTTCTGAGTGTTTTTGTATGTTTTACAGTTTAGATTAGACAAAAAATAATGAGTGTTTGAGCACTCATCACTCATGCTGTTGTCGGGTCCCAAAATCAAGGAGGCAATCAATAAAGCCCTCATATGGACCCGAACTATCGTCCTCACCATTATCCTGGATCTTCCGGTTTTAATCAAAACCGAAATGTCCAAAACCGTGGCCAAAATCAAAATAGAGTGAATGGTGTGTGTTAATTACACACCTTTTATTTGACCAAAACTGGACCCAAAAGACCAAAAACCAATAAATAAATACCAAATATGTGTTGTTTTTGTTTTTTGATTGTGCAGGTACGAATATCGTGAAAAAGGACAAAAATCATTCTCTCCTCCTCTAATTCTCACACACACTTTTTATTTTTTTTAGAATAGTAGTTTATTAAAAGTTGTAGGAGGAGTAGTTTATTTAGGTGTAGCTTTTATTTGTAATAGCTTATTTAAAGCTTATTTTTAGAGCTTATTTGTATTCAACTTTTTATGATTAATAAAGATTAAGGTTTGTTTAAGATGCAATTTAGCTTAATTTATTTCTTCTTCTCATCTCTTTTATTTTCTTTACCTAAAAATCTAATCTAGCTTATTAATTTTTGGTGGTTTATTTAGATCTAGATTTTTTATAAATCATTATTTTACTATTTTGTTTTAAATGTTTTTATAAACTTAGATCTACTTTTTTTTTATTCTACAAATTACTTTATAAAAAACCAAAAATATTTGATTTTTATTAGTTTTACTTTTATTAAAAGACATATATTAGGTTATTATATTAGATCTAAATAGTTTTAATACTAATTTCTTAAAAAGTTTGCAAATTTATTAGTTTTTGTTATAAAATTAGCTTAATATCTTAGATCTATTAGGTTTTTATCATCAAGTTTTAAACTTTTAGCTTTTTCTTAGTTTAATTAGTACTCTCTTAACCAATAAGCTCTTCCATAGCTTATTTGGTCCATATTATCGCATATTTAGTTCTAACCTTTTATAAAGTTTTGATTTTTATTAGTTTCTAATCATCTCTACATCTAAGGCCGGAGCTTAAGGGTCTTATAAGCTTACTTATTACTTAAAGTTTATAGTTTTTATAGCTTTTATAAAACTAATTAGTGAGTAAAGTCACAAGCTTTATAATCTATTTAGTAATATAAAAGTTTATAAGGAAATAAGCTTTAGTGTTTGATAAGTTTATGAGATCGGGTGGTTTAATTCGTCTCACTTTCGCGTATCGGGTTCTAATTTCTTTCCTTTTTCAATTTTTAGTTTAAATAATTAGTAGTTAATATGTTTAATATTGTTGGATTTAATATTGATGTTGGTTTGATTAATATGAGTATTGAGTAGATCGTTATTATGCTTGTTGAGTAGATTGTTCGTGAATTAAGTGTGGTTTTATAAAAGTTAGACAATGTATTGGTTAGTAATTCTAAGTTACTTGGATTGAAATTTTGGTTATTTGAGCGGGCAAAAGCCGTGAAAATAATTGGGTTTTAATCTAGATATTGATATCTCTTTATGAAATTGTTTTCAAAATAAACCAACGTTGTGAGAAAACGATTATTTATAAAAGATATTAATTCATCAATAAAGAACTAATTGAAATAATAAACCACACTTAAGGATCGTAATAATTTGCTTGACAAGTATATCTTTTTATCATTTATCTTTTATTCACTTGATTAGCATAGTTTAGTTGGTAATTTTTAGCTTTATTTCCTATCATATCTCTTTTATCCCCTTTCACGACACATTTCAGGAACCGAGAATTCGAAATTCCATTCACACCTTCGTTGGGACACGACCCGGGGAAATACTTTCTTAAGCATTTCTTCGGTAAAATAAACCTATACTATAAAACGACAACATCAAAAATTTTGGCGCCGATGCCGGGGAAGGTTGAAGTGAATTTTTCGTTTTCGTTTTTCGAAATTGTGTTTTGAAAACTTTCCTTGTATATATTTTCTATAAAAACAAAAAAAAAAATAAATTGAAATATCAAAAACACTTTTCCTAAAGTGTTTTCACAAGTACCAAAAAGAAAGTTACAACCTCGACTCTCCCGTTGAAGGGTGGGCGTTGTAAACCAAATAAGCTTCACAAAATAACAACGCGTGAAATTAGTTGTTAATTGGATTACTTCGATTTTACAACCGAATAAGCGGGGAAATTGTTTTCTCCCATTTCGTCGCGAGTAGTTTTGAAGGAAACAGTTACGATTAACGTAACGGTTTAAATAAATAAATAAATAAATAAATAAATAAAAAAACCAAAAATATTTTCTTTTCAAAATTTATTTTGCTTTCCATTTTTCTATTAATAAAAAAAACCAAAAATATTTTCCTATTCATAATTTGTTCTATTATTTTCATTTCTTTTATAAAAACCCAAAAATATTCTTCTTGTTCTTCTTAAACGTTTAATTCTTATCTTCTTATCTCTCATATCATTTAATTCTTCACAATGATCGATTTTCTACAGTCTCATCCCCATGATCCTCGGACCATGGAGGATTTCTATCGTCCTACGTTGATCGGTAGAGGTGGACCGATTATTCCGTCATCAGTTCCGGGAACCGAATTCACTTTGAAAAGTTATATGGTTCGACTGATCCGACAAAACTGCCAATTTCACGGATTTCGAGATGAGGATGCAAACGAACACTTGAACAAGTACTTATCCGTCACTCAATCCATTAAACAAAATGGAGTTTCTCTTGATAGCATACGTTTGAATCTCTTCCCATTCTCTTTATCCCACGATGTTGAAAATTGGTTTTACAATCTTAAAACCTACTCAATTCATTCATGGGAAGAGATGTTTGTCAAATTTCTCTCAAAATACTTTCCACGTTCTAAAATGGTGCAGCTTAGGAGATACATTCTAAATTTTTGACAATTGCCCATGGAATCAGTATTCGACGCATGGGAAAGATTCAAATCATTGTTAAGGAAATGTCCAGACCATAATATTTTGCTTCTTGATCAGATCCTTACCTTTTATAATGGCATAACTCCGAATGATCGAGACAGAATTATGTTGGCAGCCGGCAGAAATTTCATGCGGAAAACTCCACAAGAAGCTTATGATTTGATCGAGAATATGACACAACATCATTATCAATGGGACTCCGAAGTTCCAAATGATCATTATTCCGATTATAATTCCGTTATGAATGCACAAATCGAGGTCCTTGGCAAGCAAATCAATTATATTAGTCACAATTATCTATCTCAGCCAGGACCAGGTCTTCCTTTCACCAAGAACTATACATACTCCGATGACAGTGAGAGTGATGATGACGAGCCGTTAGAAGAAGTTAACTCTAAGATCGATTCAGTTGTTAAGGAATCAGATACCTTGTCAATGGGGGACAAGGAAGTCGAAATCAATCATCTTGAGGAAATTGATGACCTTGTTCCAATCCCAAGGGAATCTGAGAGACCTTTTGATTCAATTTCATTTAATACGACTATCACCAACCCGTTGTTTGATTTCGATTCTGAATTTACTCTTAAATCAGACAATCCAATCTTCGACATTGATGAGTCCGATACGGAACCCGAGTTTAAAGATATACATCATAAGAATGATTCCCTTATCGAGGAGTTTGCCGATGAACTTTCTCATATTGATTCCATCCCACCAGGGAATGATGATGATACTTTTGATTTTGAATCTAATCTTCCATCTATTGATTCTTCTTCTTGTCATGAGGAGTTCGCCGGTGAACTCGCTCACATCATATCTCCTCCTGACTATGATTACTTCCATTTTGATCTTGACAAAGATTTTAGTCTGGGGGGAGACATACTTATTGATGACAACACCCCACCTCTCCCTCCCGAGACTTTTGAAAATAAACAAATGAGCTTTAACGATGAAATTCAAATTAATGATAAATTGAAATTTGCTTTTGATGATCTTATCCTGATTGTTATCAAAATCTTTCTTCTTTTCTTCACATTTGATGTGATTTCTCTTATCCTTCTCTCCACCGGGAGTGAGGATACCGTCTTTGACCCCGACATCTTCGTTTTTTGTGCCGGTTGTCCGTTCCATCTGCTCTCCCCAAGGACGAATTAATTCGGGGATCGAGTCAAGCTCATGTAACTCGGTAAACAAAAACAAGCGCTTCGTGGGAGGCACCCCATGCTTATTTATTCATCTTCTTTATTTTCTTATTTCTAATAAGTGTGACGTGAGGAGGGCTACCTCTTCCATATCTTGTGTTTTGTGGTTGTTGTTTATGTCCAGGAATTTCCCCGAAGTTTGAGGACTCTCGTGCTCGTGGTTTGTCGTTCTCTCCACTCGAGTCTCATCCTTCGCTGCTCTTTCAGAAATTCACCATATCCAAAATCTTATCGACTAACGTTATTCTCTTGGCATACTTAATAAACGGCATTAGATTTTACATAGACTACCCGTACCCTTAAAACATTGAGGACCATGTTTCACTTTAGTCTGGGGGGGGGGGGGGGGGGGTGAATCTTCGATTCGATTTGATCTGGCACCTTCGTCTGAGCTGTTAACTTACGCAACTCCGTTTTTCCACTAAAATTTAAATTTTTTGTCACCTTTTTTTATGCAAAAAAAAAAAAAAAAAAATGAAAAAATGAAAAAATGATATATGATATAATAAGATTTGACACCTTATTTTGACTTTCCTACCGGCGAGAGTAGAAATAAATGTTTCGACTTGACCGGGCGTGTTGAGCCCTAGCTCGTCTCCCTTAGCCAATATAATCAAAAGATTATGGCTAAGCATCCGCGGATCTCATTATTTGGGATTTTAAATTTGCGGAGATCGAGGAATGATAGAGTTTATTTAGAAGTTTCATGCTAAACGTGGAGTAGTTGGATCTCTTTAGAGCCCACGAAAGGTACTTGTGGCCTCCTTGTTCCCACAAGCTTGCACACCAATAATAATAGATCTCTAGGTTTAATTAAGGGTATACGGTTTGGGCAATACTTAGTTTTTTCTCGTTCCCAACAAAATCTCTGCATATGGGGGTTTGGTACACATAGGGGTACTGCCAGTGTTACGGTGAAATAGACTATTGCATCTTGCCGGTTCGCAGCCGATGTTGTGATCTCAGTAAAGGCCGTAGGACTCGGGGTTTGGCATATGATTATGAATATCAATAATAATAGTCCAAAGCCAAATAAAAAGGCAGAGGAATCCAAAGCTATAAAAAAGCAGCGGATAGAAATCCAAAGTCATAATAAAGCTCTTACATCTTGGCGGCTCAAAAACCGTTGATTGTAAAAGAAATAAAGGACTAAGGACCAAAGTATTATTAAAGTGCTTATGATTATGCAAAAATGCCAAGCTTCGACTCCGGGGGTTTCTCTAATAAAAAGCTTCCATTTCGGGTATCAAACATGGTATGTCTCGGTCGTAAATAAAAAGGGACCTCCACAAATCGTGTTAAATCAGAGACCTTCATGTGGACCCAATTTCTGTATGCAGGGGTTTTCGAGGGAAATTTTGGAAACTACTTAGCGTTCAAATTTTGTGCTCTTATCGGACTAACAAATATCAAAACGAGAAAATATGAAGCAATTCATTTCTCACAAATTAAAATCTTGAGATACCAAACTTAGGAACTGTGAACAAGAGGTAATTACACAAGTAACTTTTATGGGTAGTGTTAGCACCTAACTTGTGGATAAACAATGATCTCGATTTTACGCTTAGTTTGGGAGCTTGTGAAAAATCAAGGATGACGATTTTTATCCGTATGGTCTCTTCTGTGTGAGAAGTGTTTCTACTCATTGACCCTGAAAGTTATCAACAGATAAGAATTGATAATGAAAGTCAAAGCAAACCGTCACATATATATAAAATAAAAAGTACAAAAATAGTAGTTGTAGTTGTTATTTATGAAAATCGGAAAACGGAGCGTTTTTGAGAATAAATGATTTTGAGATCTCTTTTGAACATCATTGCTACTTTACAACGTCAGTAAAAAGAGATTTTGAAATGATTTATCTTTTAAGCGTGAGGTGATGACATTACGTGAGGACACGGCAATACTTTAGCCTGGGGGATTTTGGTGTATGTTAATTACACACCTTTTATTTGACCAAAACTGGACCCAAAAGACCAAAAACCAATAAATAAATGCCAAATATGTGTTGTTTTTGTGTTTTTGATTGTGCAGGTACGGATATCGTGAAAAAGGACAAAAATCATTCTCTCCTCCTCTAATTCTCACACACACTTTTTATTTTTTTAGAATAGTAGTTTATTAAAAGTAGTAGGAGGAGTAGTTTATTTAGGTGTAGCTTTTATTTGTAATAGCTTATTTAAAGCTTATTTTTAGAGCTTATTTGTATTCAACTTTTTATGATTAATAAAGATTAAGGTTTGTTTAAGATGCAATTTAGCTTAATTTATTTCTTCTTCTCATCTCTTTTATTTTCTTTTACCTAAAAATCTAATCTAGCTTATTAATTTTTGGTGGTTTATTTAGATCTAGATTTTTTATAAATCATTATTTTACTATTTTGTTTTAAATGTTTTTATAAACTTAGATCTACTTTTTTTTTATTCTACAAATTACTTTATAAAAAACCAAAAATATTTGATTTTTATTAGTTTTACTTTTATTAAAAGACATATATTAGGTTATTATATTAGATCTAAATAGTTTTAATACTAATTTCTTAAAAAGTTTGCAAATTTATTAGTTTTTGTTATAAAATTAGCTTAATATCTTAGATCTATTAGGTTTTTATCATAAAGTTTTAAACTTTTAGCTTTTTCTTAGTTTAATTAGTACTCTCTTAACCAATTAGCTCTTCCATAGCTTATTTGGTCCATATTATCGCATATTTAGTTCTAACCTTTTATAAAGTTTTGATTTTTATTAGTTTCTAATCATTTCTACATCTAAGGCCGGAGCTTAAGGGTCTCATAAGCTTACTTATTACTTAAAGTTTATAGTTTTTATAGCTTTTATAAAACTAATTAGTGAGTAAAGTCACAAGCTTTATAATCTATTTAGTAATATAAAAGTTTATAAGGAAATAAGCTTTAGTGTTTGATAAGTTTATGAGATCGGGTGGTTTAATTCGTCTCACTTTCGCGTATCGGGTTCTAGTTTCTTTCCGTTTTCAATTTTTAGTTTAAATAATTAGTAGTTAATATGTTAAATATTGTTGGATTTATTATTGATGTTGGTTTGATTAATATGAGTATTGAGTAGATCGTTAATATGCTTGTTGAGTAGATTGTTCGTGAATTAAGTGTGGTTTTATAAAAGTTAGACAATGTATTGGTTAGTAATTCTAAGTTACTTGGATTGAAATTTTGGTTATTTGAGCGGGCAAAAGCCGTGAAAATAATTGGGTTTTAATCTAGATATTGATATCTCTTTATGAAATTGTTTTCAAAATAAACCAACGTTGTGAGAAAACGATTATTTATAAAAGATATTAATTCATCAATAAAGAACTAATTGAAATAATAAACCACACTTAAGGATCGTAATAATTTGCTTGACAAGTATATCTTTTTATCATATATCTTTTGTTCGCTTGATTAGCATAGTTTAGTTGGTAATTTTTAGCTTTATTTCCTATCATATCTCTTTTATCCCCTTTCATGACACATTTCACGAACCGGGAATTCGAAATTCCATTCACACCTTCGTTGGGACACGACCCGGGGAAATACTTTCTTAAGCATTTCTTCGGTAAAATAAACCTATACTATAAAACGATCACATCAGTGAACCAAGGTTATCAAAACCAAGGCAACTTCAATCAGGGTCACGGTTTCCAAAATCAAAACCAAGGTTTCCAAAATCAAGGTTTCCAACACCAAAATCAAGGAAACTTTAACCGGAACCAAGGTCAGGGTAATTTCAATCCCGAAAACTTTCATGGAAATAATCACCAGAATCAAGGGAATTTCCATCATCAAAACCAAGGAAATTTCAACCAAGGTCCCAATCCGAACAATCGAGCTCAAAATCTTCCTAATCCAAATCAAGCCATTGTTCCAATCGGGCCTTCATCTTATGAGTTGTTAAAGCAATTCATGAAGTCCCAAGAAGACTTTAACAAGTTGTTGGTCAGCCAGATTTCTGACATCAAGAAGTCTTTAAATGATCGACCCTCGGGCTCAGGTACTACTTTACCGAGCAACACGATCGCTAACCCGAGGGGCGATGCTAAGGCGATCACAACACGAAGTGGTGCTTCATATGATGAACCCGCGATTCCTGCTACCTCTTCTCCTTCTCCTCCAAAGGTAGTGGAGCGTGAACCTGAGGTGACAAAGGACAAGGTGCAAACTCCTATCCCACGAAGTACAGCACACGTCCAACCTCTGGTTAATCCTGAAACCAGATGTAAACCTGGAGTTGTCTTTGAACCACCAGAAACTCCAGTGGACAAATCCAAAACTTCTATTCCTTATCCATCACGTCTCAATGAACAAAAGCTCCGCGAAAAGGCTAGTCACCAAATGGATAAATTTTTCCAAATCTTCCAAGATTTGCACTTTGACATTAGCTTCGCGGACGCTATTCTCTTGATGCTCAAGTTTGAATCAACAATCAAAAATCTGTTGAGTAATAAAGAAAAACTCTTTGAAATGGCAAGAACTCCTCTGAATGAGCACTGCTCAGTAGTTCTCTTGAAAAAGCTTCCTGAAAAGCTTGGAGACCCCGGGAAATTTCTAATTCCTTGTACTTTCCTGGGTATGGTTGAATGCTTTTCCTTAGCCGATCTAGGTGCTAGCATTAACCTGATGCCATATTCTGTGTGGAAGAAACTTTCTCTTCCCGAACTCACTCCCACGTGCATGACTTTAGAGCTTGCCGATCGTTCGATTTCTCGTCCTCTTGGCATTGCCGAGGACATATTCGTTAAAGTGGGAAAGTTCCATTTTCTAGAAGATTTTGTGATTGTTAACTTTGATGCCGATTCTAGGGTCCCTCTCATTCTTGGAAGGGGATTCCTTAGAACTGGGCGTGCTCTTATCGATGTATTTGAGCATGAGATCACCTTACGTGTTGGAACGGAAGCCATCACCTTCAACCTAAATCAAACTTCGAGATACTCCTCCAATTATGACTGTGAATAGGTGAACCAAATAGATGTCATCGATGTTGCTGCTGAGGAGTATGCTCAAGAGATTTTACGTTTCATTGATGATTCTTTTAGTGAAAACCTCACTCAATCTTCTCATCCCATCATTACCAATTCTTCTCCTTCCCTCACTCCGTTTGAGTGAAGTGACTTCATCTTAGAAGAAATTGAGGCCTTTCTCAAAAGTGATTCGATTCCCGATGGAATCGATAACCAAGAGATTGACCCCGAGAGGGATATTCTCCTACTTGAGAAGTTATTAAACGAAGATCCCTCTCCTCTTCCTGTTCTACCACAACAACTTCATAAAGAGGAAGTCAAAAATGTTGAGAAAACTGATGACTTTCCCGAGGTTGAACTTAAGGACTTGCCGCCTCATCTTGAATATGCATTTCTGGAGGGTGATGATAAATTACCAGTCATAATTGCCAAAGATTTAAGCATTGAGGAAAAGGCTGCTCTCATAAAAGTTTTGAAGTCACATAAACAAGCAATTTCTTGGCGACTCTCCGACATCAAGGGCATTGACCCTGAATTTTGTACTCACAAGATTTTAATGGAGGACGACTTCAAACCTGCAGTCCAACAACAAAGAAGGGTGAATCCAAAAATTCATGAGGTTATCAAACAAGAAGTTTTAAAACTTCTTGATGCCGGATTGATTTACCTTATCTCGGACAGTCCTTGGGTTAGCTCAATTCATTGTGTTCTAAAAAAGGGTGGCATTACTGTTGTCACAAATGAGGAGAATGAGTTGATTCCAACTCGTTTGGTTATGGGTTGGCGCGTCTGCATTGGCTATCGTAAGTTAAATGACGCCACGCGTAAAGATCATTTTCCTCTGCCCTTTATGGATCAGATGCTCGAGAGATTAGCGGGGAATGAGTACTATTGCTTCCTCGATGGTTTCTCGGGTTACTTTCAGATTCCCATTGATCCGCAAGATCAGGAAAAGACCACTTTCACGTGCCCCTATGGAACTTTTGCATATAAACGTATGCCATTCGGCTTATGTAATGCTCCGGGCACGTTTCAAAGATGTATGATGGCCATATTTTCTGACATGATCGGGAAAACTATGGAGGTCTTTATGGATGATTTTTCGGTCATTGGGGATTCGTTCCAATCATGTCTCTCCCATTTAGACAACATGCTAAAACATTGTGAAGACACAAAGTTATGTCTAAATTGGGAGAAGAGTCACTTTATGGTCAAAGAGGGTATTGTCCTCGGCCATAAAATTTCAAAGAACGAGATTGAGGTTGACAGAGCCAAAGTGGACGTCATTGCAAAATTGCCTCATCCCACAACCGTAAAAGGTGTTAGGAGCTTTTTGGGTCATGCCAGTTTTTACCGTAGGTTTATTCAAGATTTTTCTAAAATCGCCCGGCCTATGACCCATCTCCTCGAAAAGGATGCTCCTTTTATCTTCTCCCCTGAGTGCATAGAAGCCTTTGAAACATTAAAGAAAAGGCTTACTGAGGCACCGATTCTTGTTGCCCCCGATTGGGACTTGCCCTTCGAGCTCATGTGTGATGCTAGTGATTATGCGATAGGGGCAGTCTTGGGGCAACGAAAAAGAAAACATTTTCAGCCTATACAATATGCCAGCAAAACTATGACCGAGGCTCAAAGTCATTACACCACCACTGAAAAAGAATTATTAGCTGTGGTGTATGCTTTCGAAAAATTCCGGCCATACTTGATACTGACCAAAAGCATAGTGTATACGGATCACTCGGCTTTGAAGTACCTCTTTGCAAAACAAGATGCAAAGCCGAGACTCCTCCGTTGGGTTCTCCTCCTACAGGAATTTGATATCATTATTCCTGATAAAAAAGGAGCTGAGAACCTAGCTGCTGATCATCTCTCCCGTCTTGAAAACCCTCACCAAGATGCTTTCGAGAAAAAGGAAATAAACGAAACATTTCCTCTCGAAATCCTCAATGCGGTTTCATTTCGTGGAGACTCGATTACCCCGTGGTTTGCCGACTTCGCAAACTACCTTGCGGGTAACTTTATGGTGAAAGGGATATCGTCCCAACAGAAAAATAAATTCTTCAAGGATGTAAAACATTACTTCTGGGATGACCCCTACCTATTCAAAATTTGCGCGGATCAAGTCATCCGGCGGTGTGCGTATGGTCAGGAAGCCACTAAAATTTTAAAGGCTTGCCATGCTAGTCCCACGAGGGGCCACCACAATCCCAACTACACCGCCAAAAAGGTGTTTGATTCCGGCTTTTATTGGCCCACAATCTACAAGGATGCCCAAGAATTAGTCAAATCCTGTGACGCTTGTCAACGTCACGGGAACATTTCACAAAAGAATGAAATGCCTCAAAATGCAATTCAAGTGTGTGAAATATTTGACATCTAGGGCATCGACTTTATGGGGCCATTTCCGTCTTCTCACGGCAACAAATACATACTCGTGGCTGTTGACTACTTGTCAAAATGGGTTGAAGCGAAAGCTTTACCCACTAATGATGCCCGAGTAGTTGTGAAATTCTTAAAAGCTCTTTTTGCCCGATTCGGAACTCCACGTGCTATTATTAGTGATCGTGGTACGCACTTCTGTAATGACAAATTCGACAAAGTCATGAAAAAGTACGGTGTAACTCACCGTCATTCTACTGCGTACCACCCTCAAACAAGTGGACAAGTAGAAGTTTCCAATTGGGGCATTAAAAGAATTTTAGAAAGAACCGTAGGTGAAAATTGTGCATCGTGGTCAGATAAATTGGATGATGCACTTTGGGCTTTCCGTACGGCTTACAAAACACCCATTGGGTGTACGCCTTACAAACTTGTGTACGGGAAAGCGTGCCATCTTCCGATCGAGCTTGAGCACAAAGCCTATTGGGCCCTCAAGCATGCCAATTTTGACCTCAAAACTGCGGGTGATCATAGAAAAGTTCAACTAAATGAATTAAACGAATTTCGTGATCAAGCTTACGAGAACTCTTTGATCTATAAAGAAAAGACAAAGAAGATTCATGACTCAAAAATCAAGAACCGCGTTTTCAACGTTGGTGATCGAGTCCTTCTTTTCAACTCTAGACTCAAGATCTTCTCGGGAAAGCTCAAAACACGATGGACTGGTCCATTCACTATCGCTAAGGTTTATCCTTATGGTACCGTCGAATTATCTCAAAATGACGGTCCAAATTTCAAAGTGAATGGACATCGTTTAAAGCATTACTTTGGAGAGGACATACCATCCATGGTTGTCCCAGATCTCCAAACTTTCCCCAAGGACAATTGAATTCGGGGATCGAGTCAAGCTAGCGAGTCGATGAACAAAAACAATAGCACAATACGGGTTTTCACCCGTATCTCTGATTTCTTTCTACTTTCTACCACCTAGTGTGGGGGAATGGCCAACCCCCCGCTGTTTGAAAAATGTATATATGTATATAAGTTCAAAAAAAAAAAAAAAAAAGAGAGAAAAGAGTGTATATATATAGAAATAAAGTGAAATATGGTGTTTCCACAGTTAGATTTGAATATTAGCTTTTTCCGTTCAAAGAGTCGGCATAATAGCCGGGACTTTGAATATTGAGGACTATGTTCATTTCTAAGTGTGGGGGGAAATTCTAGCGAATTTTATCAAAATATATCTTCTAGTACCCCCGTTTTTGGCCAAAATTTTCAAAATTTTTTCACTTTATTTCAAAATAAATGTGGTAATCAGTCCGCCATGTCTAACCGACAAAGGGATTGGCTAATCCCGGAGCAAACGACTCTTTGTAAAGATAACTCTAATCCGTTGACGGCTTGCAATTTGCCCAAAATTGTATGGTACCTCAACTCGCCATATCCCATAAAGTGAATGAGTTGGCTAGCCCGCAAGATTATGGCTTGTGGTAAAGGCAATGGAAAATCCATAATTGGTAATCAGCTCACCAAGATGTTGACTAGGTCCATCAAGAGTTGGCTAGTCCAGGAGCAAACGGCTCTTGGTAAAGAATAATCAAAACCGTTGAAAGCTGGTGGTTTGCTAAAAATCACATGGTTATCAAGTGGACCATAGTTCTTATTTGAATCGAAACATTTGGCTACTCCAGAAGTGATGGATTTTGGTAAAGAGTTTTCAAATTCATCAAGTTTTCTAAAAAGATTGCTAGGGACTAGCAATAGTTTAGTGTGAGGGATTGATGTGTGCTCAAACACTCATCATTTTTGTCGTATTTAAACTGCCAAAACATACAAAAACAATCTAAAAGTTATCAAAATACTTAAATTATTCCAGGGATTGTGTTTTATGTGTTTTAAATTCAAAATGAGCAAAAACATATGAAAAACGTACAAAGTTTGCAATATTGGCAGTTTCAGTCCCCCGAGTTTCAAAAACTTGTCAAAAATAGTCCCTATGCATTTATTTTGAAAGGAAAAGTCAACCCAAGCTTTTGAAAATCAAATTTCACAAAATATTACACTTGGGTCATAAGTTTTCCAAAATTACATGTTTTGTCCCTAAGATTTCAAAAATGGCAAAATAAGTCCTTGGGAATTTTGAAAAAGCGAAAAATGCAAAAAATGGTTCTTGGACTTTGGAATTGTGGCAATGTTGGTCCTCATAAGCAAACAGGAGAAACTTCAAGTTCAGTCCTCAGGTTTTGCAAAATTACAAAATTGGTCCTTGTGCTATACTTAACCAAACGGACCCTTTTTATTATTATCAAAACCAAAACCAATCCAATATCCAAATCCAACCCAACCAAAACACCCAAGCCCAATATAACCCCGGCCCACTTCCTTTTTAAATAAAAATACCACCCACCGTTTGACCCCGGTCAACGTCTTCTTCCCCCCAACATCCGAACGCAAAACCAGGGAGACATTGTCTCTCCCACATGCTTCCCTCTCCTCCTTAGCCCCCCACAATAAATGTATTCACTAACCTAACCAACCCCCACCACCACATTAATTGCCTCGCCAAACCCACTCAGAATTGCCCCATTGTTTTCTTTGGTGGGAAAATTCAATCCAATGGCTAGGATTGATCAAAGCTCAATTGAATGGATGGGATATGGTCAAGGGTCAACAAGGATACCACTGGGACTTTAAAAAATCAAAAAGAAGCCATGTGGGAGAAGATAGGACTTATTTTTATTTCATTATATATATTGTAGCTCAATATGAGCATTTGTAGTGTGTAGTATGTAGTTTTTGTTGATTTAGTATCTAATTGTACCTCTGTAATCATTTTTAAGTTAATGAAAGATCTGTTTTAAGTTTATTCACAGTTGCAATTTTTCAAGTTTATTTAGAAATCTCAATCCATTGTTCAAAGATTATTAGTGATATATAACTGTTTGCACATCCATTCAAACCTTCATATATCTGTTTTAAACAAGTTTCAAGTTTGTGGCATGGTATTTACTTAAGTTTGAGAAAAATAGTCATAAATATATAAAAATCGAAATAAAATAAAAAAATCATGGACAAGGGTTGAAGAAGCAAGGAGCACTGTGTATATGGGATGACAATGGGGTAGTGCTTATTGGTAAGCAATAGGATTGGTTCTTGTGGTTCTTGATCTCAGTTGTTGGCTTGGAAAGCATCTTGTGAGTTTCTTGTACCATTTCCTTCTTTTTTCTCTTTAACTGCTTATAACAGCTTATTTCTGTCTTGAGTGTGTACAATAAGCATAGTTTAGAGTAATTAAGGTGTGTACTTGGTTGGTTGTGTTTTAAGTTGTGTTATACTTTAAAACTTTAAATTGACTGTCATTTTGATCTCATTAGTAATTTTAAGTGTTTGTAGTTCATACTTGTGTTTTTAAGTTTATAAGAACTTATTAGAAGATAATAAGTCAGTAGGTTTGTAGGTTTGAATCTCATTTTGCTTCACAAAACTTCAAATCAGTTTTAGTAAGAGGTGTTTGGATCATAACCTCTTGATGTGTTCTAGTTGTTTGATAGTGTAAAACTTGGTTTAAGCAAGTCACCTAGGATCATATAAAGTCAGTTTGGCTATTGGTTTGGTCCCTTTTGAACCCAAAAGTCAAAATCAAACTCAACTCCCCCTCACAGTTAATTGTGAGGGAATTGAGGTTCACAAACCTTCATAATTGGTTTATAATTAGTACATTTAGTTTAAAATAGTTGTAATAGCACTTATTACATGTTTCTTAATCAGTAATCAGCAATCAAAAGTCATAAAAGTCAAATCCCAAGTTTTGCTTAAAAAGTCAAAAGTGCATCATCTCAGAAAAACAGAAAATGGCATGAATTTTCTAGATTTTTGTGTTTGATGTTAGACTTTGAAAATTGTTGGGAGTGTAGTCTACCAGTAGAACTATTGATTTCCACCCTTGTTTGATTTTTGTGAATTTTTCTTAAGGACTAAACTATCCCTCAAAGTCACTTGCAGGGCAAGGCTTTGCCCTGTGCATCAGCAGACCCAGCCACACCACCAACTTTGGTGGCTTATTGTGGCCACCTCAGTGGGTCCCACTGACCCAATTGGGGTTCATTCAACCCCCTCCTAGCAGGCTTGAGGTGTTGACCATTTATTTGACCTTGGAACCTGTGGACCCCACCTGGAATTGCCCCAAAAGGTTGTCCCCATTCTGTCTCAGTTTCCAAAAGAAGCAAGTGCTTATTCAAGCCTTTTGGCTTATTCAGTTGTCTTATTTGATTAAATCTTGCTATCTTTGTCCAAGTAACTCAAGTGAACAAGTTTTAACCATTGTGGACCCCACATAAGTCCATTTGTGCTTATTTCTCTTCTCAGTCAACCAAAGTCAACTGTTGAACAAATAAGCACTCAAAGTGCTTATTTCTGAGCTCCAATAAAAGTGTGTTTGTAAAAGTTTTTAGTTTTTAGTGATAGCTTCTATTTAATAGAAATTATCCTTTTAATTTTCTTTTTAGCTTATTTATAAGCACTTTAGCATTTTTATATTTTTATTAAATCTCTTTTATATTAAAGTAATTTTATAAATTTTTACAGATTTTTCTTTTGTCTTTTAGTGGTTTTTAGAATTAAATTTAGTTTAATTAGTTATTAAATAATAATTATGAATTAATTAGCATAATTAGATTTCATTAAGTAATACCTAATTTTTATAATTTTTCTAGCTTTTATATAAGTTAAAACATTTTTATTATTTTTTCTAGAATTTATATTGTTCATTTTCTATTTTTTATAATATAAGTAGATTAATTGGTAATTAATAAATAATTAGAATAATAATTAGTAAATTAGTTTAAAAATACATAAAATCAACTTTTTATAATTTTTAGGATTCCTGTGATGGTTAATTAGATTTATAAAAATCTTTTTAATTATCTAAATCTTTTTAGTAATTTGTAATAATTTAAATTAATATAATTAGTTAATAAATAGATAATTAGTAATTAATTAATAATTAATAATTAAATAGTGTAAAAATAATTTTTCTTTTTCTTAAAATTTTCTTTATTTATTAGGATTGTAAAAATACAAATTTCACACTCATAGCCTTTTCTGTTCATCAGTTGTACTTTCTTTCACGTTCGTCTGTGTACGTTTTTTATTAAAACGTACATTTTTAGGTTTTAGATCACATCTTCTGAATCTTAATTCCCGTAATCAATCACATAGCTTTCCTAAGCTATTTTGTTTAATAAATTCCAAATAATTCTTATAACAACCCTTTTCTGTGAATAATCACCCGATCACAAAGCACGCTCAGTCACAATTCATACCTTGTCGGGATTTAACGACCTGGTGATACCTTATATTACCCGGAGATTAACTCTAGGCTCTTTGACTTCGTTGACCATTCCTTGGTCAATATAAGTTGACGGTTTAGAACCAATCAATGACAAAGAAAGTACCAGCTCAAAAATATAGAACATGCATGCATTTATGATTCATGTGTGAAAAACAAAAATATACTTGAGACATGTGAGAAGCAAACTAATTCACCAATTGTGTACCTTTGTATCACTATTTTACAAAGTTGAGCAGCTGGATTCACAAAATTGTGAATCAATTTGCTTCTCACGTATGTATAGTATCTTTCAATCTAGCTCTATATATATTTGAATTGAAGTATAACAAAATCCATAAAATCTTACTTTCCGGCTGTAGGCAAACTTTAAGAAAGCCAAGATCTAGATAAGTCGCCATTATGCAGTCATCTAAAGCTTTCCTTGTCTGCCCAATAGAAATCCTTTTACCAACATAGTTAGTGTAATGCAAGAGAAGAGATTCAAGTTCTATTGTCTTCGAAAATAACTCTGTATCTCCAACCAAAATAGATCCTAGATTTTTTGTCGTTTTCTTCCATTGCTTTGTTTCTAACTTTTGCTTATATATTTCATCATCACGCGTCTTGTTTACTTTTTCAAGTGGCTTTATCTTCTCATTCATCACCTCTTTAATTTTTACAAACTCATTATTCAAATCCCACCACTTTTTAGTCATCTATTCATCTTTGTCTCTCAAATATGATAATTCCCATATGCATTTTTGTAACTCCTCTTGAAGGTTTTTCATGTTTACTGTTAATTCTTCATTCTTGGATTTGGCGCATTTCAAGTTAGTAGTAGCTTTGTTCATGTTTAGACTTATTTCCTCATTCTTGGCTTGAAAAGAAGTCAAGTCAGTTGTTGCTTTGTTTTGTTGATATTTCAGACTCTCAATTTCTTCGTCAGGTGATTGTAATTCTTTGTCTTTTTGTTCAGTACTATAATGAAACATCCAACCAACCGTATATGAATGCTTATAACCAGAACACCAATTAAGTTATCTAGATTCTTGAAGTATGGAAATGTTTTCCACTCTTCTGGGAAAAGAAGCTTTAGAATGTCTACTACTTCATACAAAACAATAAAAAAATCCATGTTAAACCTTGGAAGAGATGTTTGTAGTAGCTACAACATTAAAGAGTGAACGTACCTGGAGGAGTGCATACTTAGGCATCACCTCTGATAATATTACCATTTATAGCTTGTTTCTAAGTTATTAGTTAAGTAGGGATTGTTTTTAATGTGGTAAACATGAAAATTAGTTGACCGAAAAAGCTTTATCTTCATCCCCGGGCATCAATGTCTCTACCAAGTACTCCTTGATAGACACGCTTATTTGATTTCAGCTTTTGCTCCATTCTAAATATGTGTCTTTCAATAAGCATCTTGAAACTGTTTAATTACAACCAAATACTTGAAAAAGAAATAACCAAATATGCAATGATATTGAGCAAATACAATATATCCCCCAACACATGTATACATAATTACATATCCTAAATTAGTGCAAATCTAATCCATTCCACTAACAGCAACAACAGTACACTAACATTACTGTTACACATATCATCTTAAAAGAAATTGATGTATACTCAATGTAGCTTAATAAAGAAAGTTCTTTGTATATAATCCATATGGGAACTAAACATTACTCTTACACATTTAGGTCCATAAGAGTTCCTTATTTTGTAGTATCTCTTTATTGGACAACATTTACACAATTTAAAGTGGTTTCCATTCATTCAAGAAAGATAACATCCACATAAACAATGAAAATAATGCAAGGCGATACAGGTCGAGACCTGAGCATTTTTCACAACTAAAAAAATTGAAGAATCAAAATATACATAGCTCCTCAACTCCCCAGCCAACAGGACCCGTTCCGGTAAGATCTAGCCAACTTGAGCTTCTTGTGTTTTAACATGAAGCGTTTTCTTGAGGTTGTTGAAGAGAACCATGTAAAATGAATCTATACAAACATTAGTTGTTTGCATATGATTGATTGCAAATAAAATCCATACAACACATCCTTTGTGTTACACATTAACATTCTCACTGAACCATAATATAATTCACACGGTACTAAAATCAAACTAGTAGTTTATGCATACCTACAAATTCTATCAAAAACCCAAACAGAGTCGACCCGATCCTAGACCAATAGACAACCTACATCGATGGCAGTCTATCAATAAATCATCAAGAAATAAAAATGTGAATGAGCAAATAATACACAACTTACTATCATTTCATGCATAATGAGACGTTACGTGTTAGACAGAAAACACCCTGCATGTAATGTGATACAAAAAAATACCAACATCCAAAATACTAAAGCTATTCCTAAGTTTGTCCTCCTATGTCCTTGCTGGTTTAGGAAACTCATGTAGCAAAGCTTATTCAGAATGGAGGGAGTGTGGGAGTATATCACTGTTTTTCATTATTGTTAAAATTCTATACACGTTCGAATATCCCAGAAAGTAAATATTTTGAGAGTTCTGTGACCAAGAGTGCAAGCATACTCATCCAAAAAAGAAATAGCAGAACTAACGATGTATGTTAATTTCAAAATCATCATCATCATATCTTTGTACTCAGAAACATAGTTATATTAGAATATTATCAAATGAGTTTTAATCAAATAACAGTACTTGCTACAGAAAGCTTACCAAACCATTAATACATCCGCAATCAACCAAGATTTATGAGCACTTCCTGCAGTCCTGAAAGAGACAACTAAACAACATATTAGAGAATAGCTGAATGAATGAGCATATTATCTACTTAAAGAACGACTTAAACAATATCTGGAAGCCGATTCATCAAGTTCTTTTTTATGCTATAAAATGACTAAAATGAATCCGTGAGCTATTTTTTTTTATTACAGATTAACACAGTTTTACATGGTAACTTGAAAGTGCATAGAAATTTAAGCTTTTGAACAACATTATGTATTAAGATCACATAGATTAGATGATTCTATGATAAACATAAAATTATTTATCATATATACAGGAACAAAGAGGAAGCACGTTAGTTTTTTTGAAGAGGCTTGAAGAGAGAGTTTAGGGTTTTTAGAAAAAATGGCGTACCTAGGGCTGAGATAAAAAACGACTAGATATTGACTCATAGAAAGTGACGGCATGTTGATAGTTTGAATAATAATATGAAAATTACGTAACCCCCGGTACTTTTTCTAAACCTACTACTAGCCAAAATATTTATTTTCATATCTGAGACACATTAAAACTTTTATTCGTGATTATTTGGGCTTGAGAAACGTGAGATATATTGGAAACGAGAACTTTATTCCTTGATTGACTCAGCACAACCTAGAACACTCGAATTGTATTGCATTTGCCAAATTATTTGAATTATTTTGAGTTTTGGAAAAACTCTGAAGTTTATGCTTGATTTTATCAGAAAAATTATTTCGTGAACAATGGCTCAAGTTTCGTAAATTTTTGAGTCCGTTTGCTATGTCGTTCGAGTCCCGGAGCGTTTATCGTCAGAAGTTTACTTCGTTGGCGATATTGGTCCTTAGAGTATCACCCTCCATCTACCCCATACATTCATTAATTTCAAAACTTACCCTCCACTTATTACATCATATATATACCCCCAACTCACCCCATTTTCTCATTTTATTTTTATAAAAACACACACATACACAAATATTCTCTCTCTCTCTCTCTCTCTCTCTCTCTCTCTCTCTCTCTCTCTCTCTCTCTCTCTCTCTCTCTCTCTCTCTCTCTCCCCCCCTCTCTTTCCGTTCGCCGTCTGACCATCGCCGGCCACCCTCCGGCCGCCGGAAAATTATTCCGGCCACCCCATATTTTTGTATCATTTTATAGATCGGGACATCCCCGACACCCCCGTGTAAACCCCGCATCCCAAACACCCCGTATCCACCTCCACGCGCCTCCACCGCCGTGACCATCACCACCGAGAACCACCACCATCGCCGCCGTCCTTCCTACACTGGTAAAACACCCCCCGCCACTTCTTTTTATTATTTTTGATTTTAATCAAAACCCTAGTTTTTATTTTTATTTAAATTCGGTTTTAATATTATAAACCTTTTTCGAAAATGTTTTTATTTAATGTTTTTACACCTAAAACTCGTGTGGATCTTTCTTGTTTTCATTTGGCCTCGACTCGGTACGAACTCACCGAGTCAACTCGTGACTCGGTGAGGGTTTGGGTTTATTTTGATTGTGTGATCGAAGTGGTGACGAGAGGAGTATAATTTTATGTTTGGATTTGATATTGAGGGTCCGTTTAGTTTGTGTTGTGCTCGGCAGCCAAGAGCCACCACCTCCGCGACTTGGGTGGTGGTGGGGGAGAGTATTGTTATTATTGTTATTGTTGTTTTGGTTGTTTGGATTGGTTTAGGTTCGGTTTGGATCGGATTTGGATGATTTTGGTTGAGCCGAGATGGAGTTAGGCTCGGTTTCGATTTGATTTGGTTTCGGATTATTTGGTTTTGGCTTGGGTTTGGTTTTGGAGTATTGAAATCGTTGTGGTGATTATTTTGGGTATTGATTAATAGTCTCGGGATATATATTTTTATAGAAACGGTAACTAATAATAAAACGGTTAATAATATATATGAAATATAAAATAAATTGTTATAGTTTAGTGGACTTGTTATCAGACATGTTTCCGTATTATGACAGTGTGAGCTTGAATTGGATGTATTGGATTTACGGCCTTGGTTATTTGGATGTTATGGACCTTTTTGTACACGAGACGGTAGGATACGTTAGGCCCGTAAAGATCTTAACGTACCTCGAACCCGAACAAATACAAAATGGTCGATAAAACCTAAACAACTAATGGACTACACGAATGATATATCCAATCATATTTACTTATATATATATATATATATATATATATATATATATATATATATATATATATATATATATATATATATATATATATGTTAATATTGTTTAAAATAAAGAGTCGTTGACTCGGGAAATGTTATATAAACGGGCAGGTCATGCCAAAATTTTATAAAATTCCTTATAAACTTAAAATATTTTACCAAACATTATTAGTATTTCAAAACCTTTTATTTCAATATTATTTTGGGGAAAACAGGTAAAATCCGAGACTTATTGTTACGTATTATTATTTATTTTTATTTGAGTGAGTTCTTCTATTTTTATTTCTTTTCTTTTCCTTTCTTTTCGACGACTTTATTCGAGGAGTTCTTTCGTCTTTCTTTTTGCATTTGATTGATTCGCTGACTTATTTCTTTTCTAAACTTTCTTGTCTCCTACACGAGACTTTATAAAATCTATTTCTTTCAAATGCCATTGTATTTACAAAACTTTTACTCAAGCATTGTTTATGGAAATATTCGAGTTTAGTTCTGAGTTATGCCATTTATATTGATTAGGTTGTGCTGAGGTCCCTTTTGCTGTGACGTATTATTGATTGATTGTTATATCTCGTTTCCTACTGCTATTGTTAAGGTGTGATTCATAGCCACGCTTTTTATATTTTAATTGTTTATAAACCCATGGGGTGAGACACATGCTTTAAATGTTTTCTGAGCACAAGTATTTTTGGTATGCTTTTCCTGAATGATATTTATATATTTCCTGACGATGTACTAGGTAGCTTGTCTTGCCGGAAAGACCCTTAGATCATGAGCTATTAGTCACCTGCGGGTGAGCGCGAACTTAGTTTATAGGCCTATAGGACTGACCATCCCATTCGTAGTTGTCAAGGGCTTGACATGCGGGTGTACTATTTTTCGTATTGCTGGGTATTGGCAAGTACCTGGCCTTGGGGGCACTTTATATTATGAAATTCCGCGGTTATTGTTTATGTCAGTACAGAGTTACTGTCGATTGGTTTGCTTAACGTCTTGCGTGTCATGAGCTTAGTATCATCAACCGTATGTATGCACGTGTTGCCTCTACATATTGGGTGTTACCTTGATTACCCTGGTATTTGCATTTGTTGCTTATATCATATGATTAAAACCCTTGCGCTCAACTTTATTATTTTAAACCTATAGATTACACTCAACCTTTGTGTTGACTTTTAAGCATGTGTTTCTCAGGTACTACTACAAATTAAGTTTTGGAGCTTTATGATCTTCGGCGTGGTGGAGTGGCTGGACGAAGGAAGTTTTCTGTCAAGGCAGCTTTATTCATTTCTACTATCTTTATTTTCCATGTCATTCGTAAAACCTTGGTGTGTCTTTAATATTTTCCGCTGCTAAACTTATTTACTTTCTGCTGCTAAACTTTTTATTTCTACTACTACAGTTGGCTTTTCCGCTGCTAAACTTTGTCATTTTCCGCTGCAAACTTTTATTTTATTCCGATGCTATTTGTTAAAGAGTCTATGTACTCTAAAATGGTTTGTAAAATGAATGATGTGCTTTGAGGCATTTTTTTAAACGTCCCGTGTTGTGGTCGTTAGCTATAAAGATGCCTGGTTTCGATTCGCATAGTGCCCCCAGCATGTCAGTTGCCGTATTTTGAGTTGGGGGTGCTACAGAATGGTATCAGAGCCAAGGTTTATAGAGAACGAGGTCATACTCGACTATAAACTTTTTCCTGGAGTCAAAATGTTTTGAGACAGAAAGCCGACAGCCTTCAATGCCACTTCGCGCCCTGGATTTCTTTTAAACTTAATATATATATATATATATATATATATATATATATATATATATATATATATATATTGAGATTGAATTGGACTTTTTCCACTATCATGATTTGGCTTATAAAATGGTTTTCCGCGAAAATTTGGCTAGTATTTTTTTATGTTTCCTTATACTCTTGTAGAGTATCATGTCTGTCCCAGTTCCCCGTGATCAGGTTCCGGTCCCACCCGTTGTTGACCCATTGCCTTTAGGAGATGATGTTGATTTGGATGTTGATGTTGAGTTGGATGTTCATGTTGGTTTAGATGATGAGGTAGGTTTAGAGGATGATGTTGGTATTGAGGATGATGGAGATTAGGAGATGGATGACGATGATGATGACGAGGAGGATAGTGATGAGGAGTTTATGGAGGAGGATCAGGATGTTCCCCCGCCGCCTTCGCCGGTTGTGTCGGATGTGACTTATGAGTCAGATACGTCTGAGGCATTAGAATACGTGCTTGAGGCTGAGGTTACTTCTACGCACGAGATTGGTGAGTCATCGGTAGCAGCCCGTGTTACTCCGTCAGATCTTAGAGCTGCTATGCGTCGTCTGAGGCAGGATGTAGAATGGTGTAGGAATAGTCATAAGAGTATCACTAGGCGTATGAGTGATAGGCAGTCTGAGGTTGCAGGACTGAGGAGAGAGGTTCAGGATGATAGGAGAGATGTATATGGAGCTTCAGAGGCAGGTGGAGAGACTGAGTTGGTTGGAGCGGATGAGTGTTACATTTCATGAGCGTATGGATTCGCTAGATAGGAAGATGGTTGAGTTGGAGAAGATGGTTGATAAGTTGACCATGAAGGAGGTGTTCTTGGACATTGATAGTCGACACTATCGTACGAGTATCAGCGAGTTATGGAGTGAGTTGCATGAGATGCAGAGATAGGCCTATGCAGAGAGGATGACCCGCCTTAGGTCTTATGACAGCATTGATGTGAGGACTATGTATGGAGATCATTCAGGAGATCAGTGATTGGATCATTTATAGTAGTTGGTATCTTAATGGTAGTTTACCTAGTATATGCTAAACTGAATTCTTCAGTTGGTAGATTTTATTCGAAACTTGTACTAGTTTTGCATATCTTGTAAGACCAATGTCAAGTATGAAATCTATAATGTATTATGGTGATGTACTATTATTGATGTTGACTTATGCTATATTATGATTTTATTCATGTGACGATGCTTTATCTTGTGCTATGATTCTGAAACGTTAATCAAATACTTACAAGTGTTGTGCTTTGTATTGATTGATAGAATTATGCCTCCTAGGAAGATGACCCCTGCTGCTATTCAGCAGATGATTGATGAGGGTGTTGCTGCAGCGCTTGCCAGGCAAGCAGGTGTTCCTCAGAATGTTGGACCGGCTAGAGCTCAAGCGGTTCCCAACAACCATTTCTTCACTTTTAAGGAATTCATGGATTGTAAGCCCATTACCTTCAAGGGAACTGAAGGAGCTGTTGGATTGACTCAATGGTTTGAGAAAGTGGAATCGGTGTTTCATAGGAGTAATTATACTGAGAACAATAGGGTGAAGTATGCGACAGGCACATTGTTGAAACATGCCTTGTCTTGGTGGAATGCTTATGTTCAGGAAAAGGGAATGGAGGATGCTTATAGTACTTCATGGGAAGATTTCAAGAAAGCTATGGTTAAGAAGTACTGTTATCGTAGTGATTTGAGGAAGTTGGATACTGAGTTCTATTATTTGGTTGTGAAGGGTTCTGATCTTGCTACTTATGTGCGACGTTTCCAAGAGTTGAAGGTGTTTTGTGCTCACATGGTGTCCGATAATGAGAAGTTGCTAGAGAAGTTTATTGGTGGATTGCCTGCAAGTATTCGAGGGAATGTGATGTCGTACAATGCTGAGACTTTAGATGATACTATTAGCATGGCTGAACGCCTTATGGATCAGGTGACTAAGCATGGTGCTGTTCAAAAAAGTAATCACTTTGACAACAAGAGAAAATGGAAGGATAACTGAAGGAACAACAACTATAACAACCCCAACAACCGCTACAACAACAATCAGTATCGTAACAAAAATCACCATCACCAACAGAATATGAGACAGGAGACTGTTAAGGTATTTGTGGCCGCACAAGGAGGAGTGAATGTTGGACAACAAACTCTTTGTGGGAAGTGCCACCAGCATCATACTGGACCATGTACTGTGAGATGTACGAAGTGTCAGAAGCTTGGTCATATTGCGAGGTTTTGTAAGAGCAGGGTTGTGGCGATAGGAGCGAATGCTGTCACAACTCACCATTTCACGTCATTTACCATTTCAGGTCATTTTTCCAAACTTCGACTTTTTACTATACATAAATCACTATTCATCAAAACACTATTCATCGTTTTCGAGGTCAGTTTGATGTTCTGAGAAACTTTTTGAAAATTTACTATTCACCGAACACTATTCATTTCCGGAAAAGTTTTCACCATTCACTTGCATTACGCATTTCATCGTAAATTTAGTTTACGGGTATTCAAATTCGTGTAACCGGATTGGTTTAGGTGCGAATTCATTTCATTAGTGTTAAGTACACTGCATACGGACTGGGGATAGTCTGCATATCATCATAACAACATTTTCATGTTATACCACTCTCAGGATTTTCAAATTTCCATATTCAGTACATTTAACGTTTTTACGTATACGTAATTATAATAAACGTTAACACCCGGTTTATACACGACGAATATATCTAAATATTCCCACAATGGTCCCGACATATTTCTATATCCATTTTAACATCATAAAAGTTATAACATTCAGTTACCCAGTATTTTGGAAATTTATTTTATTTTTAACGTACGCGTACGAATATAACGACGGTTTTCGTTAAAACTAAACATTAATCACCCGATCACTCAGTAAATGTACCCAACATATTTTTAATATGTTTTTAACATTATTATAACTTTATTTCATCCCGGTATACTTCGTGAACATTTATTTCTAATAAAACCGATACCCGATCGTAACTAAAAACGCGAACTAGTGCAAATTTCATTCAAGATTTCTAATTAATTCCTAAGCACCCTAACCCCCCCCTTCACCCCATGAAAAACCGGCCCCAAGACCCCCTTTTTAACCTATTGCATTAACTAAACCTTATTTAACTAATAAACCTCCTAAACACTTAACTTTACTAAAATTACAAATCATAATATCATTTTTCACCAAGATCAAAAGTTCATCATTTCTTCTTCCTTCTCTTGAAACCCACGACCCCAAATCAAACTCCATGATCAAGTGATCATTTTTCATGAAGTAAAACACAAAAGTTGTTCATTTTACAAGTCTAATCAAGATACAAGCAACAAAAACACAAGAACATCAAGCATAATCATCCAATAATCATCTCATTTGGTCAAGTAAGTTTTCATCTTTATTTTTTCATGGATCATCCTATTTTTACATGTATTACATAAGAATCATGCTAAAAACCATGTATAAGTAGCTATACTACACTTTATTTTGGCTAAAAAGAAACATACAAACCCTAACTTTCTTGTTATGAATCCCCTAGCTCTAATAACTTGGTTAGGAGTCCATGGCACCCTAAGAAGGTGTATGGTAAGATTAGATTAGTCATGTGGTGATTACAAGAGGATTGGTGATGGTAGAAATTGGTTTTTAACCTTGGAAACATGATTTGGAACCTATTTTAGACAAGCTGTCCCGTTTTGTAAAAATCTGGAAAATCAGTAAACACCAAGGAAACTTTGGCAAAATTTTTAGAAAATACTTTCAAAAACGAATCCGTAGGCGAAAGAACGGATTAAAAAGAGTCTATAACGAAGGAGTTATGATTTTTACAAGATTGTAGACGAAAAGTATTTTTCAGAAAATGTTTGCTGTTGGACGTTTTTCATTGGACAAAAAGAGACTTTAGACGTAACCCGGAGGAGCCGAGCTTTCCAAAATATATTACTACATACTAAGACGAAACCGTGGACATAAAGAACAAGTAAAACGGACAAGTAACGACAAAGATATACTCGTTTGAATATCGGCTAAAACCCTTTATTAATTGACAGCTTTTATATATTTTGGCGCAAAAACTACGAAGTGCATTTTCAAGCTAAACATAATATCAAGTACCGAGCTTTATAACTAACGTAGTATTAGTTATTATGAGTATGTTTTCATCATTTCAAGGATTACAACCCGAGTATTTCAACGCTAACAAGGAAACTTACGTTATATATATATAAGTATATATATTATAACTAGCCATTTATATTTTCTAATAGCAATATTTTCCAAATTCTTGGATTATATATTTTTGACAATACAAGTGTTTTTCCAAAGAGTAGAGTGGTATAGAAACATGAGCATGGACATTCATAAACATCAATTGGTGATCTTAACGAGATCATGCATCATTCATTATAGGTTGCGGCAGTTAACCGATCATTATTGTTCACTTCATTTCATTTCAAGTACCATCAGTTGAGGTGAGTTTTCATAGCCCCGTTTTTCAATTACTTATTTGATTTCAAATCCCACGGGGGAGAATACATTGCATCAATTACTTTCGTACATGCCCAAGTATTACAAATTCCATACATTGCTTAAGTTGCCTTCATACCATATCATAACAAGTCCCCTTTTCAATATCATGGACCGTTAATTTCAAGTACTAAGCGAGAGTGAGTGGATAGATCTATTGAGGGTGACGCCTCCATTCGCGTTGGGTTGCTCCAACGGGACGAATGCATTTCATGTCTTATCAAGTGAGTGTCTGGTAAACACTCTGTTGGGGCATTACAAAGTCTAGCTTCGGGGTCATGAGCTTAAGGGACAATGTAGCATTTTGACATTTATGTCGGTTTACTTTATACTTGTGGCTTATGTACATACGATTTAACTTACAAACCTATGATTATTCACCAACATTCGTGTTGACCGTTTTCGCAATGTATTTTCAGGTAACTAAGGCATTATCATATTACATGCATGGAGTCACATTAGGGTGTGCCAGGGATGATGCACTACATTTTGGACCTTTTTCATGCACTTGTGTAAATTATCGTTTGACATTCTCAGAACTTGTTTTCTGTAAACATTTCAACAGTTGGGGACCTATGTTTTGTAGCACTTGATGCTTTTCAATAAATCAAACGATATGTATTTTCCAAACGACACTTTAGGTCGTTCAATATTTCCTTGTTATGGTGCTATGACAGTTACACCCTCAGGCATTCCATTCCGCTGCAAGTCAGGTAAATTGGGGGTGTGACAGATTGGTACCAGAGCTAAGGTTATAGAGAACTAGGATGTATCATTGACCCTAGACTATAACCACATCATCATAGCATCTCATCATTTCATCATAAGTGCATAATCATGATACATGTTGTTTCATGCATACCCTGTGCGAGTTATTTATACTCATATCCGAATATGTATATCATTTTATTGACCTGGTTCACAAGTGACATGCCTTCAGATACTCACCCTGACATTCTTTTATCGGATTCCAACATTGAAGATGCCTTGTCATCTTCCACTACCATTATACCATCAGTTGCACTTACACCACCATTAGTACTATTGATTTGCCATAGGAACAGAGTCTTCCTATCATTCAGCCCGTACATAGAATGCCTTTTGGTAGTGTATTCAGAATTAATCTTAATGGACTTATTAGGATGCTTATTGCAAGGAAGATAGTATGTTTCTTTCCATCACTAGTAGGGCACTTACTACTCAGGTACTATCACCACCATCAGTTACTTATTACACTATTGGCCTTCCCACAGTGTGTACTTTAGTTTTACCTTTTGGATGTCGCGAGGTAGCACGAAAGAGGGTAGTATTTCATTCACTGGTACCATCATTGTCATTTCCCTTTTCCATTCCCACTTGCCATGAACTAGATGACACCTAGTAGATAATACCAATAACACGGACTCAACAGAAACATCCGCAGATTCTTCAGGAATGGTTCAGAACCTACATTATCTAAGATTTGATAGATGCGCAACTTCAGACACCACTTCAGGACTATCTCGACCTAATGATGCCACAAACCTGATTTCACACAGAGGGACACCAGGAAGTCCCTAGACCAGATTTATATCCTCACTAGCTTTTACTATTATCCTAGCCACAGAAGGTGTGGAACAACAATCTAGGTTGCAATGCTGCTCAACAATCACCCAAAGGACAAGAAATGAATAGAGCCTTTGCTGTAGAACCACACACAAAGAGAAGGTATATTGGAAAGTCACCTTACTACAACCTGTGTAATCAATATCACCAAGGTCATTGCAGTAAAACGTGTGGAGTGTGCAAGAAGCAGGGTCATCGGACTGAAAATTGTAGGAAACTCACAAATCAGAAAATCCCAGGGAGTAGCTTCAAATGTGGAAACTTAGGGCATTTCAAGAATGACTGCCCGGAACTAAGGAACAAGGAAAAATCAGGAACTGGGAATCAAGACTGAATCGCTCGAGGAATAGCGTGAGTTGTTGAAAGAGGACCGTCAGGATATTAGAAACATCAAGGATAACAACAATGCTTCAGCAGGAGGAGCTTTATTTCGATATATAAACCGTAGCTCGAGCCTTTAGGGTTGTATCTTTCCTTTTGTACTTACTGTTGGTACGATGACATGACCTAGGGGCATTAAGCACTTTCCTATCCAATGTAGTATCTATCCTTTGTTACCTAGGTGATAATCATAACCATCATTTACTCCATTTTCTATCCCGATTGCTCAGACTTCAATCGTTTCGCAACATTTTAGCATTGTCTCATCAGGAATTAGGTTGATTTTGTTTTTGACGAATTAGTAGACTATTACCATTCGACAAGATTCACCCACGTATCCAATACACCATTCAAGCTATTTTACTATCATATGGGGAAACTGTTTTACAGAAAAATTTCTGAAGTAAGCTATTTTATCACCATCCTATAAATTGATTTTCTGTCATTACACCAAGTATTTACTATTATTACGCGAGGCAATTTTTCATGTTACTTGAAAGAAAATATCAGGACACCATTTTTATAACAATGCGTTGAACACCATCTAAAACTTTTGAGGAAAGTTATGATATTTTGACAAAATCCAACATCGCATCATTAGTCCTCAATTATACATAGCCTGATCACCTATGTAAAATTCAGGAAGGATTATGCCATGAAGGAAATAATTACCTTTTCAAAGGATTGTTAATAACAATCTTCATCCAAAAGTTTTGTAAACAAAGGAACTCTTTCATAAACATCCCTTTTGCCGAACTATCCCTGGATACTTACCCCACCAGTCACTCATTCAGCCATTAAGTTGGATTTTTCCCACTGACTTCCCTAAGAGAGACTTTCCATATCAATTACATGCAGGATTCCTCAATACAATAAAAGCAACGAAAGGATTACAGAACTACTAACCAGAACTAGAAGTATATAGTGAGAGAATTCATAACTCAACAACAAATTCTAAGATACTGCGAGACCATCCGAATCACCATCTTTAACCTAGTTGTCCAATGTTATTATTCAAGGGTACTAGTTAGACATGAGCACTGCTTACCATCCACAGACCGATGGTCAGAGTGAGAGAACTATTCAGACACTGGAGGACATGCTGCGAGCGTGTGTGATTGACTTTGGGAATGGTTGGGCTAACCATTTGCCATTAATCGAGTTCTCTTATAACAACAGTTACCATTCAGGTATTAAAGCAGCATCAATTGAGGCATTGTATGGTCGTAAGTGTCGTTCACCAGTTTGTTGGGCAGAAGTTGGAGAGGTACAATGCACAGGTCCAGAGATGGTTAGGGAAACAACAGAAAAGATAATACAGATTCGAGATAGGCTCGAAACAGCTAGAAGTCGACAGAAGAGCTACGCAGATGTTAGACGTAAACCATTGGAATTCCAGGTTGGAGACAAGGTCATGTTGAAAGTCTCGCCTTGGAAGGGCGTGATACGATTTGGAAAGCGTGGGAAGTTGAACCCGAGATACATTGGTCCATTTAAGATACTGGAAAGGATTGGTCCAGTAGCTTACAAGCTTGAACTACCATCAGAACTCAGCAACGTACATAATACATTTCACGTCTCAAACCTCAAGAAATGTCTTTCAGATGAGTCTTCAGTTATACCATTAGAAGAGATTCAGCTAGATGACAAGCTTCACTTTGTGGAGGAACCAGTTAAAACCATGGACCGAGAGGTCAAACAGTTAAAGCATAGTAGAATTCCGATCGTTAAGGTTCGCTGGAATTCTCGAAGAGGACCCGAGTTTACTTAGGAACGAGAGGACCAAATGCAACGCAAGTATCCACACCTTTTCACCAAACCTATTAACGAGACCAACACTAGCTGAATTCAGGGACTGAATTCCTATTTGGGTGGGCGGATGTCACAACTCACCATTTCACGTCATTTACCATTTCAGGTCATTTTTCCAAACTTCGACTTTTTACTATACATAAATCACTATTCATCAAAACACTATTCATCGTTTTACTATTCATCGTTTTCGAGGTCAGTTTGATGTTCTGAGAAACTTTTTGAAAATTTACTATTCACCGAACACTATTCATTTCCGGAAAAGTTTTCACCATTCACTTGCATTACGCATTTCATCGTAAATTTAGTTTACGGGTATTCAAATTCGTGTAACCGGATTGGTTTAGGTGCGAATTCATTTCATTAGTGTTAAGTACACTGCATACGGACTGGGGATAGTCTGCATATCATCATAACAACATTTTCATGTTATACCACTCTCAGGATTTTCAAATTTCCATATTCAGTACATTTAACGTTTTTACGTATACGTAATTATAATAAACGTTAACACCCGGTTTATACACGACGAATATATCTAAATATTCCCACAATGGTCCCGACATATTTCTATATCCATTTTAACATCATAAAAGTTATAACATTCAGTTACCCAGTATTTTGGAAATTTATTTTATTTTTAACGTACGCGTACGAATATAACGACGGTTTTCGTTAAAACTAAACATTAATCACCCGATCACTCAGTAAATGTACCCAACATATTTTTAATATGTTTTTAACATTATTATAACTTTATTTCATCCCGGTATACTTCGTGAACATTTATTTCTAATAAAACCGATACCCGATCGTAACTAAAAACGCGAACTAGTGCAAATTTCATTCAAGATTTCTAATTAATTCCTAAGCACCCTAACCCCCCCCTTCACCCCATGAAAAACCGGCCCCAAGACCCCCTTTTTAACCTATTGCATTAACTAAACCTTATTTAACTAATAAACCTCCTAAACACTTAACTTTACTAAAATTACAAATCATAATATCATTTTTCACCAAGATCAAAAGTTCATCATTTCTTCTTCCTTCTCTTGAAACCCACGACCCCAAATCAAACTCCATGATCAAGTGATCATTTTTCATGAAGTAAAACACAAAAGTTGTTCATTTTACAAGTCTAATCAAGATACAAGCAACAAAAACACAAGAACATCAAGCATAATCATCCAATAATCATCTCATTTGGTCAAGTAAGTTTTCATCTTTATTTTTTCATGGATCATCCTATTTTTACATGTATTACATAAGAATCATGCTAAAAACCATGTATAAGTAGCTATACTACACTTTATTTTGGCTAAAAAGAAACATACAAACCCTAACTTTCTTGTTATGAATCCCCTAGCTCTAATAACTTGGTTAGGAGTCCATGGCACCCTAAGAAGGTGTATGGTAAGATTAGATTAGTCATGTGGTGATTACAAGAGGATTGGTGATGGTAGAAATTGGTTTTTAACCTTGGAAACATGATTTGGAACCTATTTTAGACAAGCTGTCCCGTTTTGTAAAAATCTGGAAAATCAGTAAACACCAAGGAAACTTTGGCAAAATTTTTAGAAAATACTTTCAAAAACGAATCCGTAGGCGAAAGAACGGATTAAAAAGAGTCTATAACGAAGGAGTTATGATTTTTACAAGATTGTAGACGAAAAGTATTTTTCAGAAAATGTTTGCTGTTGGACGTTTTTCATTGGACAAAAAGAGACTTTAGACGTAACCCGGAGGAGCCGAGCTTTCCAAAATATATTACTACATACTAAGACGAAACCGTGGACATAAAGAACAAGTAAAACGGACAAGTAACGACAAAGATATACTCGTTTGAATATCGGCTAAAACCCTTTATTAATTGACAGCTTTTATATATTTTGGCGCAAAAACTACGAAGTGCATTTTCAAGCTAAACATAATATCAAGTACCGAGCTTTATAACTAACGTAGTATTAGTTATTATGAGTATGTTTTCATCATTTCAAGGATTACAACCCGAGTATTTCAACGCTAACAAGGAAACTTACGTTATATATATATAAGTATATATATTATAACTAGCCATTTATATTTTCTAATAGCAATATTTTCCAAATTCTTGGATTATATATTTTTGACAATACAAGTGTTTTTCCAAAGAGTAGAGTGGTATAGAAACATGAGCATGGACATTCATAAACATCAATTGGTGATCTTAACGAGATCATGCATCATTCATTATAGGTTGCGGCAGTTAACCGATCATTATTGTTCACTTCATTTCATTTCAAGTACCATCAGTTGAGGTGAGTTTTCATAGCCCCGTTTTTCAATTACTTATTTGATTTCAAATCCCACGGGGGAGAATACATTGCATCAATTACTTTCGTACATGCCCAAGTATTACAAATTCCATACATTGCTTAAGTTGCCTTCATACCATATCATAACAAGTCCCCTTTTCAATATCATGGACCGTTAATTTCAAGTACTAAGCGAGAGTGAGTGGATAGATCTATTGAGGGTGACGCCTCCATTCGCGTTGGGTTGCTCCAACGGGACGAATGCATTTCATGTCTTATCAAGTGAGTGTCTGGTAAACACTCTGTTGGGGCATTACAAAGTCTAGCTTCGGGGTCATGAGCTTAAGGGACAATGTAGCATTTTGACATTTATGTCGGTTTACTTTATACTTGTGGCTTATGTACATACGATTTAACTTACAAACCTATGATTATTCACCAACATTCGTGTTGACCGTTTTCGCAATGTATTTTCAGGTAACTAAGGCATTATCATATTACATGCATGGAGTCACATTAGGGTGTGCCAGGGATGATGCACTACATTTTGGACCTTTTTCATGCACTTGTGTAAATTATCGTTTGACATTCTCAGAACTTGTTTTCTGTAAACATTTCAACAGTTGGGGACCTATGTTTTGTAGCACTTGATGCTTTTCAATAAATCAAACGATATGTATTTTCCAAACGACACTTTAGGTCGTTCAATATTTCCTTGTTATGGTGCTATGACAGTTACACCCTCAGGCATTCCATTCCGCTGCAAGTCAGGTAAATTGGGGGTGTGACAAATGCCCAGCCTATGGTTACATGTTTTGGATGTGGAGAGCATGGACACAATAGGGACAATGCCCGAAGAATGCTGGATAAGGAAATGTAGGTGCTCGAGGTAGAGTGTACATGATGGGAAATGGAGAGCCGCATCAAGATCCGAATGTTGTCACTGGTACGTTTCTTCTCAACAACCTTCGTGTTAAAGTTTTGTTTGATTCGGGTGCCGATATGAGTTTTGTGTCTTCTAAGATTGCGCCGTTACTACGACTTACCACTACTCTATTAGACGTTAGCTATAATATTGAGTTAGTTGATGGTAACCTAGTAGATACCCGCACTGTGATCCGTGGCTGTACCCTTAATCTTTTAGATCACCCGTTTAGTATTGATTTGATGCCAATCAAGCTCGGAAGCTTCGATGTGATAGTTGGAATGGATTGGTTATCCAAGAATCGAGCGAGCATTGTTTATGGAGAACGAGTTGTTCATATCCCTCTCAATGATGAGATTTTGATTGTTCGAGGTGATAGGAGTGGAACTCGCCTGAATATCATATCATGTATCAAAACCATGAAATATCTTGAGAAAGGATGTCACGCATTCCTAGCACACGTGGCTAAGAAGGAGTCAGGAGAGAAGCGACTCGAGGATGTTCCTGTAGTACGTGAGTTTCCTGAAGATTTTCCGGGACTTCCACCATCCCGACAAGTGGAGTTTCACATCGACCTAGTTCCAGGAGCTGCACCTGTTGCGTGTGCACCATATCGTTTAGCGCCATCGGAAATGGAGGAGTTATCTAAGATTTTGCAAGAGTTGTTGGATAAAGGATTTATTCGACCAAGTTCTTCACCCTGGGGAGCTCCAGTGTTATTTGTGAAAAAGAAGGATGGATCGTTTAGGATGTGCATCGACTACCGAGGATTGGATAAGTTAACCGTGAAGAACCGCTACCCGTTACCGAGAATTGATGATTTGTTTGATCAGTTGCAAGGATCGAGTTATTACTCTAAGATTGACTTGAGGTCTGGTTATCACCAACTTAGGGTTCGGGAAGAGGATATTCCCAAGACGGCATTTTGGACCCGTTATGGTCATTATGAGTTTCAAGTTATGCCTTTTGGTTTGACCAATGCGCCTGCAGTGTTTATGGACCTCATGAACCGAGTGTACAAGCCTTATTTAGATAAGTTCGTGATAGTCTTTATCGACGATATTTTGATCTACTCAAAGAGCGAGGAAGAGCACAAACAACATTTGGCTACAATTCTTAAGTTGCTCAAGGACGAGCAATTATACGCAAAGTTCTCTAAGTGTGAGTTTTGGATTCGGAAAGTTCAATTTTTGGGTCACGTGATTGATAGTGAAGGATTACATGTGGATCCCACTAAGATTGAGGCGATTGAGAAATGGGCAACGCCGGTTAACGTCACAGAAATTCGTCAATTTCTTGGATTGGCTGGGTATTATAGGAGATTCATCGAGGGATTCTCCAAGATATCTAAACCGTTAACTGCATTGACTCACAAGGATAAGAAGTATGAATGGGGAGAGGAAGAAGAGAAAGCATTTCAGACCTTGAAGCAGAAGCTTTGTAGTGCACCGATATTGGCTTTGCCAGATGGAGTAGAAGATCTTGTGGTTTATTGTGATGCCTCGTATCAAGGGTTAGGAGCAGTTCCAAAAATATAATTCCCAAAGTTTTCTGCACACACACCCAAAAGCCTAAAACAATTTTTCTGTTAATAAATACATAAAATCTTACCACCGCAAACCAAGGCAGAACACCTACCAACTGGGGGTGTGGACATAATAAGTTCCCAAACTTAAGATTAAAACTTGCCTTTGTATCCCTGTGAGTGGTGTACCTTTTTTAAAGAAGCCATTCACTTGTGATTATTGGTTTAAGTTCCTGATGAGGCGAAAAATGAACCACTTTTAAGGGGTCATTTAAGCCCAGAATTGAATTTATTTGATCAAATATTGCCCTAAATCGTTCCTTTTGTGATTTTAGGTACTTTGGGAGTGAAATCTGGAAAAGGAAGCAATTCGGACGTTTTTGGAGCATAAAAGTGAAGAAAACGCCAAAGACTTAATTTTCCATGCTGGGAACAGTGTGTGACGGCGTCAAGAGGAAGAAGTTGACGGCCTCAAGAGTAAAGATCATGACGACCCAGTACAGAAATGAAGGCGTCACAAAGAAGAGTGTTAAGAGTTAAATGTGTGATGGCCTGGAAAAATGGAATACATGACGGCGTCAGATGTAGATCAAGGCAGTCCGAGGATTATTTTGGCGGCGAGATGACGGCGTCACAAGGTTGTTCTTGACGCCGTCAGCCTCTATTATCTATATATAGTTTTCTAGTTTTCATTCATAAAGAAGGAACAAGTTTGGAGAAACCCTAAGGCCGAACCATATACGTATTTTACAGCTTTTTCAAGGGTTTTCAGCCCTTGAACCCTTACATGTGTTATTGAGATAAGTATCCTTTTAATTCAATCAATATGTCCATGTATTGGTTGTCTATATCTTGTGCTTGTCTTGATTCCACCATGCTAGGCTAGATTTATCTTGTGTTTGCTTAGATCTAATGAAACCTAGATGTTGATTATGTGTTGATTACTTGTTTATGGTTGTATTGGATGAATGATTTCAATGTTAGGCTTAAGAAAACTGGCAGATCTCCAAATGGTAACATGCTTGAACGTCTTAGGAAACATGAACTGATGTGTACTAGGTTTTATTGGTTGTATTTAATGCATGAGTAAATTCTAATAATCCCATGTTTGGAGCTTCTTAGCCGGCTCGACATAGGAGTGAAGTAGGCACTCATAGGATTGGGGAGTTAAGTACGCCACCCCATGAATGGTATTAAGGAATACAATCCGTCATCCACGCAACTATAACAAGTAATTAACGTGTAAAAGATATCTAGGGAGTAGTGAAATCTAAGTAAACACATTTCTCCACTTATTGCTCACAACCTTAGTTTAATTTAGTTTTATTTTCATTTCTAGTATTTTATTTTGATTGCATCTTAGTATTGGGTTAGTTGACTAGCAACTAATTCCGCCCAAATCCTTCAAACCCGAGATTTTAATTTGCTTTCTAAACAATATAAAAATACAAAAAAGAATCATCTCTCATCTCTAGAACTAGTATTTAGGTTTTCTAATCCTAGCGACACTATTCCTAGCTGAACGATCAATCCCCCGGTACTTGTCATTATACTATACTACATCGATAAGGTACACTGCCTGGTGGGGGTTGTAAGCTTCTCAAGATCCCTTGAGAGGTAAAGCCTGGTGCAATCACTACGCATCAAGTTTTTGGCGCCGCAGCCCGGGGAATAGTTATTGTCTAGGTTAGAATCTCTTTTTATTAGGTCTACTTTCTGGATTCCTTTCTAGTAAGATTTTATTTTTATTTTTAGGTTTTCTTTAGTCTATCTTATTTCTTTGTGTGTTTGTTCGTAACTTTTCACCACTCGACATCATGGACGATGGGAACATCTTTGAACCCGTCATCCCACCACAACAAAACCCACCACTAGAACCTCTTAGGCCCCGAACCTTAGGAGAGTATTCCCGACCTAGCCACCAAGGCTACCGAAACACCATTGAGTTCACCGGGGCCAATGTGACCCCCTTGCGATCCGACAACATCCGGTTGGTGCAAAGCGGATGTGCATTCCATGGACTTCGTTCCGAAGATCCAAATCAACATCTTAAGGACTTCCTAAAAATCGTAGATTCCATAGACCTAGATGTTGCAACTAGAGAGACAACCCGATTACACCTATTCCAATTCTCTCTACGGGATCAAGCTAGTCAATGGCTTGAGCGTTTACCCGCGGGATCCATCACCACATGGGATGATCTCACCACTCGTTTCCTTGCTCAATTTTTCCCACCGAGGAGAACTACTAAGCTTAAAAATGACATCTTGATGTTCCAACAACGTCAAAATGAATCTCATTATGAGGCATGGACTCGTTTCAAGGACTTACTCCAAAAAGTCCCTCATCATGGCATAGATCTTTGGCTCCAAGTCCAAATCTTTTATGACCATATCGATCTCTCCACGAGGCGAGCCATTGACCAATCGGCCGGTGGTAAGCTACGTGATCTAAGTGCGGAACAATCATGGGAACTCATAGAAGATCTTGCTCTCTATGACAACGAAAGTTGGAATGATCCCCGTGATTTGAACAAAACGGTCAAGGCAATATCCTTGCCTTCGAATAACTCTAGCACTCCCGACTGTAGGATCATGGAACTTGAGGACCAAGTCAAGTTTCTCATGAAATCCTACGAAGCTCCTAAGCCTTCAAGCCAAGTGAACAAAATCACTTCTTCATGCGAATTATGTAGTGGTCCCCATGACACTCGTGATTGTGTGGAACTCCCCGGAACAGCTTTTGCGGACTGCGCATCCTCGCGTACCGACGAAGGGGGAGATAAGTGGTACCCTTTCAAACCCGATCCAAACCCTTACGGTGATTCCTACAACCCCTCTTGGAAAAATCACCCAAACCTTAGGTGGAAACAAAATCAACCCACTTCTTCCAATCCGCCTAATCGTTACCAACCAAACGGTCCACCCTCCAATCGTACTTTCAACAACAATCCTTCTAACAACTATGGTAATACCAACAATCTTGAAGGATTGATGTCTAAGTTCATGGCATCTCAAGAAGCTCTCATAGCTAGGTTTGAAACCGAATTCAACCAACAACAAACGGAGATGACCAACAAGATAGACAACTTGTTGAAAGCCCTCAGCAACCAAGCGTTAACTACACCTAGGAAAGACACTAGGGACACCAATAACGGAATCCAAATTAAGGACCCCTCATCATCTAAACATGTCCACTTTGACAATGTTGTCACCAATAAGCCAATAGATAAGGAGATAGAAGAAAGTGACAAGGATGAGGTTGGAGTAGAAATCGAAACTAGGGATGAAAGTAGGGAAGTTGAGGTTAATAAGGAAAAGGGGTTAGAGGAAGTAGAAACTATAGAGAAGTACTTTGATAAGTTGCCCACCAAGGAAGAACGGGAATACCATAAGGATTTATTCGATAGTCCCGAGAGACCATATATCCTTGGCACACCCCTTATCAAAATGGGAGACCCCTCTAACATTAACATACCATGCAATATCGGGCATATGCATATATGGAAAGCTTACATCCATTCTAGATATCCTATAAACATCATGACTAGGACTTATTACAATTGGGTGATGAAGAAACAACTTGATTTTAGGATGATGCCCAATTGGAATTTGATAAGTAATTTTGTAGGAAGAGTGAAGGGATTGCATGTGATTATAGGTAATTTCACTTATGAGATCGATTTTATGATAGTGGAAGACACTCGTCCGGTGATAGATGATTGCCTAAGCCAAATAATATTTGGAAAGCCATTTGTTGAGGCCACTAGGATGAGTTATGATCCGACTTTAGGGATAGTTAGATTCAAGGAAGAGAATTATGAGATTGCCTACCAAATGCCCTACAAAATTGAGCAATACCACCTTCTCTCTAATATAGAAAAGGAACACAAGCAAGCGGCTTATTATAGGAACGATAAGGATAGATGTAGAGGAGTAGAGTATGTGAAGAATAGGATGCTTGGTTTCTACAAAGAATGTTTGCAACTAGGTTCGGAATACAAAACTGGCTTAGAAGACGACCTAGAGAGTGGAACCAACGATGAGGTCACGTAGTAACCCATGACCTTGAGTCTAGCTACAAGACTCGTAAATAAAGAAAAGCGCTTCTTGGGAGGCAACCCATGCTTTGTGTGATTTTATTTTGTTTGTTTGTTAGTTGCTTCCGTATGCATGCTTTATTTTTATTGTTGGTAGATCATGTTTCAAAACTAAATAGTGGAAATACTTTATTTTGTTGTTTTGGCCTAGTCTTAACTTCACCTAAAGGTATTTTTGCAAAAGATAAGTGTAAGGGGAAACCCCAAATATGTTTTTAAGAAACAAACCGATCATGATTCTCCACAATATTAACTGAACATGTATATTCGTATTTGTTAGAGTCAAATGCTTGTATTGAGTCATAATGACGTTTTGCAGGATTTTCCAGGAAGTAGGACCAAGTTTTTCCAGAAATTTTCCGGAAACTTAACATAAGAATTTCTGCAGGTCACTTCTGACGGCGTCATGAGCTTGCTCTTGACGGCGTCACGTGTAAAAATCTGGAAATTTTACCAGTTTTGTTTTTCTAATGGAGTTTTAAAGTTTTTGTTGAATTATTAAGTTTTATAATCTCCAGGAAATCTGCAAACTTCATTCCACAAGCATTATATCTTACCTTGTTTTCTAGGATTTAGTAACTTATGTAGATTGCCGCCGATTTTATGTGAGGTTGTCTTGTTTGTTTTCTCAGGATTTACAGGTTATGTATGACAAGAAGATGATTTATATTCTGGAAGGGAAGCTTTGATTGTTCATTTTCTTGGAGGAAGATCTAACCTGGCCACCTTATTATCCATACCGAGCGAATCAGGGGAGTATTTGATTTCATTTGTTTTACTTATTTCACTTTTACATTCTTTACTTGAACATTGGGGACAATGTTCATCCTAAGTGTAAGGGGAGGGTAAAATGATGATACCTTACAAATACACTTTCGCTTGAGTTTGTTTGTTTAATGGTAGATGTGTAATAAAACTATGAGAAACACTTGTTAGTGTAATTTTAGCGCCAAATTTAAATTTTTTTACAACATTTAGGAGTGAAACTTTAGCCATAGCAAGCGTCTCATGGATAGGAGATTGTATGACTAGCACACAACCGTACTTTCAGAAAAATTTTCCACCCAAATATGTGAGGTTCGCCTTTAGATTTGATAGGAAAAGCATTTACTGTTAGTGCTTATGAGTGTACCGGTAGCATTTAGATTCTAGAACTTGTGTTAGTGATGCATCCCGAGACCGCTAGTGAGACTACATTCGTGTAGTAGGATTTACTACATGATAAAAGGCATTAGGATCACCCTTGTGTTAAACCCGTATCATAATTACTTGACCATTTAAGTCATAATTACTTGGCTAGTTAAGTCAACTAATTTTTCCCACACCTTAGCGTTGTAATCATTTTTAGTACACGAAACCCCTAGTACACCCCTCCGAGCCTATCTTTTCATTTCTAACTTTAAGCATTTTACTTAAAGGAAGAATTTGTTACACCCCACTTAAATTTACACCCAAATCGCCTTAGCCTTCCGTGTATGCACTCATCTTTAGTGCATTATTGTTATTTGTTAAACCCTAGGTTAACTATCTAATTGATTACATGGTTGCTAAGTCGAGTCATATCCTTGTACATATTGTTTTGGGACGATTGGGACTCATGGGTAAAGTACTTATTTTATGGAGTAATGGGGAAGAACATCATTTATTACCCCCATATATACGTTAATCTTAAAAGTACTCCAAGTGTTTTGATTTTCTTAATTCGAGTCATAAGATTAGTTTATTGTAAAGTATGTAAAGATTCAAGTGTAAGGGGAACGTTTATTCCCTATGATGTATTATTTTGGATGGTAGGGTAAGAGTGTACGCAAAAAAAAAAAAAAAAAAAAAAAATCGAAAAATCAAGAAAAAAAAGAAAGAAAAAAAAAATAGAGAAAGAAAAAAAAAAAGAAAAAACATACGGACTACCATCCCTTTTTATTCTATGTTCGTTTTATGTTTTTGTTATTTTTCATTTATTAGCTTAAGTCGAGTCTAGTCTTGGCTTAGCAACGGCATATTGTACATGTAATTAACCAAGATTGTTAACTCGCCACCAGTAAAGACTGCCTATATCCAACAAAACCGTGTATTTCATATCCCTACACCTAACGTTACAACCCTTTAAAAGACCTCTTTGATAGTTTATCCTAGGTGCTTACGCCATGTGATTGAGGTTTGATCCTTTCCCAAGCCTATGGTAATATATTTTGCTATAACAGGTAGTGAGAGATATCTTCCGTTTCCATATTGTAATTTATACTTTATTACACCCGAGAGATGTAAGTATCTAAACACTATTTGTGAGGTGCTTGTGTATGACCTCCGTGCTTGTCTTTGGTCTTTAGTGGAACGATTATTTGCTGTAATTACTTTTATATTAGTGTTAAATGACCCCTAACTTGTATTTTGACTAGAATAAAAGCGCATTTGCTTGAGGACAAGCAAATCTCAAGTGTAAGGGTATATGATGAGGCGAAAAATGAACCACTTTTAAGGGGTCATTTAAGCCCGGAATTGAATTTATTTGATCAAATATTGCCCTAAATCGTTCCTTTTGTGATTTTAGGTACTTTGGGAGTGAAATCTGGAAAAGGAAGCAATTCGGACGTTTTTGGAGCATAAAAGTGAAGAAAACGCCAAAGACTTAATTTTCCAAGCTGGGAACAGTGTGTGACGGCGTCAAGAGGAAGAAGTTAACGGCGTCAAGAGTAAAGATCATGACGACTCAGTATAGAAATGAAGGCGTTACAAAGAAGAGCGTCAAGAGTTAAATGTGTGATGGCCTGGAAAAATGGAATACATGACGGCGTCAGATGTAGACCAAGGCAGTCCGAGGATTATTTTGGCAGCGAGATGACGGCGTCACAAGGTTGTTCTTCATGCCGTCAGCCTCTATTATCTATATATAGTTTTCTAATTTTCATTCATAAAGAAGGAACAAGTTTGGAGAAACCCTAAGGCCGAACCATATACGTATTTTACAGCTTTTTCCAAGGGTTTTCAGCCCTTGAACCCTTACACGTGTTATTGAGATAAGTATCCTTTTAATTCAATCATTATGCTGAACGATCAATCCCCCGGTACTTGTCATTATACTATACTACATCGATCAGGTACACTGCCTGGTGGGGGTTGTAAGCTTCTCAAGATCCCTTGAGAAGTAAAGCCTGGTGCAATCCCTACGCATCAGTTCCCTGTTGTTTTGCCTCGAATTTGTTTTGATTTTTTTTTTCATGTGCACTAAGCATGTTTCTCAAAAATACCAAAAATATTCACCTTTACCCTCTCACCTTTTTGATTCTTCATCCCTTTACCCTCTATCCTTTTGATTCTAACTTCTTTCACTTGTCCTGTAATTAATGGCATCTCTCGATGACGATTTCTTTGAACAAAAGGCCTTTGAGATCAACATTGAAAAACTTCAGGCCTTGTCAAAAATGTCGAGATGTCGTGTTGATTATGATGGACCATTGATTCCTATTCCCTCTCCGGTGAGGGAAATGGAACGAGAAACCGGGGTGACAAAGGACCCTGTACTTTCCTCTAACTATGGAAGTGCTAAATACGTCCAACCTTCGGTTATCCAAAAATCTAAGCTCACAATTGCTCCTAAACCGTCAAGAATTGATCCTAACCTTTCACGGTATACGGTTATAAACAAAAACCAAGAGCTTAGAACTGTGACTGAAAACGACTTGCCTAATCTTCACATTCAAAAACCCGAGACCATAACGGAAGTGGTGGAAATTCCTAGCTCTCAGAGCACACCACTTGTCCCACCTCCAGATTTTGTTCCTTGTGTCGGTTGTGGTGAGCCGCTTTTCGGTTTTCCATGTCGTTGGTGTACATGTGAACAATGTGGTAATGATATTCGAGACGGGAGTTGTTTGTTTTGTGGTTCGAGGAATTCATTCGCTTATGATCCTAACCAGAACTCATTCAACGACTCCTCAAATTTTCCCAACTACCCATCACATTCATACGAGCAAGAATCATATTATCCAAATCTCAATAATGCTTCGTATCAAAATACACCAAACCAGACTCAACAGTTTTACTGTTGTGAGTACTGTGGTGGCCCACACTACAGTTCTGATTGTCAATCGGGAAACACGCTTGTCTATGAGAAGTTTCCTGATAACAATTATGACTCTAGCACATACGAGCCACAACCACATCAGTTTATCTGTTGTGATTACTGTGGAGGTCATCACTTTAGCTCGGATTGTCAAACAGGGAACCCCTTTCCTTGTAACAATTACGACTATTCGTTTCAAAACCCACCTCCACAGTACCAGATTACCCAAGAAACTCCTCAATACCCGCAAGACCTTTGTCATGAGGTTCTTGATGGATTGAAAGAATTTAAGGAGGAGTTGTCTACTATATCGTTTCAAAACTCTCGTGAGAGATCTATGTCAGAATTACTTGCTGAAGAACGAGATGCTAGAAACGAAATGAACATGGAAGAATTACTTACTGAGCAAAGAGCAGCTAAAATACATGCAAATCTTAGCTATGCTGCTCTATATGATGACGATGATGATAGTGATGATGAAGATAACATTGTTATTATTCAAAAAGATTCATCAGATTCATCAGTTGTGATTCCTTCCATGGAGAATCAGGGAGAAAATAATGTGACAAAGTCACTAGCCATTGATCAAATGGAACTTGAAAAATCCATAACTGCTAGTCCTTCTCAACTTCCTCAGTCTGTTATCACACCCGAAGTTCACACTCACTCTCTGATCATGGGGGATGAGCATCTTAGCACTGTTCCTAAAAAGGAATCGAACGAATTCATAAAGTCTAGTGCTGAGAACCTTATCCAAATCCCAGGAGAGTCACAGGGAACTTTTGATCATATGTGTGATATCCCTCCTCCTCTTGTCTTCCCGAATGATGATGTTGAGATGTTCTCCGATTCTAATGATGACGATTCGTTATCTTGTGAAGATTATCAGTTATGTGGAAGAATTTCCTTCTCAGCTAGTTAGCTTAGAAGAAGAGAATGATGAGATTGACACTGTGATCAAAGATGAAGCACTTCGTGCAACATTATTGAATGTCAATCTCCTAATTTCTAAAATTGAGGCTTTCAAAAAGAAACCTATTTCATCTCCTATCCCCATTAAGGATAGTGACATTTTCTCCGATGATCCTATTCCGGAGTTTGAAGTCTTTACTATTGATCCTATGGGAGAGAAGATTAGTGACAGTACCACTTCTCATTCTCATAATTCTCTCTCCGATTATGAATCATTTACCTTCGATGAGTTCTCCTGTGAACTCACGCACATCAATTCAGAATATGATTCATTCACATTCGATGAGTTCTCCGGTGAACTCACTCATATCATGACTCCTCCGGAGTATGATAGCCCGAGGGGGGGGGGGGGGAGATGCACTCAATCATGAGAATTTACAAATTCCCACCCTCCCGCCCGGGATGTTTTCAAACCAAACGAGCTTAACCTTTGAAATCCAAACTCCGGCTAATGAGACTGCTTTCGAGGAAGAAGATCTTATCATGATTTTCATCATAGTTTTCTTCCTTTTCTTCACCTACAGGGTGACTTCTCCTGTTCTTTACTCCTTTGGGAATGAAGATACCATCTTTGACCCTGGCATCACCGCTTATAGTTTATACTATTTCAAGCCGGGTACTTATCTCATCGGTGTGGAACTTTCACGTGCTTCAAATGTTTGTCCAAACATCTTGAATGAAAGTCCGATGGAGATTGTTTCTTCCACATCATGAATCCCCAAGGACAAATGAATTCGGGGTCGAGTCAAGCTAGCGACTCGGTAAACAAAAACAGTAGTATGCTTATAGGGTTTTCACCCTAAGTGTGGGGGAGTTACCCATGCTATGGTTACCAATAAAGTGAAAAACAAATTGGTGTTTTCCACATTTAGCTTGTAATGTTGCCCTTTTATGTTTAAAGAGTCGGCATAATAGCCGGGACTTTGAATATTGAGGACAATATTCAATTCTAAGTGTGTGGGGGGGGGGGGGGATTCGTGCGAATTTTATCACAAAATACTTTCTAAGTACCCCCGTTTTTGACCAAAATTTTTAAAATTTTTCACTAAAGTTCAAAATTTTTTGTGGTTATCAGTCCGCCATGTCTAACCAACAAATGGATTGGCTAGTCCAGGAGCAAACGGCTCTTGGTAAAGACATCTCAAACCCGTTGATGGCTTGCAATTTGCCCAAAATTGTATGGTAAATCAACTCGCCATATCCCATAAAGTGAATGAGTTGGCTAGCCCGCAAGATTATGGCTTGTGGTAAAGGCAGTGGAAAACCATAATTGGTAATCAGCTCACCAAGATGTTGACTTAGTCCATCAAGAGTTGGCTAGTCCAGAAGCAAACGGCTTTTGGTAAAGACTAATCAAATCCGTTGACAACTGGTGGTTTGCTCAAAATCACATGGTTATCAGGTGGACCATAGTTCTTACTTGAATCGATACATCTGGCTACTCCAGAAGTGATGGCTTTTGGTAAGGAGTTTTTCAAATCCATCAAGTTTTTCTCAAAAGATTGCTAGGGACTAGTAAAGTGTGGGGGATTGATGAGTGTGTAAATATTCATCTTTTTACCTTTTCTGAGCTGCCAAAACATCTAAAAACACTCAATATTACATCAAAATAGTAAAAATATCCCAGGAATGTGTTTTATATGTTTCAAATGCAAAATAATCAAAAACAGAGGAAAAACGTACAAAGTTTGCAAAATTGGCAGTTTCAGTCCCTCAACTTTCAAAAATTGTCAAATCTAGTCCTTGGTTGTTCTAAAAACTTGAAAAAGCCACTAAAGGTCCTTTCAAATCAAAAAATTACATAATTAGTCCTTTGGTGCAAAGTTTCACAAAATGTCAAGTTTGGTCCCTGTACTTTGCAAAATTATCAAAAAGGGTCCCTGGGATATTAAAACTTTGAGAAAAACAAATTTTGTCCTTATACTAATCTTTTATGGCAGGAATGGTCCTTGGGTGGCAAGTTTGGTGAAATTACATGTTTGGTCCCTGAAGTTTCAAGTTTGGCAATTTTAGTCCTCGGGGTTTAAAAATTGGAAATTATTACATTTAACCCTTGTAATATTCATCCTTGACAAATTCAGCCCTTATAATGACCGTGGGATAATTACATAACCAGCCCCTCAATTTTCAGATTTTACGTTTTGGTCCGTGTGATTTCTTAGTTACTAAGTTACCAAATGGACCCTTTATAATAAAAACAACCCAACACCCTTTTCACCAAATCCAGTCCTAGCAAACACCCAAGCCCAAAATAAAAAAGGCCCACTCCCTCACCCTGGTAACTAATACCAGTTTGACCCGGTCAAACCCACTCATCCCCCTCACCTTTTCCCTCTCCCACTCACTGATACAATACCACCATCCCATTCCCTGGTTTTGCCTCCACTTGTCCACCACTCTCACCCATCACCTCCACCACCCCTACCCTACCTTGCATTTAATGCCACCACCCCCCCCCCCCTATTGCAACCTCAGACCCCATTTGGTCAAAACTATATTTCCCGCCAAAACACAATCAAGGGCTAGATAAATGATGGGATTGGCTCAGCAACACCACTTGGTCTATAAAAGTGAAAATAAAAGAGACCAGGAAGAGTATTAGATTAGTATTAGTTTTAAGCTTAGTTTTTATTATGTCGTTTTTAATATAACTTTATTTTTAGTTGTAATTTTCAGTTAAATCAATTGTAATCCATAACCTTAGTTATTTTTTCAAGTTAATTTAAGCAATCCTTCAAGGTTTTCTGTTTGGAATCTGTTTATGCTATTTTTAGTGAAAATTGCCTTTTTACTAAAATATTGTTCAAAAGTGTTGGTTCCTGCTTCATTGGGTTTATTTCAATCTTATTTGTGAGTTCCTTTGAATGGTTTGAACATTAGGATCTGTTCACTTTCAAATTTCTAAAAATCATCAAAAATTATAAAAATATTGAAAATAAGAAAATTAAAAAGAAGAAAAAGAAGAAGAGAAGCAGTTGAAGGGAGATTGGTTTAGAGCTTTTGGAAAGCATTAGGATGATTTAGAAAGCAGTTGGGGTGTTTTACTCATGCCTTTGGCTGTAAGTTGAATTTCACCACTTTTTGCTTAAGTTTCCCCTTAGTACTATTCATCTATTTATTAGCTTATAATCTTGCTTATTTCTGGTGTAGAGTAGCATAGTCATGTTGCTTATTTGCTTAGCATGCTTATTGTTTAGTTTGTAAGCTTTTAGTTTATGTTATTGTTATTTAACTGTGTAATTTAGTTATAATCAGTTGCTTCATGCTTCCCTATTGAATTGCTTATTTTCTGGATCATTTATGCTTATTGAGTTCCTAGTTAACTTATTTTGCCAAATACTTTCTAGGTTAGTGTATAAGATTGCTTTTTCCCTTGTAAAAATCCAAACAGTCATCCTGTAAGGTGTGTTTGGATCAGCTTAGTTATCTGTGATCTTGTTGTTGTTTGGTTGATGTTGTGGCTTAAACATGTTTCAATAGATGGTAATATGATAGTATGTCAATAAAATCTAGTAACCTTTTGGACAAAAGTCAAAATCCTAGATCATTTGCCCCCACATATTAACTGTTAAGGATTTAAGCCCCACAAATCATCATATCAATGCATAAGCTCATGTTCTAGTCTATTTTGTTCTGATTACAGCTTATCTTAACACCTTTAGTCAATAAATTAAGTTCTAATCTCACATTAGTCAAAGTAGGTGTTTAATTGAAAAGTCAAAATTTGCACTCTTTCAATTTTTATCAAAATGGCATGAATTGTTGGGAATTTTGTGAGAGGTTTTAGACCCTGAGCTTTTTAGGATTTGTAACCCCCCACCTCTACTTCAGTGTCCCATGGTTACTTAATTTTTAGGATTTTTATTGTGGGCCCCACACTTGGCCAAACACACCTGCAGGGGGACTGATCTCCCCTGCATCAGCAGCCCACCACAACACCACCACCTTTGGTGGTGGTTTCTGACCACCACAATGGGCCCCACAACCATAACCTTGGTCCTTTGACCCCCCTCCTACCCCTCTTCAAAGATTGACCTTTAGTTTGACCTAGAACCCTGTGGACCCCACTTGAATCTCACTTCAAGTCTGTCCCATTTTCAACTCAGAAATAAGATATCAATGTGCTTATTATGGTTTATTTGCTTATTCTGTGGACCCCATGTGCTTTTTCTTGCTTAAACATGTTCATTTAACTTGTTTAGATCAGAATTCATCATAGTGGGTCCCACTTAAGCTCATTTGAGCTTATTTGCTTATTTGGTCAACAAAAGTCAACTGTGGAGCTAGTAAGCTTCCACAGTGCTTATTTTTAAGTTCCAAAAAAGTTGTTTTTACGAAATTTAGTTGTTTTTAGTTGTAAAATAGTTTTGTAAAAGAAAAATCTAGAAAAGACAAATTTAAAATAAGTGATAGTTTCTATTTAATTTGATTTATCTTTTTAATTTTCATTTTTATATTTTTATTAAGTAACCTACATTTTTATATTTTTATTAATTTCCTTTTATGTTAAAGTAATTTTAATAATTTTCTCAGATTTTTATTTTGTCATTTAGTATTTATTATATTTAATATTAGTTTTATTAATAATTAATTAATATTTAAGTTTTAAATAGCATAATTAATTTTTATAAAGTAACACCTAGTTTTTATATTTTTCCTAGCTTTTAAATGTTATAAAATAATTTTAGGAATTTTTCCATAAATTTCTAAGTCATTTAGGTATTATTAGTAATTTAAAATAGTTTAATTAGTTTAATTAATATAATTAGTTTTTAATTGATAAAAAACTCATAAAAAGACAAAAATATTTATTTTTATTTTTTATACTTTCTTCAAGTTCATTTTAAGGTTTAGAAATTATTTTTTCAAGTTTTTAGTTAAATTTGTAATATTCATAATTTTTAGTTAATTTAAATTAGGTTTAAATTAGATTTTAAATAGTTTTATTAATTAAATAATATTTAAATATTAAAATAATCATTTTTATAATTTCATTTTCATTTTAAATTTTATGTTTCAAAAAGTTCACTTGCACCCCCTGCAGTTTGTAATCTGATAAAACCCATTTTTCTGTCTGTTACCTGATTCCAAATTGTAAATTTGTGCATATATCTGTATATATGTGAATATTATATCATTGTGCAAATACCAAAATATCAGTAGCAAAATCAATTCCAAATCATCTTGGCTACTGTCCTCAGTGCCACTCATTCTCAAAAGCGTTTTCCAAAAACACCATTTCAATCTCGCTGGGACTTAACGACCCGGGGACACACTGTACTTCTACGGAGATTGACTCTTAGGCTGTTTGACTTGGTTGACCATTCCCTGGTCAATTTAAGTTGACCGCTTTGGACCCAATCAATTAATAGTCTCGGGATATATATTTTTATAGAAACGGTAACCAATAATAAAATGGTTAATAATATATGTGAAATATAAAATAAATTGTTATAGTTTAGTGGACTTGTTATCGGACATGTTTCCGTATTATGACATTGTGAGCTTGAATTGGACGTATTGGATTTATGGCCTTGGTTATTTGGATGTTATGGACCCTTTGGTACACGAGACGGTAGGGTACGTTAGGCCCGTAAAAATCTTAACGTACCTGGAACCCGAACAAATACAAAATGGTGAATAGGACTACGCGAATGATATATCCAATCATATTTACTTATATATATGTTAATATTGTTTAAAATAAAGAGTCGTTGACTCGGGAAATGTTATATAAACGGGCAGGTCATGCCGAAATTTTAGAAAATTCTTTATAAACTTAAAGTATTTTACCAAACATTATTAGTATTTCAAAACCTTTTATTTCAATATTATTTTGGGAAAAACGGGTAAAATCCGAGACTTATTGTTACGTATTATTATTTATTTTTATTTGAGTGAGTTCTTCTATTTTTATTTCTTTTCTTTTCCTTTCTTTTCGACGACTTTCTTCAAGGAGTTCTTTCGTCTTTCTTTTTGCATTTGGTTGATTCGCCGAATTATTTCTTTTCTAACCTTTCTTGTCTCACACACGAGACTTTACGAAATCTATTTCTTTCAAATGCCATTGTATTTACAAAACTTTTACTCATGCATTGTTTATGGAAATATTCGAGTTTAGTTCTGAGTTATGCCATTTATATTGATTAGGTTGTGCTGAGGTCCCTTTTGTTGTGACGTATTATTGATTGATTGCTATATCTCGTTTCCTGCTGCTATTGTTAAGGTGTGATTCATAGCCCCGTTTTTTATATTTTAATTGTTTATAAACCCATGGGGTGAGACAAATGCTTTAAATGTTTTCTGAGCACAAGTATTTTTGGTATGCTTTTCCTGAATGATATATGTATATTTCCTGACGATGTACTAAGTAGCTTGTCTTGCTTGAAAGACTCTCAGATCATGAGCCATTAGTCACCTGCGGGTGAGCGCGAACTTAGTTTATAGGCCTATAGGACTGACCATCCCATTCTTAGTTGTCTAGGGCTTGACATGTGGGTGTACTATTTTTCATTTTGCCGGGTATTGGCAAGTACCTGGACTTGGGGGCACTTTATATTATGAAATTCCGCGGTTATTGTTTATGTCAGTACAGAGTTACTGTCGATTGGTTTGGTTAACGTCTTGCGTGTCATGAGCTTAGTATCATCAACCGTATGTATGCACGTGTTGCCTCTACATATTGGGTGTTACCTTGATTACCCTGGTATTTGCATTTGTTGCTTATATCATATGATTAAAACCCTTGTGCTCAACTTTGTTATTTTAAACCTATGGATTACACTCAACCTTTGTGTTGACTTTTAAGCATGTGTTTCTAAGGTACTACCACAAATTAAGTTTTGGAGCTTTATGATCTTGGGCGTGGTGGAGTGGCTGGACGAAGGAAGTTTTCTGTCAAGGCAGCTTTATTCATTTCTACTATCTTTATTTTTCATGTCATTCGTAAAACCTTGGTGTGTCTTTAATATTTTCCGCTGCTAAACTTATTTACTTTCCGCTGCTAAACTTTGTATTTCTAAAACTACACTTGGTTTTTCCGCTGCTAAACTTTGTCATTTTCCGCTGCAAACTTTTATTTTATTTCGCTGCTATTTGTTAAAGAGTCTATGTACTCTAAAATGGTTTGTAAAATGAATGATGTGCTTTGAGGCATTTGTTTTTAAATGTCACGTGTTGTGGTCGTTAGCTATAAAGATGCCTGGTTTCGATTCGCGTAGTGCCCCCAGCATGTCAGCTGCCGTATTTTGAGTTGGGGGTGCTAGAAATTAGGTCTTATCCCTTTCATTTAGTGCATCAGGCGTTGGGCATCTTTATGACTTTTGAATTGCAAATATTGTATCACAAACATTGTGTTGCTCTAGTGGTGGATGTGTTTGTTATTATTGCAAACAACCCGAGTTCGAGCCTTTCTGCTTTCATTTTTTAATAAATCCGGTTTTTGGCTCACCCAAAGTATGCCAACATGGCCAAATTGTGATGACATGGCTGATAATAAATTACTGGGCAATGACAGGGGAATGAGGTGACATATTACGTGTAATGCCTCCTGTTTAATATATATATATATATATATATATATATATATATATATATATATATATATATATATATATATATATATATATATATATATATATATATATATATATATATTACGTGTAATGCCTCCTGTTTAAATAAATATATATATATATATATATATATATATATATATATATATATATATATATATATATATATATATATACACACACACAAACATATATATACATACATACATATATATATATATATATATATATATATATATATATATATATATATATATATATATATATATATATATATATATATATATATATATATATAAACTAGAAGGGGGTTGAATAGTTTCACCGTTATTATTCATGTTTTAGAAAATTTACTTTACAAGTTCTGTTTATGAAAATGATTCGATTCGATCTTTAAGTGAAATCAACTCAACAATAAATAGAAGCAATAACAAGTAAATAAGTAAAGATAAAGAAGGAAAGATCAAACGGGTACACAAAGATTTGTAGTGGCTCGGCCACGAAGCTCACTCTTTCGCCCCTATTCCACTCCTCTAGTCTCACACTCGAGAGTTTCACAAACACTATATCAACACGCTCCCTTATGGCGGAACAAACCTTACACAAGCTTACACCAAGTTTAATGACACTAAGCGGAATGTCGAGTCCTAATCCTAACTAGAACTAATCTATCAAAGCCCACGTGGCTTCACACCTCGTACCAACACGATGGCACGATACAATACAACATGCAATACAAGACTTGCACTCAAGTCCTATCACGTACAAGCAACAATGAATAATAATGATGATAGATCCGTGATGAGTGCTCAGACACTCATCATTTTTGGTCAAATCTGAACTGCAAAACATACAAAAACACTCAGTAATGCATCAAAATACTGAAAATATTTCAAAATTATGTTTTATATGTTTTAGATGCAAAATGAGCAAAAACAGATGAAAAACGTACAAAGTTTGCAAAATAGGCAGTTTCAGTCCCCCGACTTTCATAAAATGACAAAACTAGTCCCTGGATATTCAAAATATGGAAAATTATCACCAAAGATCCTTTTGAAATCATAAATTTTCATATTTAGTCCTTTGGTGAAAAATTGGAAAAGTTTTGGAAATTTACAGTTTGGTCCCTGGAGTTTCAAATATTGACAGATTTGGTCCCTGGTGGGGTATTTTTAAAAGGAAAAATCGTTTTTTGTCGATGGAAAATCAAAATGTGTCAAAAAATAGTCCTTGGAATGAAAGATTGGTGAAATTGCAAGTTTAGTCCCCGAGGTTTGGAAATTTACACCTTTAGTCCCCGGGAATTCCAAAAATGGAAAAATTGCAAATATGGTTCTTGGATTATGGAAAATGGCATTTTTGGTCCTTGTGAGTACTATGGAAAATTACATGATCAGCCCTTGCAGTTTTCTAAATTACAAAAATGGTCCTTGTGTTTTTAGTTATAAATCAAACGGACCCTTTTATCTATTTAATCCCAAAACCAAAACCAAACTAACCTAATGCAGCCCACTCCTTCAGCCCTTAGCCCACTCCAAGCCCAAACATGCCACCTTATAACCCCATTACACAAAACAGCCCACCACAACTAAAAACCTTCCCCCGTTTTTTTAATATACCCCTCGTTGACCCCCAAAAGTCAAACAAACACCACTTCTCCTCCTTCCCCACTTGACTGACACTGTGTACCCCCTCCCCCACCTTCACCAAATCCACATAACATACCATCCCTTGTCCCCCTAGCCTCCAAAACACTCCAAGGCACATTAATTCTCCTTGAATCCCCACAAGCAATCCCAACCTCCCCTTTGACAAAAATTGGCGCCAAAACCATTTAAAGGCCAAGATGGAGTTCAAGTCATCCAATGGTTCTAATTATTGATGGGAAATACTCCAGTGGGTCCCACAAGCTCAAAAGGCCAATATATATGAAGAGGCAGGGAAAAGAAGAGGCAGTTAGCTTATGTAGTGTAGTTTAGTTAAAAACATGTCGTATTAGTGTAATTTTACTTTTCTAGTGTAATTTTTAGCATACAAATGTTGTAGTAAGTGATTTCAGTATGTTATAAACTTATTTTAAGCATTAAGTTAAATGTTCTTAGTTGAATTCAGTTTTAGCTCAATTTCAAGAAAATCTCAATTCATTCTCATGTTGTTAAAAGATGTTGGTATGTGGTCATGTGAATTCATATAAGTCACTGAGGTACTTTCCTAAGTTTCCTAAGTTTTACTACCAACTCTAATCCAGTTTTCCTTAAAATATAAAAAATACTCATAAAATAAGTAGAAAATAGAAAAATCAGTCTAAATGGAGATCAAAGCATTGGAGCATGTACCTTGTGGATGAATTCTGGTTTAGGACTCCAAGGGGAGTGATAGGAATGTAATTTCAGTTCTTGGTTCATTGTTTACAGTTTGGAGTATTTGTAAGTCTTGCTTTCAATTTTTGGTATTTCATTATGCTACTGTTTGTTAACTACTTATCTATGGTTGTTTATGCTTTTTGAGTGTATTTGAGTTATATTAGTGTTTAAAATGGGTTGCTAGTTCATTAATATATATAGGTGTCTTAATTCTAGTTTGACTGTCATCTTTTAGCTAGTAGTGATTTTTGAATTGTTGTTGTTCTATTTGGTGTTTATCTGCTTATTTAAGCTTACTAAGTCATATTAAATTGTTGTGCATCAGTTCCATGGTCTTACTCAGTTGATTCATTTGAAAATCAAGTTGAAGTGATTTTAAGGGAGTGTTTGGATTAAGCTGTTAAACTGTGGTTAAGATTGTTTTTGTCTTTGTTCTTGTTTGATGCAAGATACTAAATGGTCTAATATCTCAGTGGAGTCATCAAAACCAGTCCTCCATTGTAAGAAAAGTAAAAAATCACCTTGATCCTTTGTATTTGTTCACTGTTGGCATCATTTAGTTCCATAATCATCTAATCAGCTCATTTGTAGTTAGAGTAGCTTATGTTAGTCTCACTTTAGCTTACATTATCTTAATTAGTCATTAGATCAACCCTAAAGTTCACCAAAGTCAGCATAAGTAGTTTTTTACAAAAAGTCAAATTTGCATTTTGCTCAATTTTCACAAATCTTGCATGAATATTTCTGAATTGTGTTTTGTGTTTTGGACTTTGAGCTTTTGAAGTTTTGTAGTCTACCAGCTTATCTTGAAAGTCCCTTCTTTGTTTCATTTTTGTTATTTTTTTTGGTGGGTCCCACTCATCCCAAACACACCTGCAGGGCTGAGCTGTGCCCTGCTACAGCAGCTGCACACCCAAACACCACCCTTTGGTGGTGGTTTCCAGCCACTTCAGTGGTTCCCATGGCCACAACTCAGCTCCTTTCAGCCCCCCCTGGTAGGCACCATGGATTGACCAACCATTTGACCCCTAGGCCTGTGGACCCCACCTAGATCAAGGCCTCAAATCTGTCCCCATTTTCAGTCCTAACACAAGTTTCCAAGAGCTTATTTTGTAGCTTATTGCTTATTCTGTCGTCAATTTGTGCTTTTTCCAGCTTATTCATGTTTCATTAACTTATTTGGACCTGATTTAACCATTGTGGGTCCCACTTGATCTCATTTGAGCCCATTTTCCTTTTTGGTCAACTTTGGTCAACTGTCTTTCTAATAAGCCCTCATACAGCTTATTATTAAGTTTTAAAAATTTTGTTTTTACAAAAGTTTGTTGTTTTTAGGTGTAAATTAGTTTGCAAAAAGAAAAATAAAAAAAAACCAATTTAATATTAAGTCATAGTTTCTATTTAATGTAATTTAATTTTAATTTTCATTTTTAAATTTTTATTAAGTACTTAGCTATTTTATATTTTTCTTAAATTCCTCATATATTAAAGTATTTTTAGTAATTTTCTCAGATTTTTATTTTATCATTTAGTATTTATTAGAATTAATCTTAGTTTTATTAATTATTAGTTAATAATTAGTTTTAAATAGGATAATTAGTTTTTATTAAGCAAAACCTTGTTTTTATATTTTTCCTAGCTTTTATATATTATAAAATAATTTTAGAAATTTTCTTATAATTTTTGCTGTTCATTTGCTGTTTTTCTTAATTTAAAATAGTTTAATTAGGTAATTAATAATTAATTAATAGAAAAATCACAAAAAGGCAAAAATAATTATTTTTAATTTTAAAATTAGTTTTTAGTTAATTTATAATTTTTGAAATTTTATTTTCACCTTTTTAGTATATAAATAATATTGTATTTAAGTTGTTTAAATATTAATAGTTAAGTAATAAATAGTATTTAATTAATATTAAATAATTAATTAGGGTTAAAATTTATTTTCTTTTTCTAAAAATTTTATTTTACCTTTTAGTTTGTAAAAAAGTCATTTTCACCCCCTGGGGGTTTTCAGATTTCACTTTTCACGTTTTATTTTGTACGTTTACGTTATTTAAAACGTGAACGATGCGTTTTAGGTTTTAAACGTTTCTGGTTTTTCTAACTTTTCCGTCTTATTCATATAGCTTGTTTAAGCTATTTCAATGTATAAATCAGTAGTTTAATCACTCACAAACCCCTTTTCGTCCAAATTCACCCGATCACATAACCGTTTGATTACCATTCACACCTCGTCGGGACATAACGACCCGGGGAAACACTATACTTCCGCGGAGCATTGACTCTAGGCTATTTGACCTTGTTGACCATTCCCTGGTCAGTTTAGGTTGACCGTTTGGAGCCAATCAATCCGCAACAATGGTTTGAGATGAGAAAGACTCTTCTTCAACACTTCGTCTCTTGACAACAACAAATGTTCTTCTCTTGCACTTGATGAGTGTGATCACTTTTAAACAACTTAGAACCTGATAATGTGATCAAAAAATGTAATTTGGGAAGGATTTCGGAATACAGAAAGTTTTAGTGCATAAGAGGTGAGTTTTCTGAAAGAAAATAATTCTGTATTTATAGACGCCAGGAAAGAGAGGGACGGTCCCTTAAATACCGGACGGTCCTTTATCAATAAGGGACCGCCGTCCACTTTAAGAGACCGTCCCAACAGACGCTCCCATTTTTGTCCTGACGTGGTGAAAATTTATCTAGTGAAAAATTTTGTTGTTATGCATTTGAAATTTGAAAGCATTTTCTTAGTAAAACATTTATTTAAATTATACAAAAATACTTTTGTAAAAATATTTTGTGACATGAAAATGTAATGTTTTGATGAAATATAAATCCTTTGATCACATACACAAGTTGGTAGGTGTTTATACATATCTTAAGTGATATTGAAGACGAAAACGAGTTTTCTCAATTAAAAACTTATTAGTCGTAGTTTTACGTAACGTGTGTTTGCATTTTGTGATTATCAAAACTAGTAGAGACCGATTAATGCAAATGACGTTTTTGACATTATTTGTATTAACAATCTGCCCCTTTTTGATGATTACAAAATACAAACTCATTTTAGATAAAACTAGGCAATAATGAGTTTTAAAACGAGTTTTCGTTTTCTTCTCCCCCTTTTTATAGAATCAAAAAGGCTTTGTAGAAGTCTACGGCATCATGATGACTCCCCTAGCTTAGTGCTCCCCTTTGATGAGAACACACGGAAATTGATCAATGGAATTTAGCTGCAATAAGTTTGAAAAAACATGCAAGCAAACATAGAAATCCTGTATACAAAATAAGAGAAGACAGAAATACAAATATTGTCGACGGTCCCGTATAGTGGTGGATGGTCCTTTATATATATCGGGGGCTGCCACTGTGATATGGGATCGCCGGCAGAATGAAAACCTGGAACAAGTAATCAATAATTCATGCAGAAACTAGGTCATTCATTAAGAAATAACAATGTCATTCATATGACTATTACAACATGAGTCTACATTCATAGTCCTAGGCTATTCTTCTAGGAAATCCCATGTTGAGTCCGGTTTTATTTGTAAACATACATGCTTCTTTAGAACTTGCGAGGGAGTGGTGGAGATGAGTTTCTGGGTAAAGGTGGTTGAAACTCGGGTGACAAGAGAATGGAAATGATGTAGTCAAGATTATTCTTCATCTTTTGAAAGTGGTTGTGATTGTAAATGCAACAAGCACAATAACCCCCATGGGCATCCACTTGGGCAAGAGTGGGATGAGACATTATTGGAGGATGAAGTTTTTGGGATAGTATGATGTTGAGGAGGCTCAAGTCAACAGTATTAGAGAATTCTTGAGCCTTGATGGAGTGTAGGGAGTTGGCATTTGTCACTGGGTTTGGTAACAAAGGTGGTAATCAATGATCTTGAGGAATTGGGTTTGGATGCTCATTATGAGTGGATGGAGGCTCATTTTATGGTTGAGAGGCAAAGAAGGAGAATGATGAAGATGACGCCTCATGGTGTGATGTGGGATTGGAATTGGCATGGTTATTGTGTGAGTTGTTTGAGTTGTTTATGAAGTTGCCAAGGCTTTGTTTCTTCCTCCATATGGGTTTGACCGACATTCTAGGTTTTCTAGGAGATGACACTTTTTTGGATGACATTGAGAAGCAGGAAGGTTATGCCATGACAATGGATGGAGGAAGTGAAGGTTTAAGTATAGGAGGAAGATTGCAAGAATAACAAAGCATGCATGCTTAGTTTTACTAATTCGAATAATGTTTAAGTAAATAAGGAGGGTGTATAAGACCTAGGGATAGGCTGGTCAAACATGCAGGAATAGGAAAGTATTTAGATCGACGATCCTTTATTGTTTGAGGGACTGTCGGTTGATAAAGGACCGCCACCAGTAGGTTTGCCAGTTTTCAGAAATTGTTCCTAGTGTGTGCCTACATGAAACATATGTGGAAATGCGATTATCTCGACTCTAAAGAAAGAAAAACCTAAGAGATAATCCAAAGTCTCCTAAGTTCAATCCTGCTCATCTTTCCATGTTGGATACCATATTTGTTATATGATCCGATAAAGAATTTGAGCGCATCGTGCATGCATGAAAAAAAAAAACGTTTTTGAATTGTATTAACAATGCAAGAAAATGTGATTTTCCTATTCGTGAGAAGATTTTAAGCATATGAATTGGGGTTTTTATGCACAAAAAGGATGATAGGTTATCATCATACAATAATGGTTAAGAAAAAAGAAAGAGTTGCTTCCCCAATTTTAATTTTTTGTGCGCAAAAGAATCCTAGACTCAGATAAGAAGAGATGAACTTATTTTGACATCTAAGAAGATATGTGTTCCATCATTCCTAATCCTAAATGAAGATAAAATAATGGTTCACGCTTAAGGGGTTTAGTGAGAATGTCAGCTATGTTTTCCTTTGTTGAAACCTTTTCAATAGATATGTTACCCTTTTGTACGTTATCCCTAAGAAAATAGTGACGAATTTCTATGTGTTTGGTACGAGACTGTTGCACGGGGTTTTTACTTAAATCAATTGCACCTTTATTATCACACATTATGGGAATATTATCAAGTGTAATGCCATAGTCTACGAGAGCTTGTTTCATCCATAGTGCTTGTTGACATGCCTTTCCGGCGGTTACATATTTGGCTTCGGTCGTGGAGATAGCTAGTGCCGTTTGTTTCTTGGAGAACCAAGAAGTTAAGCAACAACCCATGTAGGTACAAATTCCACTAGTACTTTTTCGATCCACATAATCTCCCGCATGATCAGAGTCGGCATATACTATAGTTTCTATGCCGGTCCCCTTAGGATACCATAATCCTAAGTGTATAGTGCCTTTAATGTATCGGAAGATACACTTAACCGCTTCTAAATGAGAAGTTTTGGGATCTTCTTGGAAGCGAGCACAAAGGCAGACACTAAACATGATATCGGGCCTACTTTCCGTTAGGTACAATAAACTTCTTATCATACCTCTATACTTAGTACTATCTACGGATTCACCCTCTTCATCTTTGGTGAGCTTTATGTCCATAGCCATTGTGGTTTTCATAGGCTTAGCATCTTCTAATCAAAATTTCTTAAGCATTTCCTTAATGTACTTTGATTGATTAAAAAATATTCCATCATTTAACTGTTTTATTTGAAGTCTAAGGAAGAAGTTCAGCTCGCCCATCATGCTCATTTCAAACTCGGCATGCATGATTTTTGAAAATTCATCACACATGTCTTGACAAGTTGAACCGAATATAATGTCATAATCACATATTTGGACGATTATGATGTTTGAATCTTTCTTCTTAGTGAAAAAGAGTGTAATCTACCATTCCCATCGAGTATTCATGCTTAAGAAGAAAATCTTTCTACCTATCATACCAAGCCTTAGGGGCTTGCTTTAGACCATATAAAGCTTTCTTTAGTTTATAAACATGCTCGGGGTACTCGAACTCAATGAATCCAGGAGGTTGTGCTACATATACCTACTCATTGATGAGACCGTTTAGGAATGCACTTTTCACATCCATTTGGAACAACTTAAAGTTTAATGCACAAGCATATGCAAGTAGTATCCTAATGGACTCTAGTCTAGCTACGGGTGGATAGGTTTTGTCATAATCAATTCCCTCTTGTTCATTATAGCCTTGTGCGACTAACCTAGCTTTGTTCCTAGATACGATACCATGTTCATCTAGTTTGTTTCTAAACACCCACTTGGTTCCTATTATGGTTACACTCTTAGGTCTTTGTACTAACATCCAAACATCATTAGACTTAAATTGTTTTAATTCTTCTTTCATTGCGATGATTCAACTTTCATCTTTCAATGCTTCATTAGCGTTCTTAGGTTCTATGATTGAGACAAAACAAAAGAGGTTGCTTTTATTTTGAGCTTGTGATCTAAGGGTTCTTTGGTTTAGGCTTCTTATGACGTTCTCAAAGGGATAAATTTTTTATTCCTTAATGTTGGTGGTTTCATCTATTTTGATGGTTTCTATTTCTTGAGATATGTCTAGGTTTTTCATATTTTTAACTATGGCGTTTTCTTCATCTAAATCATCATCTACCAAAGGTGATGTTTTAGGTGGAGGGGGACTCACATCAAAAGTCACGTTGAGTGATTCTTCGACGACCATTGTTTCTTTGTTTAGAACAACGTAGGCTTTACTACTTTGAGAATATCATAGAAATACACCTTCGTAGGAGTTTGGGTCAAACTTGGTGAGATAGTCTTTGGTGATTAAAATGTAAAATTTACTACCAAATACTTGATTCGTTGTGTTTTGGTGTGTGCAAAACCAATTTATCAAAATATCAACAAATGTGAAGTCTAAATTATCGTTAGACAACTAGACGTAGAGAAATACGAGTAAACCTTTTAGGAAAAAGATTACCTCGCAAAACTCGTGAAAATGATATTTGTGAGACTGGGAAGTGATTTCCCGGGTCGTACCCCAACGAGGTATGAATGGAAAGCTTCATGAAAAGATCGAGATTAAAATCTTGTATGTTCGGTTGTGAAAGATTATTTGGTTTTGTAATTCGTTAAATTAACGAAGTATGAAAATTAACGAACGAGAGTGAAAATAAATTAACCTAAGGATAAACAAAAGACAATTAGCAAACTAGGGAGATCCTAAAACACTATGGGAAACATAATTAGGTATCGAGAATCCTAAAACGTAAACTAAATTAAAAACGTGACGTTTATTAAAATAAACGTCAATGCGTAAAATAAAACGTGAAAGTTAAGCTATAAACGTCCTACGGGTTTGCAAATAATTTTCTAACGTACTAAAAAACAAAAGAAAATTTTAGAAAAAAGAAAATTATTTTTTTGACTTTTTATTTAATTATTATTAATTAAAAGCTATTTTTACTAAAGTAAATTATAAAAAATACTAAACTTTTTTAGAAAATTATGAAAATTTTTGGGAAATTAAATTAACTGATAAGAAATGAAGGAAAAATAAAAAGTTGGAAAAAGCTAAACTAATAAGCCAGGAATAAGCTAGACAGCTTACTTAAGCTTATTATCTAATAACACTATAAATGAATTGATTGTGCAAAGAAGGATGGAACTGGTGCCCCAGAGCTAGTGGTAAGGGAGTGTGTGCTTGTGTTGTGTGTGGGCTAGAGGTCCTGGTTCGAACCCCAGGCCTATCTTTTGACACAATTGTTTTTTTAGTTTTCATTTTAGTTTACTTTCTCAACTAGTAACACACAAACACAATTTTGACAAACAACTCTTCTAAATCCAGATTCAGATTTCCAACTCAATTTCAAATATCAAGAAAAAATTTGAAAATTTTGATTTAAAAGTCTATGTTTCCTTTTTGTAACTGCTTATACAATGCAAACAATCTTAAAGAAGCCTAAGGCTCGTAAAAGCAGCAACAACAACAACAAATAACAATAATAAACACAGAACAATTACAAGATTAACAACAAAATTGCAGATGCGGATAAGTAGTCAACAAGGACAACAAATAAGCAAGAGCAGACCAAGCATTCGAATAAGCTCAAATAAGCTCTCACAACTCAAATAAACTAATGACAAACAATAACAACAATTACAAACAACAATAAGATCAAAAACAACAACAATTATCAAGAACAACAACCAAATCCAAAGCAACTCAGTCAACACTGAGCTCTCAGCATGCAGTCCTAAGTAGTATAAAGAGTGCTTACATATAAGCACTAGATAAGCTCTAAAGGCAAAACTAAAAGCTTATCTCTAAAGCTATTATCAAGAACAACAACCAAATCCAAAGCAACTCAGTCAACACTGAGCTCTTAGCATGCAGTCCTAAGTAGTCTAAAGAGTGCTTACTTATAAGCACTAGATAAGCTTTAAAGACAAAACTAAAAGCTTATCTCTAAAGCTAACCTAGGGGGCTCTCTAAACCTGCAAAGGCCTAACCCTAACACTAACTAATAAGCAGTCTACAAGCAATCTAATTCCCCCAAAAACCTGAGATGCAGGGGAGGTTTTAGTCAGATAAGCATTTTCAAATTTGATTTTGAGTGGGCAAATAAGCTTCAAGTTGAAAAATTCTTTTTGGTACTAATCAACAGGCTACCCAAGTTCATAAATCAACAAGTAAATTGAAATTTCACCCAAAAATAAGTCCTAGAGAAGCTCTTGAAATCTGTCCCATGTTCTTACTTATGAACTTTTGACTTTTTAATTAACTTGAACAATTTGACTTATACGAGATTATATGGACCCTAATTGATTAAATCAGTTCAATTAACACTAGACTAAGCATAATTAACTTACCTAACATAGTTTAACTCTAAATTGAAGCCTGTGATCTCATAAAACCACAACAGTTAAGCTGTTGTGGAATCACAAAACAACTTTGACCTTTTTTCTTTAAAAATGACCTAGGAGATGGTTGATTGAAGTTAAATATGGCCTAAGAGACCTTCCTAAACAGAACTACACTACAAATAACAAAAATACACAATCAACCTATCAATTCCAAACACTCTTTATTTGGACTGTTTTGGTTAGTTTCAAAGCAATTGATCAAATTAATACCTAAATGTGACTGATTAACTTATGCTAAACAATAATACTTTTAGAAGAACAGATTATAACAATCAAGAGTAACAAATAACCACTAACACATAATATAGAAAAATGAAGTTTAGTACATTACTGGACATCCAAAGCAACAGGAATCTGAGAACTAGGACCATAGAACAACCTATATGTCTCCCCAAAGACTCTAAACCAGATCCATAATCATATTTGCAACTGCAACTGCTTCTTTCTTCAACCTTCAGTTTCTTATTTTTTTTCTGAATTTTGTATATATATTTTTTTCTTTTCTTTTCTATTTCTTTTTATTTCTTTTTGCTTTCAAATAACTTAAACAAGCTTAAAGAACAAATTGAGATTAATTAAATAGCATTTAAATTAAAGAACAAGTAACTTGAAAATGAAAATACGAATTGAAACAAACTTAAAGAGAACTTTGATTAAACTTGAAAATTGAGAATACAATTGTAGACTAGGTTTAAAAAAATCAGAAAGATACTAAGAAAAGGGATGCCTTATAGGCTACATAACATGCCCTATTTATACTACTTGAAGAGGTAGGTACGAAACTCTTCTTGTGCTATCTCTGTGTCTTTTAGGGTTGCAATGCCATCTATTGAACCTTGCCATCAAATCCTAGCCGTTTATTTGCCTTGAAAGTAATCCCAGCCCTAGGTTAGGTTTTGGCGCCAAAACTACATCAGAGTGGATAGGTGACCTGGAGGTGTTAGGTAGGGTTTTGTGAGGTAGGGGGAAGATAGTGGGATGGGGAACTGGGTGGAGAAGACAAACAATGAGAGTGATGGAGGAGATGGTGATGGAGGTAGCAGGTCACGGGGAGGGAAAATGATGGAGGGGGTTGATTGTTTGTGGTTTGACCGGGTCAACACATATTTTTATTATTAATACGTGACGAAGGGTTGGGGTGTTGGATGGGCCAGGGTAACTTTGGGCCTGGGAATGATTGGGCTAAGGGTGTAGGTTTTTGGTTTGGTTTTGTGTTTGGATCATACCTTTGTTTAGTATTTTGGCAACACAAGCCTAAGGGTAAAAAGTGTAACATTGGAATTTTTGCGGGACTAAAACTATCACATCTCCAAACTTCAACCAAGGACCAAACTTGCCATCTTATAATTCCACAAGGTCATTGTGATCACTTTTCTTCAAGTTATAATTTCCGGGGGCTGTTTTTGACAATTCTGCAAGTACAGGAACCAAAATTGCCAATTGTGAAATTCCAAGGATTTAACTTGCAATCTTTTGAAAACATTTTACCCAAAGATCATTCTTGATATCTTTTGATTTTAAAAGAATTTGGGTTGATTTTTCTTTAAAATAAATGCTTAGGAACTAGTTTTGTCAAATTTTGAAAGTTGGGGGACTGAAACTGCCAATTATGCAAATTTTGTTCGTTTCTCATTTGTTTGCAATCATTTGGGATTTTGTCAGTATTTTGATGCTTTTTTGAGTGTTTTTAGACGTTTTGCAGTTCATATTTGACTAAAAATGATGAGTATTTACACACTCATCAATACTCTAAAGGAATCTAGAGTGGGTTTCCTACCTCTCAAGATTTCATATGGTATCTTTCCTATGATTGATTGATTTAGTCGTTTTAGTATATGTTTATTTTACCGAAGAAATGCTTAGGAAGTATTTCCCCGGGTCGTTCTCCCAACGAAGGTAGAATGGAATCTCGAATTATCGGTTTGTGAATCGTGAGGTGAAAAGTGAGATATAATAGTGATTTTGTGAAATTAAAACTACGAATATCAAACATAAACTAAAAGGCAACAATCAAGCATGTAAAATACCAATATCCTAAAACGCAGTCTAATCTAAAAACGAGCAAATTAAGGCAACTAGATTATTTTAAAGATGATATATGGGAAATTTGTTTGCTAAGTGACGTGAAAAGTTCATTAAGTGTGGACTAAGGTTTGACGACGAATTATATTCCTTAAACAAGAATATTTTCTCACAACGTTGGTTTATTTTGAAAACAATCCTTTAAAAAGAAAATAATTACTAGATGTATAATTTGATTATTCTCCGGCTTTTGCCCTTCAAATAATAAAACTACAAATCTAAATAATCTCACTAATTATTAATCACAATCCCTTTTTATTAATCCACACTTAAATCACAAATCCATATCACTTAACAAACACTAATAAGCTACTCACTACTCATCTTAATTAAACTAAAAACAAATATTCCAACAAACATGATTATATTAATAAACTAATTATAAAAGTGAAAAGGGATGAGAAAGTAAAACCCGATCTAACGCGACGAGAATAATAAACCACCCGATTTTATAAACTTGTCAAATTATAAAGTTTATTTCTTTAATAGTTTTAATATCACCAAGTAGTAAAAAAAGTTTTTGACTTTAATTACTAATTAGCTTTATAAAAACTAGAAAAGCTATAAGCTTTATTAATAAGCAAGCTTATAAAACCCTTAAGCTCCTCGCCTTATGTAGAGAATGATGAGAAAATAGGAAAAAATCACAACTTTATGCAATATTAGTACAATTAAGCTCTTGAATAAACTAGATCTAGATTAAAATAGCTATAGATAAGCTAATCTAATCTAGCAAAACTAGTAATAGAACCAAAAAGCTAGAAAGCTAGTAAATCTATACTAGTTATGAATCAACCAAAGCTAAAAAGCTAAATTGATTAGAAGAAAAATGAGAAATAAGCTAAAGAGATGGAAAATATTAAGCTAATTTGATTTATTTAAGAAAAAGCTTTTAAAATAAAAAGTGATTAAGAGATATAAACTAAAAATTATTAGATTTAATAAGATTAAAGAAATTATGAAAAGAGATTAAGAAATAAAAAAATGCTTATTGAATAATCTAATCTAATAAGCTTCAAAAAGCTATTAAGCTAAAATAGATTTTTTAGATAAAGGAAAAGATAATAAAAGAAATAGATGAGAAGAGTAATAAGCTAAGTTGGATTATTAAGAGAAAACATTATCTTCACTAAGAAAATAAAAGTTGATTACAAATAAGTACTTGAGATAAACTAAAATTACAATAGAAATTAAGCTAAAACAATACAAGAAAAATAAGCTAAAAACTACTCTTATAAAAAACTACTACTACTAGAAAAATACAAAATAAGTGTGTGATGTAAGAATAATGATGTAAGGAAAAACTCTCTAAATGATTGGATCTAGTGGAGTATTTATAGCCTAATGATTGGTGCCTTGTAGAGTATTCCCGATTCTTCTATTTGTTATAAGCTCCCATTCATTGTATCCAGACAGATTTTCAATATAGCATGGCCATGTGGAGTCTTTTGGTTGGCTGAAACACATCATTATAGACACGTGGCATAGTATTAGAGGCTCAAAAATACATTATTGTGTAGAGAGTAAGAAGTCAGCAAACCCACGCGCCTTTGAAGATTTATTTTGGGCAGTAACGTTCACGTGGCTTGATTGCATTCTTCATTTCCTCTTTTGTTATATTCCAAAATAAAAGAGCAGGTCATCATTTTATTTCTTGCTTTGTTCTTTCTTTTTCTTCACTAGTGCTTAGCTTTCCTTGCAAATATTATTTTTATTTCTTTGTCTTGACCTTTGCTTTTGTCGCTTTGCATGATATTGCCCAAGACTCACGTGACTCTTCATTTTTTTTTGTTTGTCGAGAAGCCATTTCCAAGGAGTGCTCACGTGGCTCTATTTGATTTTCCCTCTTCAAATTTTATTATTTTCTCTTTTGTCATTTGCGAATGAGTAGATTGCATGCTGTCTTCATTTCTTGGAGATTAGAGGATCACGTGGGCTCAATTACACCAAATATATCTTCAAAAGTGTACATTATTTCATTGGGCCTCATTGGCTCTTCGCTGGGCCTGAGCCTGGTACTTTGACCTCTTCATTTATTTTTGTCGTCGCATGCCATTTTGCAAAACATATAGTAACTTTCTTCATGGAATTTCATTTTCTTCTGTTTACCCATCATTCTTTCCATCGTTGGGCTTGAGCTTGAGCTATAAATCTTGATGAACATGGGCTATATTTCATCGGACTTTATTTTTGTGTTTCCACTCAAGTTTGATAAATCCATTAATAAGCTCCAATAAAACTTCAAATTAATCACCACTTGCTCCACTTTCGCTCCAATAATTATTTGGCTCGTGCCGTTTGACTCATAATTTCATGCTCTTTCCAAATCTCGTGCTCGTTTTGTCGGGTTTTCTTTGACATTTGTCCATTTTTCAAAATATTCGTACCTGCACAATCACAAACGCAAAACACATATTTTTGGCATTTATTTATCGTTTTTTGGTCTTTTTAGTCCGGTTTTTGTCAAATAAAAGGTGAGTGAATTAGCACTCACCAAAATCCCCCCGACTAAAGTATTGTCATGTCCTCACACAATGTGATCAATTCACGCTTTTGGGATAAATAATTTCATAACTCTTCCTACTAACGTTGTAAAGTAGCAAAGAGGTTCAAAAGAAGTTACAAAATCATTTATTCCCGAAAACGCCCCGTTTTCCAAAATTTTTCCTTTATTCTACTTTTATTTCACTTACACTTCCTATTTTTGTACTTTTCATACTTCATACTTGTGACGGTTTGTTGAACTTTCATTATTTTGCAATAATTCTTAGGGTCAACGAGTAGAAACACTTCTATTTAAGAAGTGACCTTACGGATAAAAATCGTCATCCTTGATTTTTTCACGAGTCCCCAAACTAAGCGTACAAACGAGATCACAACTTATCTACAAATTAGATGCTAACACTACTCATAACAGTTACTTGTGAAAACTCCTTACTCCCATGTCCTAAGTTTTGTATCCCAATATTTTAATTTTGTTGAGAAATGAATTGCTTCATATATTCTCGTTTCAATAATTTTTAGTCCGATAGTGATACCTAAGTTAAAACGATAAGTAGTTTTCTATTTTCTCTCAAGAACCACTGCAATAGAAATTCGGTCCACATCAAGGAATTTTGGTACATACAACATCATAGATATAAGTTGCGGAGTACTACACGTGTACCTCATGTAATTGATTACTAATCAAACACATGCACCTCACGCGCCAACAACTTATTTACATACATAAGCTCTTATTCGATACAACTTTCAACTTTCAGTTTTGGCACTTTTCACTTTTTTCATAATTTCTCATATTTTTCACTTTTTTCTTTCTTGACTTTTCTCATAATCATCAATGGAAGCTTATCGGGTAGCTTCAAAACCACATAGATAATCAACTTTTGACTTTTGATTTTTTCACTTTTTGCTCTTATTTTTTTATGTTCCTTGATATGTACCCAACTTCTAAAGCAAAAATTCTCTTAAGAAAATAAAGAACTAAATATTATTCAAACCGAAATACCACTAATTAACCTAGAACATCTATTATATATGGTGACGTTTCTGATGGGAGTAAAAAGCCACAAGTACCTCTTATAAGCTCTAAAGAGAACTACTACTCCACGTTTAGCATCTAACTTCTAAATAAACTCTATCATTTCTCGCTCTTCGCAATTTAAGATTCCAAATAATGAAACCAGCAAATACTTAGCCGATAATCAGCCACGCATATATAAAGTCAGTTACGGAAACTTGCAAATTTAAGAAGAAGAATTTGCGTTTTCTAGCTCCTGATGTAAAAGACTAGCGAAAGCTTTTAAGCTGCATGTATAAAGTCAAGTACGGGAACTTGCAGATTCTTAAGAAAGAATTCGCATTTTATAGCTCCTTGTGTACAAAACTAGCACAAGCTTATGTGATCATCATTGATTAAGGGAACAAGCTAGGGCTCAACACGCCCGGTCAAGTCAAAATATTTATTCCTACTCTCGCTAGCAAGAAAGTCAACAAGGTGTCAAAACACTTATTCAAACTTTATTATATTTTTGCACAATTTTTTCAACTTTTTCTCATCATTTTTTTTTACTTTTTCATGACATTTTCATTCATTTTTCTCAAAATTTTTCAAATTTTGAATTTTTTTTTTATTTATTTTTTATTTTTTCATTTTTGGTGGAAAAACGGAGTTGCGAGAGTATACAGCAAAGTGCAAGGCAAAAATTAGATCGAAAGATCACCCCCCCAGACTAAAACGAAACATTGTCCTCAATGTTTAAAAGGTAAGGGTTCTCCTACATAAATCTAAGGCCGTTTATTAATTATGCCAAAAGATAAATGTTAGTCAATAAGATTAGGATATTTGGATGTGCAACGAATGATGAAACTCGAGTAGAGACAAAACAACGAGCACGAGAGTCTTCATTATTCGGGCAAATCCTGGACATTCACAAACAACAAACACAAAACACGAGAAATGGAAGAGGTGGCCCTCCTCACGTCACGTTATTAAGAAACAAGAAATTTAAGAAGATGAATGATAAGCATGTGGTGCCTCCCACGAAGCGCTTGTTTTTGTTAACCGAGTCACATGAGCTTGACTCGATCCCCGAATTAATTCGTCCTTGGGGAGAGCAAATAAAACGGACACTCGGCATGATAAACGGAGATGCCGGGGTCAAAGACGGTATCCTCACTCCCAGTGGAGTGAAAGAGAGGAGAAGTTACATCATATGTGATGGACGGCAGAAAGATTTTGATAAGAATGAAGATCCATTCTTCATCCTCAAAAGAAAATCGTTCATTTTCCTTAATTTGAATGTCATTTAAGCTCATTTTGTGATTTTCAAAAACTTTGGGAGGGAGGGTTGGGCTGATATCATCAATAAGTACGTCTCCCCCCAGACTAACATCTTTCTCAAGATCAAAATAGAAGTACTCATACTCCGGAGGAGATATGATATGAGAGAGTTCACCGGAGAACTCCTCGAAAAGATAATCACTCTTATGAAGTACGTCAATGAGCTCGGGCTCAGGGTGGATACATGGAGGTGGGACTTGTGCGGTACTTCGTGGGCTATAAATTTGCACCTCATCCATAACGGTCTCCGCATCGAACTCATCACTCTCCTCGTTCTGAGTATCAAAGATAGGATTGTCTGATTCGAAAGTAAACTCAGAAGCGAAATCAAACAAAGGATTCGTGATAGTCGTATCAAAAGTAGGTGAAGTAGAATCAAGAAGATCGAAAGGTTCTTCGGATACCCTTGGGATTGGGACAAGGTCATTAACTTCCTTAAGAGGATTAACGTCGAATTCCTTGTCCCCCATTGACAAGGTATCTGAAGGGTCTTTAATAAGTTGATTGATCTCTGATTTCTCTTTTTCAAAAGGTTCATCCTCATCACTTTCATCAGAATATGAAAGGTGGATAATGTTAGGATAACCTGGTCCTTGCTGGCAATATTGATTTATATAACTGTTGTGATTGCCAAGGACCCCAATTTGTGCAATCTCAGCGGGAATGTAATCAGAATGATGATCACTCAAAATAGTGGTGGAGTCACAAAGGACTCCAGTATCCCACTGATAGTGATGTTGTGTCATATTCTCGATCAAATCATAAGCTTCTTGAGGAGTCTTTCGCATGAGATTGCCTCCAGCAGCCAACATGATTTTGTCTCGATCGATCATATTTATGCCATGATAGAAGGTTAAGATTTGATCAAGGAGCAAAATTCTATGATCCGGACATCTCCGCAACAAATATTTGAATCTTTCCCAAGCTTCAAATACTGATTCTCTGTACAATTGCCGGAAATTTAGAATATCTCTTCTAAATTGCATCGTTTTTGTGTATGGAAAGTATTTTGAAAGAAACTTGAGGCACATCTCGTCCCAAGTATGAATTGAATGGGTTTTAAGAGTGTAAAACCAAGATTCGGCTTCATGGGTTAACGAGAAGGGAAAGAGATTCAAACGGATGTTGTCTTGAGAGACTCCGTTTTGCTTGAAAAATTGAGTGATCGATAGAAATTTGTCCAAATGATAGTTAGCATCTTCATCTTCAAAACCGTGAAATTGGCAAGTTTGGCTAATAAGCTCAACCATATGATCTTTCAATACAAAATCATTTGTCGGAGCAATCGGTCCTCCTCTACCGATAAGCGATGGACGCTAAAAATCTTCCATGATCCGAGGATCATGGGACAAATAATCAAACATTTTGAAGAATTAAACAATGGAGAGGGATAAGAAGATAGAATTAAACGTTTAAGAGGATTAAGAAGAATATTTTGGTTTTTCGTATCATAAAAACAAATCAAAATAAAAGTGAAAATCAAATATGAAAAAGAAAAATATTTTTGGATTTTTATTATTTATCGAAAAACAAATCTCAAACTTTTATTTTCTTTTTTCAAACATTACGTTAATCGTAATCGTTTCCTTCAAAACTACTCGCGATGAAATGGGAGAAAAGAATTTTCCCGCTTATTCGGTTGTAGAATTAAAGTAATCTGATTAACAACTAATTTCACGTTTTTCTTATGTTGTGAAGCTTATTTGGTTTACAACGCCCTCCCTTCCACGGGAGAGTCGAGGCTGTAACTTTATTATTTTTTTTGTATTTTTGAAAACACTTTAGGAAAAGTGTTTTTAATTTTTCAATTTTTATATTTTTATAGCAAATATTTACAAGATAAGAGGAAGGTTTTCCAAAACACGATTTTTCAAAATGAAATTCAAAACTCACTTCAAACCTTCCCCGGCAACGGCGCCATTTAGATTTAGTCGTTTTAGTATATGTTTATTTTACCGAAGAAATGCTTAGGAAGTATTTCCCCGGGTCGTTCTCCCAATGAAGGTAGAATGGAATCTCGAATTATCGGTTTGTGAATCGTGAGGTGAAAAGTGAGATATAATAGTGATTTTGTGAAATTAAAACTACGAATATCAAACATAAACTAAAAGGCAACAATCAAGCATGTAAAATACCAGTATCCTAAAACGCAATCTAATCTAAAAACGAGCAAATTAAGGCAACTAGATTATTTTAAAGATGATATATGGGAAATTTGTTTGCTAAGTGACGTGAAAAGTTCATTAAGTGTGGACTAAGGTTTGACGACGAATTATATTCCTTAAACAAGACTATTTTCTCACAACGTTGGTTTATTTTGAAAACAATCCTTTAAAAAGAAAATAATTACTAGATGTGTAATTTGATTATTCTCTGGCTTTTGCCCTTCAAATAATAAAACTACAAATCTAAATAATCTCACTAATTATTAATCACAATCCCTTTTTATTAATCCACACTTAAATAACAAATCCATATCACTTAACAAACACTAATAAGCTACTCACTACTCATCTTAATTAAACTAAAAACAAATATTCCAACAAACATGATTATATTAATAAACTAATTATAAAAGTGAAAAGGGATGAGAAAGTAAAACCCGATCTAACGCGACGAGAATAATAAACCACCCGATTTTATAAACTTGTCAAATTATAAAGTTTATTTCTTTAATTGTTTTAATATCACCAAGTAGTAAATAAAGTTTTTGACTTTAATTACTAATTAGCTTTATAAAAACTAGAAAAGCTATAAGCTTTATTAATAAGCAAGCTTATAAAACCCTTAAGCTCCTCGCCTTATGTAGAGAATGATGAGAAACTAGGAAAAAATCACAACTTTATGCAATATTAGTACAATTAAGCTCTTGAATAAACTAGATCTAGATTAAAATAGCTATAGATAAGCTAATCTAATCTAGCAAAACTAGTAATAGAACCAAAAAGCTAGAAAGCTAGTAGATCTATACTAGTTATGAATCAACCAAAGCTAAAAAGCTAAATTGATTAGAAGAAAAATGAGAAATAAGCTAAAGAGATGAAAAATATTAAGCTAATTTGATTTATTTAAGAAAAAACTTTTAAAATAAAAAGTGATTAAGAGATATAAACTAAAAATTATTAGATTTAACAAGACTAAAGAAATTATGAAAAGAGATTAAGAAATAAAAAAATGCTTATTGAATAATCTAATCTAATAAGCTTCAAAAAGCTATTAAGCTAAAATAGATTTTTTAGATAAAAGAAAAGATAATAAAAGAAATAGATGAGAAGAGTAATAAGCTAAGTTGGATTATTAAGAGAAAACATTATCTTCACTAAGAAAATAAAAGTTGATTACAAAAGTACTTGAGATAAACTGAAATTACAATAGAAATTAAGCTAAAACAATACAAGAAAAATAAGCTAAAAACTATTCTTATAAAAAACTACTACTACTAGAAAAATACAAAATAAGTGTATGATGTAAGAATAATGATGTAAGGAAAAACTCTCTAAATGATTGGATCTAGTGGAGTATTTATAGCCTAATGATTGGTGCCTTGTAGAGTATTCTCGATTCTTCTATTTGTTATAAGCTCCCATTCATTGTATCCAGACAGATTTTCAATATAGCATGGCCATGTGGAGTCTTTTGGTTGGCTGAAACACATCATTATAGACACGTGGCATCGTATTAGAGGCTCAAAAATATATTATTGTGTAGAGAGTAAGAAGTCAGCAAACCCACGCGCCTTTGAAGATTTATTTTGGGCAGTAACGTTCACGTGGCTTGATTGCACTCTCCATTTCCTCTTTTGTTATATTCCAAAATAAAAGAGCAGGTCATCATTTTATTTCTTGCTTTGTTCTTTCTTTTTCTTCACTAGTGCTTAGCTTTCCTTGCAAATATTATTTTTATTTCTTTGTCTTGACCTTTGCTTTTGTCGCTTTGCATGAAATTGCCCAAGACTCACTTGACTCTTCATTTTTTTTTGTTTGTCGAGAAGCCATTTCCAAGGAGTGCTCACGTGGCTCTATTTGATTTTCCCTCTTCAAAATTTATTATTTTCTCTTTTGTCATTGAGTAGATTGCATGCTGTCTTCATTTCTTGGAGATTAGAGGATCACGTAGGCTCAATTACACCAAATATATTTTCAAAAGTGTACATTATTTCATTGGGCCTCATTGGCTCTTCGCTGGGCCTGAGCCTGGTACTTTGACCTCTTCATTTATTTTTGTCGTCGCATGCCATTTTGCAAAACATATAGTAACTTTCTTCATGGAATTTCATTTTCTTCTGTTTACCCATCATTCTTTCCATCGTCGGGCTTGAGCTTGAGCTATAAATCTTGATGAACTTGGGCTATATTTCATCGGACTTTATTTTTGTGCTTCCACTCAAGTTTGATAAATCCATTAATAAGCTCCAATAAAACTTCAAATTAATCACCACTTGCTCCACTTTCGCTCCAATAATATTTGGCTCGTGCCGTTTGACTCATAATTTCATGCTCTTTCCAAATCTCGTGCTCGTTTTGTCTGGTTTTCTTTGACTTTTTGTCCATTTTTCAAAATTTCCGTACCTGCACAATCACAAACGCAAAAACACATTTTTTGGCATTTATTTATCGTTTTTTGGTCTTTTTAGTCCGGTTTTGGTCAAATAAAAGGTGAGTGAATTAGCACTCACCATTGATCTAATGAGAATTCTATTAAGGATATAAGTGGATGTATCTACGGCGTTACACCAAAACTTCTGAGGAATAGATTGCTCATTGAGTATTGTTCTACTCATTTCTATTAGGGTTCTATTTTTCCTTTGAACTACCCCATTGGATTGTGGAGTTCGTGGAGCCGAAAAATTGTGAGTAATACCATTAGCATCACAAAAAGCTCCAAATAGAACTTCATTATCAAATTCTCTATCATGGTCAGTCCTAATGGAAACTATGTTGCATCCTAGTTGATTTTGAATTTTTTTGCTAAAGTTTTTGAATTGTTCGAAAGTTTCGGTCTTGTTTTTAAGAAACCTAGTCCAAGTGTACCTAGAGTAATCGTCTACGATCACTAGGGTGTAAAGATTTCCTCCATAACTCCGTATGGTGGAAGGACTGAAAAGATCCATGTGAAGAAGTTCTAGACATCTAGATGTTGAGATCATGTTCTTAGGCTTATGACTAGAGTGAGCTTGTTTACCAACCTTGCAAGCATCACAAAAATGTTGGTCGAACTTAAGTTTAGGAAGGTTTCTAACTAGATCCTTAGAAGCCAGTGATTGTAATAAACACATATTGGCGTGACCTAGTCTTCTATGCCATAATGTAGAATTATCATTTACTGTAGCTAAGCATATATTGTTACTAGGTTTATTACTAATTTTCATGACGTATAGGTCACCTTTTCTAATTCCTTTGGCAATTACTTTTCCGTCCTTAATGATCTCACTACCGTCTTTGGAAAAGATTACCTTGCACTCTTTATCACATATGTGACTAATACTTCTACAATAGTTATAGTAAGAGAGTTATGAGTGATTGTACATTTTGCTGATGATATTACCCTTGAGTTTACTACCAAACGTAACATTACCTCCACTACATGCATGATATGAAGAGAATAGCTTGCGATTACCCGTCATGTGATTGGTGCATCCACTATCTTTAACCCATTCGTCGGGCTCCAAGTCAGTTCCCAAGCATATCTCCTAAAGATCCGACCATGATACAAGTTTCGTTCTTGCCATCTTCATCACTATCACTCCACGCACCACTCACATATGCCTTTTGATTCTTGTCTTTTGGTTGGTGTGGACAATCTCCAACTAAGTGTCTTGTATCACCACATCCGAAACATCTTCTCTCAACCTTACTATATCTTTCTTCATGAACTTTCTGAGGTGTTTTCTTTTCTTCTCGTGGTAGTCTCACGAATCTTCCTCTTCGCTTAAAGAATTTCTTGAAATCTCTAACTGCCATAGCATACTCTTTGTCTTAATTTCCGAGCTTGAATCCTCATCATCACTTAGCTCCTTTTTAGCTTTCAAAGCAAGTGATCTTCTTTCCACCTTGCTTTTGATAATCTTGGAATCATTTTTGATGATTAACTATGGACCTTTAAGTTACGAATAAGCTCATCTAATGATAGAGATGCCAAGTCATTGGATTCTTCAATCGCCGTGACCTTTGCTCTCCATTTTGGATGTAAAGCCTTGATAAATTTCCTAAAACAACTTTTGACAAAAAATCGAGTGCTTTTAAACTCGTGATAATGATGTTAAATCTAGCAAATGCATTATCTATAGATTGGTCTTCAGGAATGACGAATTGTTCATATTGTTGAACTAAAAGATCAATCTTGTTATCCTTAATTTGATTATTACCTTAATGAGTGACTAACAAAGTTTTCCAAATATCTTTAGCCGTATTACACATGAAAATTCTTTGAAATTCCTTTTTGGGTAAAGCATTGTAAATAACCATTTTTTCTTCATCATTTTTAGTTAATTTCTTTTTAAGGCTTTCACTTTGTTTATCATAAGAAACAATTTCATCTTGTTTAGTTTCCGGATTATATTCAACAGGTTTAAATTCTTCCATGGTAATAACAAGCCAAACATCAAGATCTTTTGATTTCACATACGTTTCGAATCGAGTTTTCCAATAAATAAAGCTATCAGTCTCAAAGAGTGGTGGTCTTTGCATAGACTGCCCTTCTTGATATTTTTCAATTTCCATTGATCGTTTCAAGTTTTAAAATACAGTATATTTTAAAAAATCTTGAGCAACGAAGCTCTGATACCAATTGTAGAATCTAGAGGGGGGGGGGGGGGTGTTGAATAGTTTCACCGTTATTATTTGCATTTTAGAAAATTTACTTTACAAGTTGTGTTTATGAAAATGATTCGATTCGATCTTTAAGTGAAATCAACTCAACAATAAATATAAGCAATAACAAGTAAATAAGTAAAGGTAAAGAAGGAAAGATCAAACTGCCACACAAAGATTTATAGTGGTTCAGCCACGAAGCTCACTCCTTCGCCCCTACTCCACTCCTCGAGTCACATACTCAAGAGTTTCACAAACACTATATCAACACGCTCCCTTATGGCGGAACAAACCTTACACAAGCTTACAGCAAGTTTAACGACACTAAGTGGAATGTCAAGTCCTATTCCTAGCTAGAACCAATCTATCAAAGCTCACGTGGCTTCACACCTCGTACCAACACGATGGCACGATACAACACAACACACAATACAAGTCTTGCACTCAAGTCCTATTACATATAAGCAACAATGAATAATAATGATGATAGATCCGCAACAATGGTTTAAGATAAGAAAGACTCTTCTTCAACACTTCGTCTCTTGACAACAATGAATATTCTTCTCTTGCACTTGATGAGTGTGATCACTTGTAAACAACTTAGAACCCGATGATGTAATCAAAGAATGTAATTTGGAAAGGATTTCAGAATACAGAAAGTTTTAGTGCATAAGAGGTGTAGTTTTTTGAAAGAAAATAATTATGTATTTATAGACGCCAGAAAAGAGGGGGACAGTCCCTTAAATACTGGACGGTCCTTTATCAATAAGGGACCATCGTCCACTTTAAGGTTTTGGAAGGTTGATAAGACACCTTATGAGTTGTGGAATGGTAAAGTTCCAAACTTTTCTTATTTAAAGGTCTGGGGTTGCGAGGCGTTTGTTAAACGTGACTCAGTAGATAAACTCCAGTAGAGATCTGTTAATTGTATCTTTGTAGGATACCAAAAGGAAACGATGGGTTACTACTTTTATTTCCCACCTGAAAACAAGGTTATTGTTGCAAGGTATGGTGATTTCCTAGAGAAAGATCTCATATCTCAAGAATTAAGTGGGAGAATATATGACCTAGAAGACGGTCAAGAAAATGCATTACCTTCTGAAAACACTAGCCAACTTCCCGAAGAACATGAAAGTCTGGGTTCTCCACCTGAAGTTGAAGTGGTTCCCATTCGTAGATCTGTAAGAACTGTGAAAGCTCCTGAACGTTTATATCTTAAGGTAGAATGTGAGGAAACTATATTAGGGGATCTTAATGAACCTGTTAATTATATAGCTGCCATTAATAGTCCTGAAAAGGATAAATGGATGGTTGATATGAATGGGGAAATGTAATCCATGACGGATAACGAAGTCTGGATTGAAGTAGACCTTCCTCCCAATGCCAAGGTAGTTGGGAGTAAGTGGATATTCAAAACAAAAAGACTGACATGGATGGCAATGTACACACCTATAAAGCCCGTTTGGTAGCTAAAGGCTTTACTCAAAAATATGGTGTTGACTATGAGGAGACCTTTTCTCCTGTGGCTAACATTAGGGCTATTAGGATTCTCATAGATATAGTTGCATACTATGACTATGAGATTTGGCAAATAGATGTCAAAAACGTCTTCTTAAATGGTCGCCTAGATGAAGACATCTATATGGTGCAGCCTGAGGGGTTTGTGAATCCATAATTTCCAAACCGTGTATGCAAACTTCAAAGATACATTTATGGATTGAAGCAAGCATCACGACAATGGAATAAGAGGTTTGATGAAGAAATCAAAAAGTTTGGTTTTACTCAGAATCTTGATGAGCCATGTGTATATCACAAAGCTAGTGGGAGTGATGTCATTTTCCTTATCTTATATGTCAATGACATATTGATCATGGGAAAAGACATTCCAAGTTTGCAAAAGGTTAGGGCATATCTTGGGAAGTGTTTTTCTATGAAAGATTTAGGGGAAGCTACATCTATTCTAGTAATCAAGATCTACAGGGATAGATCACATCGATTAATTGGATTAAGCCAAAATGCTTACATTGATAAAATATTGAAGAGATTCAGTATGGAAAATTCCAAGAAGGGATATTTGCCAATGCAAGAGAATCATGGCTTAAGTAGTAGAGCATGTGCTTCAACACCTGCAGAGGTGTCACGGATGAAGAGAGTCCCTTATGCTTCTGCTGTGGGATCTATTATGTATGCGGTGAAAGGTACAAGGCCCGATGTGGCGTTTGCACAAAACATTACCAGTCGATATCACCAGAATCCTGGTGAACTCCACTAGACTACTGTTAAGAACATTATAAGTATCTAAGGGCTGCTAAGGATATGTTCTTAGTGTATGAGGGAAATCTAAATACAGAACTTGATGTTACAGGTTACTGTGATGCTTCCTGGAAGTGTGATAAATATGATATGAAGTCTCAGATAGGTTATGTCTTTGTGGTGTGTTGATGAGACGAAAAGTGTACCGCTTTTGGGGGGGTCATTTAAGGCCAAAGTCGAGATTATTTGATCAAATATTGCCCTAAATCGTTCCTTTTGTCATTTTAGGTACTTTTGAGATGAAATTAAGAAAAGGAAGCATTTTGGACATTTTTGGAGCAAAAAAGTGAAGAAAACGACAAAGTCTCAAAATCATGCTGAAAATTATACCTGGCGGCGTCAAAGATTGCTAGTGACGGCGTCAATACTTGACAAAGAGGTGGATAAATCAAATTACACGTGACGTGCCAGAGAGGTTTTTGAAGATTTGTACATGACGGCGTCACCAAGGCCATCAAGAGTAAATTGCACATGACGGCAAAGACCAAGTTTTTACATGACGACGTCAGAAGTGGATCTAGGCAATACGACTATTATTTTGGCGGCGAGTTGACGGCTTCAGACCCTACTCTTGACGCCGTCAGAGTGTAAAATCTATATATACTTTTCTAGTTTTCATTCATTGTGTGCAACTTTGAAGGGAGAAAACACTAGACGAATTTTACTGCAATTTTGAGGGTTTAAAACCTTGTTTCATCTATGCTTAACTGAAGATAAGTCTTGCAACAAATCATTCAATATGTCTATGTGTTGTTTGATTATATCTTATGCTTGTCTTCTCTTTAACATGCTAGGCTAAGTTTTCTTTGTGTTTGCTTAGATGTAATGAAACTTAGATATTTATTATTGGTTGGTTGTTTGTTTATAATTGTTGTGGATGAATGAATTCTATGTTAGGCTTAAGAAAACTGGCAGACTTCCAATTGGTAACTTGCTTGAAAGTCTTAAGAAACATGATCGGAGATGTACTATGATATATTGGTTATATTTAATGCATAGGTAACTACTAATGAGGCCATGTTAGGAGCTAGTAGTCGGCTTGACATAGGAAGAGGTAGAAGCTTATAGAGTTAGGAAAGATCGTACACAGCCCTACGAATGGTATTAAGGAATATAACCCATTATCGATGCAATTGTAACAAACTAATCAACCGGTAAAAGATAGATAGGGAGTAGTGAAATCTAAGTAAACACATTTTCTTTCATTATTGTTTTCACCACAATTAGTTTAAGTTTATATTATTTTATTTTGATTGCATCTGTAGTTATTTGGGTAAGTTGATTAGCAACTAATTCCGTCCACTCCTTCGAAACCTGATATTTTTACTTGCTTTACATAAAATATAAAAATACAAAACGAATCATCCCTCACCTCTAGACCTAGTTTAAGTGAGTTTTAACCCTAGCGAACACTATTCTTTAAGTTGAACGATCAATCCCCCGGTACTTGCCACTATACTATACTAAAACGGTCAGGTACACTGCCTGGTGGGGATTGCCACACATTAAGTTTTTGGTGCCGCATCCCGACGAATAGTTATTGTATAGGTTGAAATTTCTTTTTATTAGGTCTATTTGCTAGATTCCTTTCTAGTAAGACTTTTATTTTTATTTTTATAGGTTTCTTTAGTCTATCTTTTTCTTCATTCCTTTGTTCGTATCCTTTACCATCCGCCATCATGGAAGGTGGTAATCTCTTTGACCCCATCAACCCACCACAACAATACCATCCACAAAACTGATGCGTAGGGATTGCACCAGGCTTTACCTCTCAAGGGATCTTGAGAAGCTTACAACCCCCACCAGGCAGTGTACCTGATCGATGTAGTATAGTATAATGACAAGTACCGGGGGATTGATCGTTCAGCTAGGAATAGTGTCGCTAGGATTAGAAAACCTAAAGACTAGGTCTAGAGATGATGGATGATTCTTTTTGTATTTTTTAGAAAGCAAGTAAAAATCTCGGGTATGAAGGATTTGGCCGGAATTAGTTGCTAATCAACTAACCCAATACTAAGATGCAATCAAAATAAAATACTAGAAATGAAATTAAACTAAATTATACTAAAGTTGTGAGCAATATGTGGGAGAAATATGTTTACTTAGATTTCACTACTCCCTAGATATCTTTTACACGTTAATTACTTGTTATAGTTGCGTGGATGACGGATTGTATTGCTTAATACCATTCATGGGGTGGTGTACTTACTTCCTCAATCCTATGAGTGCCTACTTCACAAAGTTCGGCCCTAGGGTTTCTCCACACAAGTTCCTCCTCAATGAATGAAAAATAGAAAACTATATATAGAGTTTAGGAGGTGACGGCGTCAAGAACAAACGTCTGACACCATCATCTCGCCGCCAAATAGTTCCTCGGACTGCCTAGATATGGATCTGATGCCGTCATGTGGTCTCCTTATGCAGGCCGTCATGATTTTAACTCTTGACACTCTTGTTGTGACGCCGTCAGGTTTGTACTGGGTCGTCACCAAATTAACTCTTGAAGCCGTCATGCTTTTCCTCTTGACGCCGTCATACACTGTTCCCAGCTTGGAAAATTAAGTCTTTGGCGTTTTCTTCACTTTTATGCTCCAAAAACGTCCGAATTGCTTCCTTTTCCAGATTTCACTCCCAAAGTACCTAAAATCACAAAAGGAACGATTTAGGGTAATATTTGATCAAATAAATTCAATTCCGGGCTTAAATGACCCCCTAAAAGTGGTTCATTTTTCGCCTCATCATATACCCTTACACTTGAGATTTACTTGTCCTCAAGCAAATGCACTTTTATTCTAATCAAAATACAAGTTAGGGGTCATTTAACACTAATATGAAAGTAATTACAACAAATAATCGTTCCGCTAAAGACTAAAGACAAGCACGGAGGTCATACACTAGCACCTCACAAATAGTGTTTAGATACTCACATCTCTCGGGTGTAATAAAGTATAAATTACAATATGGAAATGGAAAACATCTCTTACTACCTGTCATAGCAAAATAGATTACCATAGGCTTGGGAAAGGATCAAACCTCCACCACATGGCGTAAGCACCTAGGATAAACTATCAAAGAGGTCTTTTAAAGGGTTGTAATGTTAGGTGTAGGGATATGAAATACACGATTTTGTTGGATATAGGCAGTCTTTACTGGTGGCGAGTTAACAATCTTGGTTAATTACATGTATAATATGGCGTTGCTAAGCCAAGACTAGACTCGACTTAAGCTAATAAATGAAAAATAACACAAACATAAAATAAACATAGAATAAAAAGCGATGGTAGTCCGTATGTTTTTTTTTTTTTTTTTTTTTTTTTTTTTTTTTTTTTTTTTTTTGCATACACTCTTACCCTACCATCCAAAATAATACATCATAGGGAATGAAAATTCCCCTTACACTTGAATTTTTACATACTTTACAAATAACTAGTCTAATGACTCGAATTAAGAAAATCAAAACACTTGGAGGACTTTTAAGATTAACGTACATATGGGGGTAATATATGATGTTCTTCCCCATTACTCCATAAAATAAGTACTTTACCCATGAGTCCCAATCGTCCCAAAACAATATGTCCAAGGATATGACTCGACTTAGCAACCATGTAATCAATTAGATAATTAACTTAGGGTTTAACAAATAACAATAATGCACTAAAGATGAGTGCATACACGGAAGGCTAAGGCGATTTGGGTGTACATTTAAGTGGGGTGTAACAAATTCTTCCTTTACGTAAAATGCTTAAAGTTAGAAATGAAAAGATAGGCTCGGAGGGGTGTACTAGGGGTTTCGTGTACTAAAAATGAGTACAACGCTAAGGTGTGGGAAAAGTTAATTGACTTAACTAGTCAAGTAATATGACTTAAATGGTCAAGTAATTATGATACGGGTTTAACACAAGGGTGATCCTAATGCCTCTTATCATGTAGTAAATCCTACTACACGAATGTAGTCTCACTAGCGGTCTCGGGATGCATCACTAACGCAAGTTCTAGAATCTAAATGCTACCGGTACACTCATAAGCACTAATAGTAAATGCTTTTCCTATCAAATCTAAAGGCGAACCTCACATATTTGGGTGGAAAATTTGTAACAATTCGCAATTTCAGGTTAACTTTTATTCTCGAAAATTTCACTATTCACTTTTTACTATTCACTTTTTACTATTCACTTTTCACTATTCATCTCAGAAATTTTTATTTCATATTCTCGTAAGTTAAACTATTTTAACGATAATCCGAGAGTTTGACGCTCGTCGGATCATTTCTGCAAAAATCACAAAGCCGTGTCCGAGATTTACTTTTAGGTTTAAACGTCCTTCCAGCATCCCGATATATCCATAAAACATTATAAACAATAGAAATATGATTTTCTCTCATTTTAGGACAATTCCAAAAGTTTCGGAATTTTACGTTTTCCAGTTCAGCGTTTTACGCGAATTACGCGTTTCAGACCCGTGTTTCCAGTTTTTAGCAGGGTTTTAGCACCCGATAGAACCTACCACTCATTTTATATTTTATTATGGAGTATATTGACATGTTTAACCATATTTATAAGTTTCATATTTTTAGGATACCCGATTTTAAGTTTCATGACTTAACGACTTACCGTTAGCGATTACCGGGACCAAAACTCACTCCGTAACTTAGATAAGACCATGACTACTCATCTAGTCACCCTTATCTCATTATGGCCGACTTAGGAGGGGGGGGGGGAGTCACCTAGCATGTGTCTTGATCTTATACTTGAAGTCTTGGATGCATTACATGTGTTTAGCTTGCAAAATATCCTAAAATTGTAACCTCCTCATCTTCAATATAAATACAAGCTCATTCTCTTCCTTTCTCCTTCAATACCAACGACCAAAACAGCCCTTATACACCATTTTGATGATGGTTCTTGCTAGTTTAATCCATCATAAGTTATACTCTTGTATTCCTTGTTGATTACTAGTTCCATTCCATCCATAAAACACTAAAAATCACCACAAAAACTCATCAAATTTCCAAGTGTTCTTAGTAAAGATTTTTACTAAAGGTTGTTTTTATGTTAGATTAGTGTTTATCAATGGATTATAAGATAGGGTTTTTGATATGGAAGCATGGCTATGGTTGGAAAGGTTTTTGGAAGATTAAGTAGTGGTTCTTGGTTTTGATCTTGGTTCTAGTTAGTTTCTTCACAAGTTGTAAGCAAACCCTAACATACTCCTTGCTTAATTATCATTTTCATGCTCTTTTTGTTCCTTTCATGCTATATATGTTCTTGTTATTGTGTTCATGATGTTTAAAAATGGATAAAACAAGTATTGATATACATATGTTAACTTATGACAAGTAAACAAGCAAACTAGTGATTTTTATGGAGAACCACGACCAAAATAGTATAACTATGATACTTGACACTTAATTACTGTTATAAAGGACTTCAAAAGGAAAACATAGCAATTTGAATCACCCAAAACGAGTACACGAGTCAAAAGATACGGCCATAAGAAGTTAGCGAAACCAAAATGGCAAAACTGCCTAAATAGCATTCTGATCAGATTTTGATTTTGAAAGTCACCCTTCTGGTCCGATTCATCAAAAAGTTAAAACATGAAAGTTGTCCGGAACGACGTTTTCGTTCAGGAACAAAGAAGCTCGAGCCCTGAAAACACTTTCTGAGTGATAATTTTCTTCAAATTCTTAACAGCCCATTTTTAGACCAAAGTTACTATATAATGATTGTAATTAGATGAGACCAAGAGGTCTAATGACCTAAAGCCAAGACCACAACCATGGCTAAAGCCAAGGTTGAGTCTCAAGACCATGGTAACATGACCAAAGTCACGGCAAAACCACGGCTAAAGACCATATAACTTTTAAAGATCAAAAAGCTTATATATATATGTTATCAAATACTACAATAGTAGGGAGCCTCATGTGAGGAGTTCATTAAGTAAGCCGTCGAGATGAGTTGTGGATTTACGAATTAAAGTGTCCTGGCTCCTCGAACGTTTACTCCATGACTTCTAAATTATGTCGGCCCGAACGGTAGTAAGAGATATACAACCTATACATGTTTCATAGACCACTTATATTCAAAGACTTACACTATATACTAAGTACTACATCATGAGCATTATGCAAGACATATATTGGCAATTCTTCGTATTCTTAGACGTTACTCCAAACCTAAGTCCCAACGTTCTATTATAGGCTGCTCTTAGAGACTTTCGCGATTGGACTACCATTTTCATTACTCACTACATAGCTTAAGGTGAGTCATAGCCCCTACTCTTTTCGTACTTGTTTTAACTCTTTGGGGGGGATACATGCACAACTACTTGCTTACTTGTACAAATACTCAAAACATTTATACTTGATTGTTTCATACTTGATTGTCTTATACTTGATTGCATTATACTTGATTTCATACATACATGACTGTCTTATCTTTGGGAAGTGGCTCCCAGTTTTCTTTGGGAAGTGGCTCCCAGTTGTCTTTGATACATCCTAACATTTGCGAATGTTGGATACATCATAAAAGTGAGGTCTTCGGAGATGAAGTATAGACTCACTACTAATTGCTTAATTGTCTTGATGAACTTATACATGTCTTTATTATACTATATGTTAGCAGTGGGTTGTGAACACACAGGTTACAAGTCTCTTATGGCGGGACTTGTAACTGAGTGGATTCACGATGCCTTTGCTGTGTGAACATTCTTTTAAGGCTTTTCAACTGTTTTAAGACAAACTCTATGAACTCACCAACCATTGTGTTGACACTTTAGCATGTTTATCTCAGGTTAGTAAGGCGATAGCTAGTGCGTGGAACTTAGAGTCAAGCTGCATATTCTGAAGACTTACGCTTTTTATCATTTACCATTCAAAACTTTGTATACATTTATGTATCATACTTTGGAATCTCATGTTTGTAACTTTGAATTCATTAATCTAATGGTAACTTTTCAAAACGTCTCATTTAGAGTTCGTTTTCTATAACTTGTACTTTGTATTATGAAGTAGCACCCTTATGACACAGTCTTCCGCTGCGGTATTTTGGGGGTGTTACAAAATTTTTCTGAATGATACGGTTATGTGCTAGTCATACAATCTCCTATCCATGGGACGCTTGCTATGGCTAAAGTTTCACTCCTAAATGTTGTAAAAAATTTTAAATTTGGCGCTAAAATTGCAGAAACAAGTATTTCTCATAGTTTTATTACACATCTACCATCAAACAAACAAACTCAAGCGAAAGTGTATTTGTAAGGTATCATCATTTTACCCTCCCCTTACACTTAAGATGAACATTGTCCTCAATGTTCAAGTAAAGAATGTAAAAGTGAATAAGTAAAACAAATGAAATCAAATACTCCCTTGATTCGCTCGGTATGGATAATAAGGTGGCCAGGTTAGATCTTCCTCCAAGAAAATGAACAATCAAAGCTTCACTTCCAGAAAAATAAATCATCTTCTTGTCATACATAACCTGTAAATCCTGAGAAAACAGACAAGGCAACCTCGCATAAAATCGGCGGCAATCTACATATATTAATAAATCTTAGAAAACAAAATAAGATATAATGCTTGTGGAATGATGTTTGCAGATTTCCTGGAGATTATAAAACTAATAATTCAACAAAAACTTTAAGATTCCGTTAGAAAAACAAAACCGGTAAAATTTCCAGATTTTTACACGTGACGCTGTCTAGAGTAAACTCGTGACGCCGTCAGAAGTGACCTGCAGAAATTCTTATGTTAAGTTTCCTGAAAATTTCTGGAAAAACTTCGTCCTACTTCCTTGAAAATCCTGCAAAACATCATTATGACTCGATACAAGCATTTGACTCTAACAAATACGAATATACATGTTCATTTAATTATTGTGGAGAATCGTGATCGGTTTTGTTTCTTAAAAATATATTTGGGGTTTCCCTTTACACTTATCTTTTGCAAAAATACCTTTGGGTGAAGTTAAGACTAGGCCAAACAACAAAGTAAAGTATTTTCACCATTTCAGTTTTGAAACATGATCCATCAACAATAAAAATAAAGCGTGCATACGGAAGCAAATATCAAACAAACAAAAATAAAAATCACACACAACATGGGTTGCCTCCCAAGAAGCGCTTGTTTTTGTTCGAGTCACGAGCCTGACTCTACCCTTATTTAACAGAAATAGGGGAGGTTTTCCCTACACTTTGAATTAAGTGCGGGTAGAAGTAGCGATACACACCCTTAGGGTGGAAGTATGCCACGTTAGAAAAGAGTGGTGGATGAATTATATACTCAAAAGGGTGTGCTCCTATCATCATAACCGTACCTAATTCAATCGGGTGAATGGGTGGATTAAGATTTTCTCCTAGAAAGGGATCATTTTCTATCAACTTCGAGAGACTCCTAGTTGGGGATCCATCTTGACCTAAGAAACCCGGTTTAAATCCATAATGTTTCTTGCGATCAATCATAAATGGGTGATGTAAGCATGTAAGGTCATTTTCCGCTCCTGTGTCAGCTTCCTCTCTACAAGGGTTAGAGTCTACTACCTTTATCCCAAGACTACCCGGACTATATGGTTTGATGGGTGGATCGGGACCTTTTTCAATTCCTAAATTCACATCTAAAGATGGAAGATTAGGTAACGGCTTTGGTTGAGGCTCCGGTTCATCAAAACTAGGAACTTCCTTAGAACTAAAAGAAAGATCATCACTACAAGTGTTAAAACCTATATTCTCTAGTTGTGCTTGATCCAAGGGTTCTACCTCTATTGGGGTTCCTATAGTCTCTTCTACTTCTTCCGGTTAAGTCACAGCTGGTATGTGTGCCTCAAATGATGGTAGGACTTGTGGGGTACTTTGTGGGCTCATGTTATTTACTTCATCATTCCTTGTGTCAAAATCACCTATATCCTCAACATGTGTTTTATTATAATCTAAACCTAACATTTTCCCAAGTATCTCGCGTGCTTCCCTAGGCATCTCAACTTCTATGTCCGAATCATAAGGATCATCCTCAATATTCTGACTGCTATATACAAATTGCCCAAAAGGTTCATCATTTGTTTCTTGAGATTCATCATCATCGATCATAAAACCTAGGTCTTTTTGATCAATGTGATCATTTTCAGCTACATCCTCCATCACATCAAGGTCACCTATGTGTTCAGCTTGTATTGTGGTGAAATCAAACCACTTCGTGCACCCAGTTATCTCATCTATACGCTTATCCCCAAACAATCTTCTTGCCTGTTCCCTTAAACTTGCTATCAATTGATCCGTAACAACGTTTGTTGGGTTGTCCATTTTTTTGGCAAGTTTGGCACAATTCTCTATGGTTTCCCATGCTTCATCAGCACTTAATCCCCAAAGGTCCCCATCTGCGGCATGGTCAATGTCCATTTTGGTATAGTGGTCGACACGATGGTAAAATATTTCAATTTGGGACCACATATCGAAATTATGATGAGGGACTTTTCGGAGTAAATATTTAAAACGAGCCCATGCATCATAGATAGGTTCATCTTCATGTTGTTTAAACATCAAGATGTCATTTGGAGTGGGTGAATTTTGTGGTTGGTAGTATGGTGGATTCGCGTTCTCCATAATGGCTAACGGAATAGTCAATGGATGGTTTTTACAAACAAAGACACGAAGAAAAGATAGACTAAAGAGAACCTCAAAATTAAAAATAAAATCTTACTAGAAAGGAATCTAGCAAGTAGACCTAATAAAAAGAGATTCTAACCTAGACAATAACTATTCCCCGGGCTGCGGCGCCAAAAACTTGATGCGTAGGGATTGCACCAGGCTTTACCTCTCAAGGGATCTTGAGAAGCTTACAACCCCCACCAGGCAGTGTACCTGATCGATGTAGTATAGTATAATGACAAGTACCGGGGGATTGATCATTCAGCTAGGAATAGTGTCGCTAGGATTAGAAAACCTAAAGACTGGGTCTAGAGATGAGGGATGATTCTTTTTGTATTTTTTATATTTTTTAGAAAGCAAGTAAAAATCTCGGGTATGAAGGCTTTGGGCGGAATTAGTTGCTAATCAACTAAACCAATACTAAGATGCAATCAAAATAAAATACTAGAAATGAAATTAAACTAAATTATACTAAAGTTGTGAGCAATATGTGGGAGAAATGTGTTTACTTAGATTTCACTACTCCCTAGATATCTTTTACATGTTAATTACTTGTTATAGTTGCGTGGATGACGGATTGTATTCCTTAATACCATTCATGGGGTAGCGTATTTACTTCCCCAATCCTATGAGTGCCTACTTCACTCCTATGTCGAGCCGGCTAAGAAGCTCCTAACATGGGATCATTAGAATTTACTCATGCATTAAATACAACCAATAAAACCTAGTACACATCGGTTCATGTTTCCTAAGACGTTCAAGCATGTTACACAATGGAGATCTGCCAGTTTTCTTAAGCCTAACATTGAAATCATTCATCCAATACAACCATAAACAAGTAATCAACAAATAATTAACATCTAGGTTTCATTAGATCTAAGCAAACACAAGATAAATCTAGCCTAGCATGTTGAAATCAAGACAAGCACAAGATATAGACAACCAACACATAGACATATTGATTGAATTAAGAGAAGACTTATCTCAATAGCACATGAAAGGATTCAAGGGGTGAAAACCCTTGAATATACTGTAAAATATGAGCTAGGGTTCACAAAGTTCGGCCTTAGGGTTTCTCCACACAAGTTCCTCCTCAATGAATGAAAAATAGAAAACTATATATAGAGTTTAGGAGGTGACGGCGTCAAGAACAAACATCTGACGCCGTTATCTCGCCGCTAAATAGTTCCTCAGACTGCCTAGATCTGGATCTGACACCGTCATGTGGTCTCCTTATGCAGGCCGTCATGATTTTAACTCTTAACGCTCTTGTTGTGACGCCGTCAGGTTTGTACTGGGTCGTCACCAAATTAACTCTTGATGCCGTCATGCTTTTCCTCTTGACGCCGTCATACACTGTTCCCAGATTGGAAAATTAAGTCTTTGGCGTTTTCTTCACTTTTATGCTCCAAAAACGTCCGAATTGCTTCCTTTTCCAGATTTCACTCCCAAAGTACCTAAAATCACAAAAGGAACGATTTAGGGTAATATTTGATCAAATAAATTCAATTCCGGGGCTTAAATGACCCCCTAAAAATGGTTCATTTTTCGCCTCATCAAAAACCCACCACAACCAAACCAACCTCCTAGACCCCGAACTTTAGGAGAGTACTCCCGTCCTAGCCACCAAGGCTATCGAAACACCATTGAGCCCACTCAAGGAGCCAATGTGTCTCCCTTGCGATCCGACACCATCCATTTGGTGCAAAGCGGATGTGCATTCCATGGACTTCATTCCGAAGATTCTAATCAACATCTCAAGGATTTCCTCAAAATCGTAGATTCCATAGACCTTGATGTTGAAACTCGAGAAACGACCCGATTGCGTTTATTCTAATTCTCTCTATGTGACCAAGCTAGTCAATGGCTTGAGCGTTTACCTGCGGGATCCATCACCTCTTGGGATGATCTCACCACTCGTTTCCTTGCTCAATTTTTCCCACTGGGGAGAACTACTAAGCGTAGAAATGACATCTTGATATTCCAACAACGTCAAGGTGAAACTCTGTATGAAGCATGGACTCGTTTCAAGGACTTACTCCAAAAAGTCCCCCATTATGGGATAGATCTTTAGCTCCAAATCCAAATTTTTTACGACCATGTCGACTTCCATACCAAACGCACCATTGATCAAGCCGCCGGAGGTAGATTGCGTGACATTAAGGCCAAAGAGTCATGGGAAATTGTTGATGAGCTTGCATTCGATGATCATGAATTATGGGAGGTTGCCCATGTCGTAGATTCGGCCGTCAATGCAATCTCATAATCAGGAGGGACCACTCAACTTTCTGAAGAAAAACTCTGCGAACTTGAGAAAAAGGTTGACTATCTCATTGAATAACGAAAAAAATCTTTAAGTCCCAGACATGCATCGATCAACTCTATCTCAAACGTAAACCCAACACCGTTGTCCGAATCACCCCTTAGAGAGAATGCTGAAACCTTTCAAAAATATGCTCAACCCTATTCACCTCCTCAAAACCTCAGCTCGGAATTCAAAACTCGAATGAGAGAATATATGACAACCCATTCTGAGTGATTAGCAAAATTCGAAGAGGCAGTCTATAAACAAAAGGAGGAGATGCAAGAGAAAATGACGGAGATGATGAACTTATTATAGGAATACTCAAACATAAAAACTCCGGACAAGGTGTTGTTAAAGAAGGAAAATGCCACCCCCAGTACCAAGTTTGTTACCTCTATGTCCATTGTCCACGAGGGCAATGAAGAAAAGGAAACCCCCATTGCACAAACCGTCGAGGAACCACCAAAATCCCAATCATTAGGGTACTATCTAAAGCATGATATAAATGAGAAAACAATAACCAACTGGATAGAGGGTGACAGACATAACCGATCTTCCAAAAGGGTCTCTGAAAGAGAAGAAGTAGGGGAAGATGATTATGATACATTACCTGGGGGTCCGGTGTACGAGAAGCTACTAAAGCAAAAAGAAGCTACGATGCAGATGGTTTATGGGAACTTTGAAATAACCGCCAGCATTGGGAAATTGCAATATTTGGATTCTTTCGCCGACCAAGGATCGGAGGTGAATCTAATGCCTTTAACTATTTATACCCAACTCACCAAAGAAATGCCGGCCACCACCCTCGTTAGGTTATCTTTCGCTAGTCACTTTTACGTGTATCCTTTAGGAATTGCAGAGGATGTGCTAGTCAATGTAGCAGGTTTCATGTATCCCGTCCATTTCATGATCATCGATGATAAAGAGAATGGGTGTATGCCAATAATCCTTGGAGCACCATTCCTTACCACAACAAGAGCTGTTATCAAGTATGAAAAATGGGAGATTAAACTTAAGTTAGGAAAAAGAAAGATTCACTTCCCCATGACCACAAGATATGTGCGAAAAAGCATGATGGAAAGGAGACTGAAAAAAACGCCGGCATACCGCATAATCATGTTCAATAAAAAATCCTTGCATGGGAAACAAGGATTAAAAGCTACAAAGAAACTACGCTTGAGAGATGAAAAAATGGTGATAAAGTTCATGTCGAATTCGAGCGCAATCAGCCGATAGAGAATCATACCCAATTTATTGAAGGAGACTTAGTACTCCTAAGACATTTAGGGATAAAGGAGCCTCCCGATAAAACAAACTCTTTGTAGTATGGACCATTAACGATCAAAAACTTAGGTCACAATGGGGTAGCACTCTTGAAGAATTTATAGTTTTAGTCCTTCAAGTTTCAAAGTTGGCAGAAATGGCGCCTGGAAAATTAAATTTTGAAGAAAAGTCAACTTAAGTCCTTGGGAATTCAAAAATGGCACTATTGGTCCTTCGATGAAACTTTTCAAGAAATGGCAAAACAGGTCCTTCAAGTTTGAAAAATTACATATTTGATCCCTGGGAATCTTAATTTGGAAAATAAACACTTATGGTCCTTATATTATTGGAACTTGGCAAGAGTGATCCCTTGGTTAGCTTTGAAAAAATTACACTTTTAGTCCCTCAAGAAAACAGAAAATACAAAATTGGTCCTTGTGTAATTTCTACAACCAAATAGACTCCCTTTGTTATTACTAAACCTAGTCCAAATCCAATCCAACACAACACCATCACCAAAGCCTGATCCACCACCCCCTGATCCACCAACACCTCAGGCCCAAAACTCCACCAGCCAACTCCATTTTTACGTGTAAAAAGAACCATGTCAAACCTTGGTCAAACCCGTCACCCCTAACCTTTTCCCTCCCGAACTTGTCCCTGCAACCGGTCACTTCCACCTCCCCCCACCATCCTTGTCACTTCCACTGCCCAAACCCCCTTGCACCTAACAAAACAATAACAATTAATTCCCCCCCCCCCCAATTGCAAGTTATTAGTCCAATTGTAATTCCAAGTTTCCCGCCAAAAAAACCAATGGAGGGCCAGGATTAATTCTAAGCATCCAAAGGCAAGAAATTGATGGGAAAGACACAGAGGACCAGCTGGAACCTTAAAATTCCCTATAAATAGAAGAAGAAGAATAAGAAGAAGAAGAAGAAGAAGAAGAAGAAGAAGAAGAAGCATAGGAGTAGGAGATTATTTAGTACAATAGCTTGTCGTTTTAATTATTTTTCTAACTACAATGTAATTCTTAGCTTTTAAAGTGTAATTTTGACCTTTCCATTGTATCTAAAACTCGTTTTAATTAGCAATTTCAAGCTTCCAGTTTTAAATTCCAAATTTGCATTTTTTACTTAGAAATTTCAAAGTATTGTAATGTTGTTGAAAGCTGTTGTGTAGGGACCCATAAGCTCTCATAAGTTCATTTAATAGCTTCTGTGATCATTTAGAATAACTTAAACCAGTGTTCCTTTCATAAATTAAAAATAAAAATATACCAAAAAAATTAGTGAAAAATAAAATATCAACAAAGAAGATGAACTATGCATGGAGCACTGTGAATAATGGATGGCAGTGGGTTAGTGGCTTTGTGGAAAGCCTATAGGTGTGTTCTAAGGTCCTTGGTTCATGGTTCTCAGTCTGGATGCATGTGTAAGCTTTTATACTATTTTCTTGCATACTACTGTAGCTTGTTTAATCCTATGTTACTATGGTGTTTTTAGGTTTATTAAGTATTAATCAGTTAAATTAATGCTTATTATTACATGTTTATTCATTAGAATTCATATTAGCTCAATCCTTTAATATAACTGCCAAATTAGCATTATATGGAGTTATGAGTATTAGTTGTTAAAACATGTGTTTCTGTACTTAAACTGGTTCATTATATCATATTGTAACAATTGGAATCAGTTTCATGGTCCAGTGCCATTATATGCTTTGAAAATCATGTTGTCCACAATTTAAAGGTGTGTTTGGTTTAGGAGTCTCTGTGTGTTCTAGTGTGTTTTGGTTGTTGTTAGTAGTTGAAACATATCATAGTAGGTCTAAATAGCACATTCAAAACATAAAATTCAGTGGTCTTTTTATAAAAAGTCAAAATTTCCTTTTTGCTCTCCAATTGAGTTAACTGTTAGAGTTTTGGAGTACATAAGAACACATTTATTTACAAACTTAGTTTCTTTAGCTTATTTAAGTCATAATATAGCTTATTACAACTATCTCAGTCATTTAGAAGCTTTTGAATCTCATAAAAGTCAACTTCTCATGTGTGATCAAAAAGTCAATTTGCATACTCATGTTTTACATCCACTTCTGGAATGATTTTTCATTTGTTCATGTTAAGGTGTTATAATCTGTAATTCATGGTTTAACATATTTGGTAACTTATGTTTAATAATATAATTTTAGATTAATTTTTAGAATTTTATTTAGTAGCTTATTTATGTCCAAAGTTGGCATGTTTTTCAAATAGTTACCCTGCACCAAGCTCAAGCAGTCAATTTCCCAAGCTCACATTGATCATTCTTGTGCACCCCAGCCCTCACCCCTTGGCTTTTTGGATAGCTTAATAAGCCATTTCAATAGTCCAATGCTTATTTTGGATCTCAGACCCCTTGCCCCTAGCTTATTTAACCCTGCTAGTTACCCTGACCAATCCAACACCCTGAGCACTCAGTGCAAACCACCCAACTTCACAAGACCACCCTCAGCTTATTAGTGGACCCCACCACTTGAACCTTGGCTTATTTAAAATCCCCCTAGCCGAGCTTTTTAGATCACCCTTCATTTTGAACCCTTGGTCACTCCTGTGGACCTAACACATGGCTGCAAATTGCCTCATTTAGTCTGTTTGGCCTGTGTGTTTTAGTATAGTGCTTATTTGTGTCTCTTGCCTTATTCAGAGTGCTTATTTAGTGGTTTTTTTCTTAATTTTTGTGTATGTCTTGTGTTTATACCTTATTATACCCTATGTAGCTTGTTTATAGCTTAATCCATTCAAAAATCCATTTTTAGCTTATTAGACTTTCTCTTAAGCTCTTTAACTTGCACACGGTTATTTTTAAGCTACAAAAAGTTTTTCTTTGTAAAGGTTACTCAAAATCAGTAGGGTAATAGTTTTGTAAAATAAAAACAAGAAAAATCAAAAGTAAAAATAAGTAATAGCTTCTATTTAAGTCATTTGACTCATTTTTCTGCTTTTTCAAATAGCAAATTCCAATTTTATATTTTTCCTAAGTTCCTAATATATTAAAATAGTTGTGTAAATATTTTCATAATTTTATGAATAGATTTAGTAGTTTTTATAATTAATTTAAATTTAATTAGTTTTAATTAAAAAGCCAAAAATAAATTTCCTTTCTGCTTAATTTTAATCTCTAGTACTTTTTTTATATTTTTCCTAGCTATTATAATTAATAAAGTATTTTTAAGAAAATTTTCATAATTTATACTATTCATTTAGTATTTTTCATAATTAATTTAGTTTAAATAATTTTTAGTTATTAAATAAGTAAATAATTATTAAAATAGTTTAATTATAATTTTTATAAACTTTTTACAATTTTTTAGGATTCCTATAATGGTAATTAGTTTTATACAAATTTTCATAATTTTCAAAGCCATTTTATTATTTTTCTTAATTTAAATTAATTTAAATTAATTATTAATTAGTTTTTAATTAATATTAAATAATTAAATAATCACAAAAATATTTTTCTTTATGTAAAAAAAGTCATTTTCACCCCTCTAGTTTATTTCTGCTTAAATCTCACCTTTTTCTCTGTACGCAATCGCATTTGCTTTAAACTTGGTTTACGTTTATATATATCTGTTTCCTGTAATTGTTAATACTGTTTATTTAGCTAAATCCCAATCATTTCCAGTAGTGTAAATCAAATCCAAATAATTATCTGTTACTTTCCCAATAACTGAAGTTCTCAAACGTTTCCCAAAATATAATTTCAATCTCGTCGGGACTTAACGACCTGGGAAAATACTGTGCTTACTCCGGATCATAAATTGATCACTTTCTCCTTGACTTGGCCTATAGACCACACCTGGTTAAGAGGTTGGTTTGGGAGGATTCAAATTTTGGCGCCGTTGCCGGGGAGGTTGTTGCATGTTTTAAAACGTTTAGCAGTTTAGTGATTTTCAAAACCCTCCTTGTACAAATTTCACTACTTTGTAAATTTTTGTAAAAATCAAAATAATATTAGAAAAAAGTCATTAAGACTTTTCCTAAAGTGTTAACAACACCAAAAAAATATCATAAAAGAAACAAATCGTGAAGTTAAATTACTTCGTATTCTTTAAGATTACAACCTATACAGGTGGTAAAGACAAGTTCTGACATTAAATTGCGAACTAAAAAGAGATCCATTCTTCTCTTCCGCCACTCTGCAAGTAATCTTAAAGGAAACGATTTTGGTTAACGAATCGATCCCAAAAATAATTTCCAAAAGTTTTTTTTCACACACACCCACAAAAAGCCAAAAACATTTTGTTTTTCTGTTAATAATTACATAAAAGACATTATCGAGAAACGTTCGACAGAATACCTACCAACTGGGGGTATGACCATTAATAAGTTCCCAAACTAAAGATTAAAACTTGCCTTTGTATCCTTGTGAATTGGTGTACCTTTTTCAAAGAAGCCATTCATATTGTGATTATTGGTTTAAGTTCTCTGTTGTTTTGCCTCGGTCTTGTTTTACTTTATTTTGTTTTTAGTGCATGCACACTCGTTCAAAAACAAAGCGCAATCGTCAAAGAAACGTAACTGAGTTACGTACAATTATTGAAGAACCAAAAATAAAAATGGACGACGGGCCCCCACCACCCCCACCTGACCCTCCCAAGGATGAAATAGCTCCCGATCTCCAAACGATGGAGGAATTGTGTCAGCCTACCATGCACGGGAGAGGTAGACCTATTACACCACTCACTATTGGAGCCAAGGACGACTTAAGCACCACATGATCCAGCAAGTCCAAAATTCGTGCCAGTTCCACGAATTGCCGGGTGACGATGCTAACAAGCATCTAGAAAAAATTTTAACTATCACCCAGAGCATGAAACAAAATGGCGTCACCGAAGACGGCCTTCGTCTGTATCTTTTCCCATACTCTCTCACTCATCATGCGACTGCCTGGTTCGATCGTCTTCCCAAGAATTAGATCCACACTTTTGATGAAATGGTTACCAAATTTTTGGCAAAATACTTTCCACCTTCCATGGTAACAAAGCTGAGAAATGATATCAGCAACTTCAGACAACTTCCCCATGAGTCCTTATTTGAGGCATGGGAATGCTATAAGCTTGCTATTGATCAATGTCCCAATCACAATATGCTTCTTGTCACCATTATGGATACCTTCTATAATGGTTTGACACTTCGTCATCAAGACACCATCAATGCTGCTCCTGGGGCACCTTTATGAAAGGACCCCCGAAGAGTGCTATGATTTAATCGAAAACATGACTGCCCATCACAAATTTTGGGATTCCTCAGCTGAGAGGAATGACTCATGTAAATCCGTCACTCTAGTAAACATTGATATAGCTGTCCTTGCTAAAAAGCTTGATAATTTGTCTACAGCAGTTTTACGTATCCATCAGTCAAATCAAAATCATCATGTCAAAGTTGTCAACCCAAGTTGTGAAACTTGTGGTGGTCCACACCCGTACACTGAGTGCCTAGCCTTCGGTGGCTTCGCTCATGAAAATATGTACGCAGCTCAAGGTTCCTACAATGCGGGGGGTAATTCTTACCAACCACAAGGGGACCGTAATCTGTTGAGCTATCGTTCCAATAACTACCTTGGACTACCAGGTTTTAATCAATCTCAGAATCAAAATGCCCAAAACCGGCACCACAATTTTAATCAAAATCAGAACCAAAATCAAATGAACCAAGGTTTTTAAAACCAAGGGAATTTCAATTCTGGTCAAAACCAGGTTTTCCAAAATGAAAACCAAGGAAATTTTAACCATAATCAAGGTCATGGTAATTTTAATCAGGGTAATTTTTAGGAGGGTAACAATTTTTTGGGACATAACAATCAACATCAAGGAAATTTCCAGGACAACCGAGCTCAAAATATTCCTAACAAAACTCAAGCCGTTATTCCAACTGGACCATCATCTGACGAGTTGTTGAAACAGTTTATGAAATCCCAAGAAGAAATGAACAAATTTTTGGTTAGCCAGATTTCTGAACTCAATAAGTCTTTAAATGATCGACCCTCGGGCTCAGGTACACTACCGAGCAACACGATCGCTAACCCGAGGGGCGATGTAAAGGCGATCACAACCAGAAGTGGAGTTTCCTATAAAGGACCCACGGCTCCGTCTACCTCTTCTCCTACCCATGTAGAGGAACGTGAAACTGAGGATACAACGGACACGGTACTTCCTACTAACAACAGAGATACCAATGACGTCCCTCCTCCAGTTATCCCGGTCCCGACCCTAAAAAAAAGGGTCATATTTAAAACTCCCGAGAATCCTGTTGAAAATCCAAAACCCAACCCGAAACCTTCAATTCCATATCCTTCACATTTGTAATACCAAAAGCTTCGCGAAAAAGCAAATCATCAAATGGAAAAATTCTTCCAAAACTTTCAAGACTTACACTTTGATATCAGCTTCGCGGATGCTATTCTTTTGATGCCCAAGTTTGCATCGACAATCAAAAACCTATTAAGCAATAAGGAAAAACTATTCGAGATGGCAAAACTCCACTCAATGAAAACTGCTCTGCAGTTCTGTTGAAACAGCTTCCCGAATAACTGGGAGACCCCGGGAAATTTCTAATTCCTTGCATTTTCCCGGGAATGGTTGAATGCTACGCCTTGGCCGAGTTGGTGCTAGCATCAACCTGATGCCTTATTCAGTATGGAAGAAACTCTCTCTTCTGGAACTCACTCCCACATGCACGTCTCTTGAGCTTGTAGACCGTTCAATATCTCGTCCCCTCGGTATTGCCGAAGACGTATTTGTAAAATTGAGAAAGTTCTATTTTCCAGCAGACTTCGTGATTGTTGATTTTGATGCGGATCCAAGGGTTCCTTTCATTCTTGGAAGAGGATTCCTAAGGACGGTTCGTGCTTTGATCGATGTATTCGATGAGCAATGTTGCTGCAGAGGAGTACTCTCAAGAAATTCTTGGTTTTGCCGATGATTCTCCGAGTGGCAATTGATAAACTCAGATCAACCACTTAACCAAGGATGGTCAATATAGTAAACCCTAGTGTATGTGCTCCGGTGTGTACAGTGTTTTCCCGGGTCGTTAAGTCCCGACGAGGTGTTAAATGGAAACTTGAATCTCGTTTCGTGATCGGGTGATGTGAATGTGGATAAAAGAGATTTTGGGATTCTAAACTAATTTCAAAATAATAACTCAAAATAAAGCAAGTAAATATTTAATGAAAGCATGTAAATTACAAATTAAATAAAACGTAAGTTAAACCTAAAACATAACGCGTTAAAATAAAAAACGTAAACTAAATAGGAAACTACCTAATGTAAACTACGGATACGAAATTAAAATTGAAAAACTATTTGAAAACTTCTAAAAACCTTAAACGTAACTTAAAATAACCTAAAACGTGTCAAAAATAAAAAACGTGCCGTTACCGGGGTCGGTAACGGCTTTAAAATTGAAATCTAAGATCTAAAAGGGCTACGGGTACCATGTTACTTTTCGTATGTCCTAAATATAAAAAGAAAATTTTGAGAAAAAGAATTTTATTTTTTTGATAATTTTTCTAATTACTATGAATTAAAAACTATTTTAATTAAATAAATGCATTAAAAATAGTAAATTTTTTTTGTAAAAATCTAAAAATTTACAGGAAATTAAATTATAATATAACTAACCTAGGAAAAATAGGAGGGGGAAATGACAGTCCTAAATAAGCAGAAAAGAAGAATCTAAAAGCTAACTAGTTAACTAAGCAAAACAAAGACAAGAACTATATTATAAATAAAATAAGGAAGATACTAACAAGAAACAAAGGATAGAGCAGATGGCGGGAGTGCGTTTTTGTCTGTTTGGTGTGAACTGGGTGACCAAGGTTTGACCCCTGGCAACACCCTTTTTAAAAAAACATTTTTTTCTTTTCAAAATTTTTTTTACAAGCAGATTTGAGGGATTAGGGTAAACAACTTTTACAGCTAAAACATTTTATAAAAACTAACAAACAAGCAATTGGGGAAGCAAAATCAGAATAGTAGGAGAAAATAGATGAACTTAAAAAAATGATTCCATAAAAAAAACAATAAGCTTCTATAAGCTAAACATAAGGGGGGGGGGGGGATAAGCAAAAGGGTTATAAGGGGAATCCTAAAAAGCATGAGGGGACAATAATAAGCAGGCAAGGATAATACTAATAAGCACAAATTAAGCTAAAAAGGTTCCTAATGGGTTGATTCTACAAGGCCGCAACATGGGAAAAACAAGCTAGAGGGGCAACTTTGGACCTAGGAAAAGCTGTTAAAGAAAATTAAATAAAATAAACTAAAAATACCATGAACTAGATGAGCAACCAAATTACCGCTGTAACAATTTTTAGGACAAATGAGCTAAAAATAAAGAAGCTAACAATAAAAACCAAAGTGGCTGTGGGTTGGTTTAACATGGGTAAAAATGAGTTTTTGACCCACAACATTCAAAGACCAGATCCTAGATACTTATAATAACCTATTTGGAACTATTCTATGGCAAAATTAACAACTACAAAAAGGCTTAAACCAATTCTACCCTATAACAGTCAAGAAAAAAAACTTTTGAAAACAAGCTCAACTACTTGAAAACTACTTGGTAATGAAAATTTAAATGAGAAATCTACTAAAAATAGTAAAAGAAAGCTTATCTAATTTGGAAAAGTGGGTATAAACTGATTTTGGGCTAAAAAAACAGCTTGTGCCAAACACCCCTATATGGGTTGGCTTTGAAATTTAAAGTTGAATCAGGTATATTTAAGCAATGAATGAGCAACACACTTGTTAAACTAAGGTAATGAAGACCTAAAAAGTAGTATTCAACAGAAAAGAAACACCAGAAACAAACAAACTAGGTTATGCTATATAATTTGGATTTTTGAAAACTTATGTAAATCTTGACTGAGAACAGATTTTAAGGGAGCCCAAAGCTAAAAAAAAAAAAGCTATGTGAGCTTATGTGAGCAATACAGAATGCTTGAAAACAACTTTGAGAAAGAAAAAAAATGCTTGGAAATTAAATCACAATGAATTTAAAGGAAACTTGAAATTTAATTAATAAAACTTAAAGTACACAACTTGAAAAGGAACTACAACTTGAAACTAAAGTGCTGGAATTAGAATTTGCAAGAAAATTAAATGGTCAAAAACTTTTCTAAATGCTTGAAAAGTTGGACAAAATAACTAAGTATGTTGAGGCTGCTATTTATACTAGAATGTCTACTGTTTCTCTTTGCTTGTCAGCTTCTGAATTGTGTTTGTTATGTGAGAGAGATAAGCTTGTATCAACACTTGTGTTACTTTGCGTCAATCTTGGCCGTAGGATAAAAACTTGGCCTCCAATCTCAAAATATTAGCCACAGAATAAGTTTTGTGCTTGGGGGATCTCCAGCATGGCATAGGAGAAGATACACAGGCATGTGAACACTCTTGTCTTGGTGTGGAACGAGTTAAGAGGAAGAAAGTGATGGGGGTGGAGCAGGGGACGTATTGGCGGCAATTGGTTTTAGGGTTTATGGGTTTGTTTGTGTGTCTGACTGGTACAAAGTCAAACGGGGTTGTGGGTTTTTATTAGTGAAAACAGAAACGGGGTGAGTAGGGTGGTGTGTGAGTTAGGCGGAAGGGTAATTTGGGCTAAGGGATTAAGTGGGTTAAAGGTAAATGGGTTAAGGTGTTGAAACTAAGACAAATCTTCTGAGCACTCTAGGATCGTTAGTTATGTTAATGTAATCACCAACACACTAATAGATAATCTTTGTAACTTGTATTTTAAAGCGGAAAGAAACACAAGTTTTAATACTAAAAACAATTGATCCTGTATGGATCTTTTAAATAACAATAAAAGTGTTTTCTAAAAAAATGTAACTCAATACATAATCGTGTGTTCCTTTTATACACAAGGAACCCTAAACCGTTTCACAAGAAACGTATATTCTAAAACTTCTAAAAGATATGCATTATCACTTCCTAAATAAACTCATGCATATCCTAACTATATTACAATGAATACGGAATAACTATATCCGCAGTAACTAATAATGCTGAAACTAGACTTCAGCAGAAACACTCTTGTCAGCAGAATCTGTCTCTTCAGTCGTATTCTTCAGCAGATTCTTCAGCAGAATTCTCTCTTAGCAGAATTCCCAACAATCCTCCCCTAATCTTGAATTTGACATGGTTAAGTTCAAGATTCTTGATTGATCTTTAAAATTACATACCAAGAGGATTGAAGTCGAACATCATCAGCAAAGAATCACCATCAGGAAAGAATCACCATCAGCAGGATCTCTATGATCAGCACATACTTGAAAACTCCATTCTTTGCAGCAACAAATGACCAAATGTACATCAAAACTTATTAGTTTCATACTATTCTCATCACATCCAGGTGTGTTAACTCCTGTGAGAGGTGAATCATTGAAAATAATGGATTTGATGTCTCTTTACCAATAGCCATCACTACTGGAGTAGCCAAATGTTTAAGTTCGAAAACTATGTACACTGATGACCATATGATTTTTAGCAAATCATCAGCTGTAAACGGATTTGAGTTGTCTTTACCTGTAGCCGTATGCTCAGGACTAGTCAATTATTTGATGAAAAATCATCTTGGTCAACTGAATACCAAATATGGTTTTCCATTGCCTTTACCACAAGCCATATACATGTGGGCTAGCCAATTATTGGAAATCCATTAAGGAAAAATCCATGGTCAATTGACAACCATTCAACTCTCAGCTGTTAAGCATGGGTGAGTTGAGTACCCAATAGTTTTTAGCAAACTACTACAGCTATCAACAGATTTGATGTGTCTTTACCAAAGCTGTACCCTTTGGACTAGCCAACTTTTTGATGGAATAGTCAACATCAGGTAAGTTGATAACCAGAGAAGGTGTAAACATAATCAACACCAAACCTGCATACAACAAATACAATACTATACAAATCTGTTAGGCTTTTTTTTTTCTTTTTTTTTTTTTTTTTTTTTTAATTTTTATTTTTTTTAATAATAAGAAATATATAACAAAATACCATCAATGAGAAGCAGCTCTGGAAGTCCTAATTCTGAGTTTGAACACTTTAACCAGAGATTCAGCAAACAACCTAGCATTCCCAACTGGATCAGGAGGAATCTCCAACTTTTGTTGAAGCATTTTCTCCATAAGAGACACTGTCAGAGGATACCTTTTGCCAAGATCTATAAGAAGTCTGAGTCCAGAAGTAGTTTCCAACACATGAACATATGGCATTGGATAAAACTTGCAACTCTGAACCTTCCACCTCTGATTGTTTTTCCACACATCAGCACCAGCACTAGTAGGAGTAGAAGAATCAAAAAGCACTCTGAGATCACCCAATAGATACAATCCAGACCATGTAGGAGTATGAGTGGCATAATATTTGTGAACCAAATCATTGAGAGTGAGCAAATCCTGATGATCCACAAGATGCCAAATTTCTTGTAGAAATGTGAATGACAGAGAAGTTTTATCAAGTCTATAAATGGTATTGATCTGTCCATTTTTAGACAATTCCTAGTGAACCAAAACATCTCTAACTGCCTCAGGCCAATCATCAGGGAATCATTCTTTGATAAATGATGCATCAGGAGCATTCACATCTATTAGTTTTTGTGCTGAGTGTGAAGTTCTCACTTTAGCCATTCTCTTAGCTCTTCTTCCAGGAATATAAATTGCATCATGAGGTAAAGAAGGTTCATCAGGAGCTTCGGCTTCAGTAGATACACCTTCTACAGTACCAATTTCCACTGATGGATTATCCATTTGTTCATCAGTAGAATCTTGAGAAGAATCAAGTGCAGCAGATGCATATTGTTCATCCATAGCCTTCCTCATCTGTTTAGCCCTAGAAGCTTTCAGCTCTACTTCTCTTTCCTTAAGCTCATGAAATCTTGCCATTTCAGCTTGTTGTTCATCATCTAATCTCTTTGCAGCCTCTTCACCCAACCTCTCCTCCTCCATTTGTTTCCTGGTTCTCTTTCTAGATGGAGGATCTTCTGCAACTACCTTAGCTTTACCTTTATCAACACTAGATGAAGCAGCAACAGGTGTTTGGTCAGCAGAAGTGGCAGGTAAAAATACCTTATCAACAACAGGAACATCCATATGAACAGAAGAACCAACATCAGCAAGAATGGTAGGAACAAGCTTAGGAGCACCCATTCCATCCTTTTCACACCTAGACTTGATTCTATTATACATTAGAACCAACTGTTCATCTGAAAGTCCCCACACTTGTTTCCTAGTCCAAGCATTGTTATATAAAGCACTGCTTTGACTTTTCACATAAGTTCTCATATAGTCTCTTTGCTGTGCTTGAGTCATGGGTTTATCTCTTTTTGCTTTGGCTTTTTGCTCATCTGCTTCTTTCTTCCTCAACTTCATCTTATTCACAATTTCAGAAACCCAGTCATTTTTATCCACCTCATTGCCAAGAATGTCTGCAGCTAAACCAGGAGCAGCAATCACTTGTTCTCCAATATGCTGCCAGACTGACTCATCAAAATTTTGAAAAGCAGCATCCAATTCTCTTTGTCTTTCAATAGGCAAGGTAAAAATGTATCTTTTTCTAGCAGACTGATATTCTGAATCAAATTTGGCTTGCTCTGCCTCAGCCAACTCTGAACTCCTCTTATAATCTTCCCATTCTTTCAAGAGTCTTTCTTGTTCAACTCTTTCTTAATCTGTAATAAGCTCATCCTCACACACTTCAACTCCATCAGCAAAATCAACCTGAGGAATATCTAAATCTTCCATAAGATCAGCAGTTAACTTTTGAACATCTGAATCAATCATATTATCAGCAGATCCTGTAGGCTTCAGGTTTGCATTAGTGTCATCAGGAGAAACTTGCTTAAGAACAGATGGATCATGAACAGGGGAATCCATATACTCTTTTCCTGCTACAAAGAATGTATCTACTGATGCATGAAGTACATCAGTAGTCTTGTCAGCAGCAATGTCACTAGATGGTTGTTTCTCCTGAATAGTATCATCAAATTCTGCCATAAGAATATCATCACCACTGGACACCTTAGAAGATTCAACAGCTTTCTTTGCCAAATATTGTCTTCTACTTATTCCGCTGAAGTGAATTGTAGGCTTAGCTTTTGATACTTCAGCAACTTTAGGAGAATGAACATGTGTCTATCTAGCCACTTCAGCTAGGATTTCAAGAGAGTCCAAGTTACCCTCCTGAGGCACTTCAGCAGTATCCATTACCACCTTTCCTTTCTTCTGCTGAGTCAGTTGTGCCTCCAAATCCTGAACTTTGCTTTTTAGCATCTCAATCTCACTACCAAGAGTAGATCTGGTATCAACAAGCTTCTTTTGGAGATCATCAGTCTTTCTCATATACCTGCAAAGTAAATCATATACAGAAGTGAGAGTAACAGGGTCCTCTGCTCCACCAACAGATTGCTCAGTGGTAAAAGGAGCTTCATTGAACCTAGCAGGAGAAACAGACACATGTACAACATTGGGAGAGCCTTCATCAACTGGCTCTCTCATAGGACTAGGTGTAGCTAATCTAGTGATCTCAGGCTCAAAAGGTATAGATACCTGTGTACCAAGAGACTGACTTGTCTCTTCATCCTCAGGAGTTTGCTCAACAGGAGCAACCTGTGATGGTGAAGGAACAGGACTAGGTGACATAGGTACAGGGGAAGATGGAGGTAGGTCAGAAGAAATAGATAATGGTTCAGCAGTTGTAGCTGGCTCTTCCTCATTTACCACTGAAGTATTACCATCAGCAGCAACACTAGAAGATGATGGATTACCATCATCAGTAGCATTTTGAAAGGGCACATTGCCAGCATCATCACCCTCAACCACATCATCATTTCCATGTGGCAACATAACAGCTAACAGAGGGCGATGTTCCCCATTATAGTTGGTTTTCATTGAGGCAAACAACTTAGAACCTAGACTCTTAATTGGTACATGAATCCTGTCTTCAGTGGTTATGTCTAAAATTATTTTCAAAAACCTAGGGTACATTAAAAACTTATGATGTTGTTTCTCAATATTTTCTATCATATTATCAAAAATGAACTTTGAGAAATTATAAGTTAAACCCTTAGAGAGACAGACAATACCACAACCCAATTGTAGAGAGAACTGATCCCATCCACCACATTTATTGCTTATACATTGGAGCAGCAAATGCACCAAATACCTCCACTTGGGACAAAACTGATTATTCTGCCACTTAGTTGTGTCAGTGCTTTGATAACTAGCTTCCCTTAGTCCAGCAAGTATTTCTTCAGTGTTTGAGTGGTAAACACCATTCTCATCATCCAACTGAAGCTTTGTCCTGATCAAGTCTTCTGTCACCACATACTAAACACCTTCAATGTCAGCCACAATCTCTGTGTCAGATCTCTTCCTAACAGATGCCCAAAATTGCTTCACCATTGATTCATAAATCACATTGGGATAGTGTGTCAAAGCATAATGAATCTTTGAACGCTGTAGAAATTCCACCATAGAATCGAACTCTTCATGACCCTTAGCCTTTTTCAAAATAGCATACTTTTTATGATCGTTCTTCAATTGAAGTTGTACCATTTGAATTATTTTGTATGAGATGGTTATGAATTACGAAGAGAATGATGGGTTTAAATGGAGTGATGGGAGAATAATTTAGTTTAGGCAAAGATATGCAAAGTAGGTTATATTTGGAAGTTCCCCAATCGTGGTCAAAATTATCGGAACAAACTGTTGACCAAGTCTGACGTGTAACATCGAACCCTCCAATTTCAAATTTACCCTTCAGAAGAAATGGAAGTCAAATCTGCTGATGAATGGTCAATCAGCAGAAAGCATGCAAGAGTAAAAATATCTTCAGTGAATATCTTGATTTTACTATGCCACCCAACTCACATTAATTATCATAACGCCTAGACTTTGCCTATTTAATAACCCCCAAATCACACTTCTCAAATATCAAATTAACCCCAATTCATCTCAAAACCCTAATTGTACAATTAACCCCAATTCATCTCAAAACCCTAATTGTACAATTAACCCCAATTCACCCTCAAATAATGTCATCCAAACCCAAAATTATAGAGCTAACCTCCTCCTCTTCATCATCAGAGGATCTTCCTCCATACCCATCTGAATTAGATGATTCAGATTATGCTATAGAAATGGAAAGAAGATGGAATGCTATGGAGAAGGGGGAACCAAGTACTACCCCCGTTCCTGCTGAGAGACAATATGTCTCTCCCTTCATTTTCACATCTGATGAAGACTCTTCAGAGAATGAAGATGAAGATCCCTAATTTCTTCCTCCTTCCACACCAGAGAGACCCCAACCAAGGCCTAGGAAGAGAAATCCATCTCTTCCAACATCACGGGGTGTGGTGTTGGGTCTTCTTGCTCCAGGACCTGGTCCTTCATACCATGGACACATGGGAAAGGGGAAGAAGACAGATGTCGTGGGTAAGGGGAAAGGGAAAATGGTGTAATGTAGGTGATGAGGTTCTAGAGCATCTTCATCGTCGTTTTCATCATTCTTCCTCCTCTTCTTTTTCCATTTTCACCTTCAGCTTCTTCATCATACTGGTTATGCATCAATCAGCTTTTGTAATAGATGATAGAAGCTTGAATAATTAGAATAGACTTGTATAGGGTTGAATCTTGTAATTCCATTTTGAAGTTGTTTGTCAGCTGTAATTTGTTCTTAGAATGAATGAAAAAGCATTTGCAAATTATGATCTGTGTATATCTTTCATCAGTGGAAATCAATCTCAGCATTCATTGTACTTCAGAAGAAACAAATTTCAGCAGTCACTTATAACTTCTTGGTAGGCATCCTGCAAATTAGACACAGACTAGCAAACAAACCAAACAAACTTACAACACATTAGTTGGTTAGTGTTAGCCAAACAATAATATAACAAATATACACAAATGATACAAAGTTTACATTCACAATCCTCCCCTGAGGCATATGCCTCCCCTGAGGCCTATGCCTCCCCTCAAACTTTGCATTCAAGGGTTAAGCATAGCAGTATGAACCACTAAGTGTTGAAACCTAGGTCCATCAAAAGCTTTAGTGAACAAGTCTGCCACATTATCATCTGTGTGAATTTTGACCACTTTAATTAAATGTTTCTCATAAGCATCCCTGATAAAGTGGTGCCTGATTTCAATATGTTTGGTTCTATTATGAAAAACTGGATTTTTAACAATGCAAATGGTACTTTGATTGTCAATAAAAATGGTGGTATTCATGAAATTGTACCCATAATCCAGCAATTGATTCTGTATCCATAGAACCTGTCCACAACAATTGGCAGCAGTAACATACTCTGCTTCAGTAGTAGAGGTAGCAACAATGGTCTGTTTCTTGCATTGCCAAGAAATCAGTCTTCTTCCAAGGAATTGGCAACCTCCAATTGTGGATCTCCTATCCATGTTGGCACCAGCATAGTCACTATCACTATATGCCTCCAGCTTAAAAGGAGATTCTTTTGGGTACCACATACCTAATTTGGGTTGGCCTTTCAGGTACTTAAAGATCTTTTTGAAAGCATTCAAGTGAGAGGTAAGTGGAGTGACTTGGTGCCTTGAACAAGCACTCACAGCAAATGTAATATCAGGTCTAGAGGCAGTCAAATACATCAAAGAACCAATCATGGACCTGTACAAATGGACATTCACAGGAAGATCAGGTTCAAGATTGTTCTTTGGTTTGAGAGCTTCATAGGGAGTAGTGGCAGTACTGACATTCTCCATATCAAACTTCTTCAACATATCCTTTACATACTTATGCTGACTGATAAAAATACCATCAGGTTTCTGCTGAACTTGTAAACCCAAAAAGAAAGTGAGCTTCCACATGGCACTCATCTGAAATTCTCTTTTCATCAAATCCTCAAACTCTGTACACCATTCTTCTTTTGTGGAACCAAATATAATGTCATCCACATAAACCTGCACAATAATAATATCCCTAGAGTCTTTCTTAAGGAAGAGAGTCTTGTCAATGGCACCTCTTCTGTAACCATGCTTCAGCAGAAATGTATAAAGCCTAGCATACCAAGCTCTTGGTGCCTGATGAAGTCCATAAAGAGCTTTAACGACCTTATACACATAATCAGGATGATCAGGGTCTTCAAATCCCTTGGATTGAGTCACATAAACCTCCTCTTCAATCTCACCATACAGAAAAGCACCTTTTACATCCATCTGATAGACCATAAAGCCCATATATGATGCATAGGCCAAGAATATCCTGATTGCTTCAACTCTGATACCAAATTTGTGATACAGAGAACAGATTAAAGTGCTCAAGTTCCTTCACACAATAAACATTCTCAAAGTCTAACAGAGGTGTTTTAATAGTTCCTTTCCCAGTGATTTTGCCATCTCCACCACCAAAAGTTACACTGCCTCCTCCTTCTATTGGCACAAAGTCATGCATCTTATCCTTGTTCCCTGACATACTTCTGGAACAACCACTATCAACTATTCCTACTTAAGTACTTTTCAGAGGATGATCCTACAACAAAAAAAAAATATATATATATATACAAGTGTTAGTACACATTAGAGACTCAAGTCATTGCTGACTTGAGCCTGCCTTGTGGATCATAATAGGTAGGCCATGTAGATGTTTTAGATCCACCATTGTTCTTGGGCCTGTATTGCAAATTAGGTCCCTTCTTTGTCCAAGAACAACCTGCTGAGGGCTTCACAGCAGTATCCCAATACCCTCCACCAATATACATAGAGTCAAACTGTCTAGGCCAATAACCATTAGTAAAGAAAGAACTAGTGGGTCGAACATAAGGTCTAGTACTGGTTCTTCTCCATGAAGAATATTTTTCAGCAGAATTGGGATTCTGCTGATGTGGAACAAAAGATGGTATCTCATTAACATTCTTTCACATTTTCCTAGGTTTTCTTTGACTAACACATACATCCATTTTTTGCTTATGAAAAGTACAATCCTTAATCAAATAAAATTTACTTCCACACACAAAACATTTCTTCTTTTTAGAAGATTTATTCACAGTGAAAGATGTTCCATAACATGAAAAAGCATTCAAACCACAAACATTAACAGAATTGTTTTTAACAGAACTAGAAACATTGTTTTGCAAAGAATTAGAAAACAAGTCTTCAGAAGAAACTGACTTGGAATCAGCAGTAACTCTAACAGGCTTGTGGGGAGTCTTGGGTGATGTCTTGGGTGTGGTCTTGGGAGTGGTCTTGGGAAGGTCTGACTTCTCACTTGAATCACAACTGGCATATGAAGTAGACCCTTCATCAAAAGACTTGTCACTGTCACAACAAGAGACAAAGTCAGTAGATTTATTAACAGGGTCTGGCAAGTCACTTGACTTTTTGCCATAAAGATGGTGTGATCCATCAAAGTCAACAGGTATGGACAGGTCTATTGGCATGTGTTATCCTCTTATAAGTCCAGGTACAGCATTCAATCCCCCTTCCTTAACATATTTTACAGGTTTTTGAAATTCTAAGAGAGGTTCAGGGTCAAAAACACTGGACATAACAGGATTAGTTAATTCCTCAGGATCTATATATTTCTCATATTCTAATGCTTTTCTAGACCTAATAGCTTGACGACCATCAAACAATTTATTTAAATTAGAAGCCCCTTCTTGCCACTTCATACAACCAGTCACTTCTTTATCTAACTTTACTTGTAATTCTTGTTTTTCTTTTTCTACATCATATTTTTATTTTTTAGAATGCCTTAAATCTAACTTTGCTCATTCTAAATCACTTTTTAAAACTCTTATCTTTTCATCATATTTAAGTTGATTCTTTTGAAACTAAACCTTTTGTTTTTCTAAAGTTTTTAAAGCCTTTTTATAGGCCTCAACTTCTACATAACACTCATTGTATTTAGGTTTCAATTCATCATATTCTTGTTTTAGTTCATTGTATCTTACACTACATCCAAAAACACAATTGTGTACCTGAGAGATGCCCATCAAGGAAACTTGTTCCTTCTTATCCTCTGAGGGGGAGTATGCCAGCATATTCACTTGTTCAGAAGTACATGCTTCCTCTTCAGGAGGTTTAGGAACAGTTCAATAAATCTGGTTATCCAGAGTCACCAAAGCTTTGGAAGGTGTAGCTTTAGAAGTCCCTGATTCCAATAGATATGAGCCATATCTCACTTTATCACCAGACTTTCTTTCCTTGCATTCTCTTGAAAAGTGGCCCATCTGGCCACAAGTGTAGCACTTAACCTTCCTCCTGTCAAATCTTGCTGCATCTCTTTCATTAAAACCAAACTTTCTCCCAGACTTATTCTCAAACCTTTTGATGTTCATAGAAATCATTGCTAACTTCCATTTCAAGTGCATCTCCTCCATCTCCAATGGATCCACCTGTTCAAAGTCCTCATAAGCTAGAAACTGTTGATGTTCATATTCAGCAACAAAAGAGTGAAGCACATCTTCCATTATATTACTGGACTTTGATGTAGGAGTTGGTTTAGAGTAAGCATGAGAAGATGATGCTGAGGTGTAAGAATTTGAGGTATGATGCACAGGTTTTGATGTGGTGCTTACAAAGGCTGAGTTAGTAGATAGACGAATGGGACTTCTAACATCAGGCTCAAAGAGATTTAAGCCTGTTGTAGAGGTCATCAAAAGAGATCATGTCCAATCCTCCTTTATCTTTGAGAGCAATGCTGACTTGCAACCAGGATGGTCGCAAAGATCTCAGAAACTTAGCATTGCAGTCCTCATTATCTGGCGTAGCCTTCAGCTGATTAAGTTGACTCAAGATCTTGCGGAACCTGTCATAACCTTTGTGGATTCCTTCTTCCTCAGATATCTGAAACTCTTGAAACTGCTGCTTCAGCATTGACTTCTTCATCCTTCTGGACTGTTCATTCCCACCAAATCTAGCCTTGATAGCCATCCAAATGTCCTTGGCATCTTCCATGAAGTGGAAGTCACCCATGTGGTCATCTGGTATAGCCTGGAGAAGAATTTTTCTGACTTTATTCTCCCTCTGCATGGCTAGAACTTCTTCAGCAGTTTTGGGACCTACAATCGTAACAATCCCATCAGCATCCTTGACATGTTTCTTCAAGCTGTTACCCTTTCGGACAACTTCCCAAAGATTCCAGTCAATGTTTGTGATCCAGTTTTGCATCTTCATCGACCACAGATCATACTCCTTTGCATTCTTAAGGTATGAGAATTTAGCATTACTATTTGAGAGATTGAGTTGTTAGAGAGAAGTGGTGTTTTGGTTCTGGGTTGTATCAGCTTCATTATCTGATCAAGACATTGTTTTTGATTGTTTTTTATAGAGAGGGTGTAAGATTTGTGTTTCTTAGTATCACAGAGACTCTCCCGAGGCTCTGATACCACTTGTTGAAACTAAGACCTTGATAGATCTTCTGAGCACTCTAGGATCGTTAGTTATGTTAATGTAATCACCAACACACTAATAGATAATCTCTGTAACTTGTATTTTAAAGCGGAAACAAACACAAGTTTTAATACTAAGAACAATTGATCCTCTATGGATCTTTTCAATAACAATAAAAGTGTTTTCTGAAAAAACGTAACTCAATACATAATCGTGTGTTCCTTTTATACACAAGGAACCCTAAACCGTTTCACAGGAAACGTATATTCTAAAACTGTTGGGAATTCTGTTGAGTAAGAATTCTGCTGACTGTTTCTGCTGAAGGTTACTGCTGAAGAGCTGGTTCCTGCTGAAGCAGTGTATCTGCTGAAGACTAGTTTCAGCATTATTAGTTTCTGCGGAAATAGTATTTCTGTATTTTATGTATTATAGTTTGGATATGCATGAGTTTATTTAGGAAGTGATAATGCATATCTTTTAGAAGTTTTAGAATATACGTTTCTTGGGAAACGGTTTAGGGTTCCTTGTGTATAAAAGGAACACATGATTATGTATTGCATTACGTTTTAGAAAATATTGTTATTATTATTAAAAGATCCATAGAGGATCAAGAGTTCTTAGTATTACACTTGCGTTTGTTTCCGCTTTAAAATACAAGTTACAGAGATTGTCTATTAGTGTGTTATTGATTACAGTAACATAACTAATGATTCTAGAGTGCTCAAGAAGATCTATCAAGGTCTTATAGTTCAACAAGTGGTATCAGAGCCTCGAGAGAGTCTCTGTTATACTAAGAAACACAAATCTTACACCTTAAGAATCCAAACCAATCAAGAAATATGCCTGGATCTGATGATGAAGTTGATACAACCCAAAACCTTAACACCACTTCTCTTCAACAACTCAACCTCTCCAACAGCAATGCTAAGTTTCCATACTTGAAGAATGCTGAAGAATATCATCTGTGTTCAATGAAGATGCAGAACTGGATCACAAACAAAGACTGGAATCTTTGGGAGGTAGTCAAAAAGGGGGATAGCCTGAAGAAGCATGTTAAAGATGCTGTTGGGGTTGTTACAATTCTAGGTCCCAAAACTGCTGAAGAGATTCTGGCTGTGCAGAGGGAGAGTAAAGTAAGAACAATTCTGCTCCAAGCTATTCCAGATGACCACATGGGTGACTTCCACTTCATGGAGGATGCCAAGGACATTTGGATGGCAATAAAGGCAAGATTTGGTGGGAATGAGGAATCAAGAAGGTTGCAGAAATCAATGCTCAAGCATCAGTTCCAAGAGTTTCAGATATCTGAGGAAGAGGGAATCCATAAAAGCTATGACAGGTTTCACCAGATCTTAAGTCAACTCAATCAGTTGAAGGCTAGACCTGACAATGAGGACTGCAATGCTAAATTTCTGAGATCCTTGCCACCATCTTGGTTGCAAGTTTGTATTGCTCTCAAGACCAAGGGTGGATTGGACTTGATGTCTTTTGATGACCTCTACAACAGGCTTAAATCACTTGAGCCTGATGTTAGAAGTCCCATTCGTCCATCCACTCACTCAGCATTTGTTGGCACCACTACAAAACCTGTGCATCATACCTCAAGCTCCTATTCATCAGGAGCATCTTCTCAAACCCAAAGTCAATCTGCTCCTAAATCAAAATCCAGTAGTGTGTTGGATGATATTGTTCATTCATTTGTGGCTGAATATGAACATCAGCAGTTTCTTGCTTATGAGGATTTTGAACAGGTGGATCCATTGGAGATGGAGGAGATGCACTTGAAATGGCAGCTTGCAATGATCTCCATGAACATTAAGAGGTTTGAAACCAAGTCTGGAAGGAAGTTTGGTTTTAATGGAATAGAGGCAGCAAGGTTTGATAGGAGGAAGGTTAAATGCTACACTTGTGGTCAAGTGGGAGATTTTTCAAGAGAATGCAAGGAGAGGAAGTCTGGTGATGAAGTCAGATATGGCTCTTACCCATTGGAAGCAGGAACTAGTAAGGCTGCACCTTCAAACGCTATGGTGACTCTGGTTCACCAGATTGATTGGGTTGAACATGAACCTGCTGGAGAGAAAGCTTCTACTTCTTCACAAGTGAATCTGCTGGCATACTCACCTTCAGAAGACAAGAAGGAGCAAGTCTCCTTGATGGGAATCTCTCAGGTACACAACTGTGTGTTTCGATGTAGTGTAAGATACAATGAGCTTAAACAAGAATTTTATGAATTGAAACCAAAGTACAATGAGTGTTATATTGAAGTAGAGTCTTATAAAATGGTTTTAAAAACTTTAGAGAAACAAAAAGTCTTGTTTCAAAAGAATCAAGTTAAATATGATGAAAAAATAAGAGTTCTAGAAAGTGATTTAGAAGTTGCTAAGATAGACTTAAGACGTACTGAAAAGGAGAAGTCTGATCTAGAAAAGGAAAAACCAGAATTATAAGTTAAGTTAGACAAAGAGATAGCTAGAAATAAACAATGGTTAATATCAGGTGATAATCTAGCTAGTGAACTTTATGGTAGTCAGGCTGTGAACTCTAAAATAGGTTTAGGATTTAAAAAATATGTTGGTTTAGAAGCTAGGAATGACCTAGGTAAATCAACACCAGCAGGGTTAGCTAACTTTGTCAAAGAAGGTAACTTACATGCTGTCCCTGGACCTATAAGAGGGGAACATATGCCTATCGACCTATCCATACCTAGTGACTTTGATGGATCACACCATCTCTATGGCAAAAAGTCAACTGACTTGCTAGACCCTATTATGAAATCTACTGACTTTGTCTCTTGTTGTGACAGTGACAAGTCTTCTGATGAAGGGTCTACCTCATTTGCCAGCTGTGATTTAAGTGAGAAGTCTGACCTGCCCAAGACCACTCCCAAGACCACACCAAAGACATCACCCAAGACTCCCCACAAGCCTTCTAGAGTTGCTACTAATAAAAGACAGTTTCTCCTGAAGACTTGTTTTTTAAATTCTTTGCAAAATAATACTTTTGGTTTTGTTAAAAACAATTCGGTTTATCATGGTGGTTTGAATACTTTTTCATGTTATGGAATGGTTTAAATAAATCTTCTAAGAAGAAGAAATGTTTTATGTGTGGAAGTAAATCTCATTTGATTAAGGATTGTACATTTCATGAGCAAAGAATGGGTGAATGTGTTAGTCAAAGGAAACCTAGACAAATGTGGAAGAATGTTAGTGAAATACCCTCTTTTGTTCCACATCAGCAGAAATCCAACTCTGCTGAACCACATTCTTCATGGAGAAGAACCAGTACTAGACCATATGTTCGACCCACTAGTTCTTTCTTTTCTAATGGTTATTGGCCTAATCACTTTGACTCAATGTATTATGGTGGTGGGTATTGGAATACTGCTGTGAAGCCCTCAGCAGGTTGTTCTTGGACAAAGATGGGACCTAATTTGCAGTACAGGCCCAAGAACAATGGTGGATCTAAAACATCTACATGGCCTATCACTAATGATCCACAAGGTAGGCTCAAGTCAGCAATGACTTGAGTCTCCAATGTGTACTAACTTTTGTATATTTTTGTTGTTGTTGTAGGATCATCCTTTGAAAAGTAATGAAGTAGGTATTGTTGATAGTGGTTGTTCTAGAAGTATGTCAGGGAACAAGGACAAGATGCATCACTTTGTGCCTATAGAAGGAGGAGGCACTGTAACTTTTGGTGGTGGAGATGGCAAAATTACTGGGAAAGGAACTATTAAGACACCTTTGTTAGACTTTGAAAATGTTTATTATGTGAAGGAACTAGAGCATTTTAATCTACTCTCTGTATCACAAATTTGTGACACTAAGAATAAGGTTTTCTTCTCTGAGGATGAATGTCTTGTACTCTCCAAGGACTTCAAACTTCCGGAAGACACAACTGTTTTGCTGAGAGTTACTAGAACCTTCAACTTGTACACATTCAATCTGAATGATGTCAAGCTAGAAGGTGATCTAACATATTTGGTGGCCAAAGCTTCCCAGGATGAATCTACCAAATAGCATTGGAGAATGGCTCATGTGAATTACAAGACTATCAATAAGTTGTCTAAACTTGGTCTTGTTCAGGGTCTTCCTTCTAAACTCTTCACCAATGAACACAATTGTATTGCTTGCAACAAGGGAAAGCAACACAGAGCCTCTTACAAAGCCATCAATGCTGTGAGCACCATTTCAGAACCTCTTCAGTTGCTGCACATGGATCTCTTTGGTCCAACTCCTATCAGAAGTATAGATCACAAGTACTTCTGCGTGGTTATCACATATGATTTTAGCAGGTTTTGCTGGGTATTCTTTCTTAAAACTAAAGATGAGACAACTCCTATTTTGAAAGAATTCATCATTTTAATTGAAAACCAGCTTAATAAAAAGGTTAAAGGAATTAGGTGTCACAATGGGACAGAATTCAAGAATGTTGTTTTCATAGAATTCTGTAAGTCTAAGGGGCTTAGAAGGGACTATAGTACTCCAAGGACCCCACAACAAAATGGGGTTGCTGAAAGGAAAAATAGAACCCTCATTGAGGCAGCAAGATCAATGCTTGCAGATTCCAAATTACCCACTATGTTTTGGACTGAAGCAGTAAGTACTGCTTGCTATGTCTTGAACAGGGTATCCATCACTAGACATCATGTCAAGACACCTTATGAACTTCTCACTGGGAAAGTTCCAGATATACATTACCTTAAACCTTTTGGATGCAAAGTGACCATTTTGAATACTGCTGATATACTGGGTAAGTTTGGTGGGAAAGCTGATGAGGGATATATTGTGGGTTATTCAGCTCATAGCAAGGCCTATAGGGTTTATAATCTAAATGCCAAAAGGATAGAAGAGACCCTTAATCTAAGATTTCTTGAAGATCAGCCTAATACTCAGGGACAAGGCCATTCTTGGTATTTTGACCTAGATTATTTGACTGACTATTTGGGTTATACTAGACATGCTTCTAATCCTAATGCAGGTACCAAAGATCCACATTCTAACCCTGCAGGTTCCATGGATGATGACTCAGACTGTGAATCTGAGCCAGAAAATCATACCATTGTTGTACCATCTTTTCCACCTAACCATTTTGTAGGTAATCATTCTGCTGCTGAACAAGAGGATGAGCCACATTATGCAGAGGATCTTGCAAGACTAAAGAAGCAAGAACATGCTGCTACTCAGGAAGCTCAGAAACTCAATGAAAAGGTTACACAAGAGACTGAAGCTATCCTACATCAATCAACCCAAGCAGTCAGTGGAAACAAGGATACTGCTGACGATTCTACTGAAGGCACACCTATTACCACTGATAAGGTCAAAGATGCTGATGATGCACACTCTCCCATTTCTACTGAAGTCTCTGCAGACTTTTAGAAGCCCTTTACAAGATTTCCAAGTCCTTCTGATCTTGGGAATTATCAGCCAAAGCCTGGCCTATTTCACTCAGCTTCTTATGACACTGAGTTTGGGCCTATAGTCAACAACCTTGATGTCACAATTGATGTTCAACCTACAGCAACTAAAAGGATTCATAATGCTCATCCCCTATCAAAGGTTATTGGAGATCCTAAAGATCCTGTTAGAACTAGAAGCACTGTAAAGAATACAAAATATGGTGAAGTTGCTTTCATCTCTTATGTCTACAATCAAAAGAGGAACAATCACACAGACTTCAAACATTGTCTATTTGCATGTTTTCTTTCTCATATAGAGCCAACTAGTGTTCCTCAAACACTGGCAGATTCAAGTTGGCTTGAAGCAATGCAAGAAGAAATGATGCAATTTAAGAATCAGCAGGTTTGGATTTTGGTTCCTCTTCCTGATGGTAAATATGCCATTAGGACAAAATGGATTTTGAAGAATAAAAGAGATGCTAGAGGGATCATGGTGAAGAACAAAGCAAGACTAGTGGCTCAAGGGTTTAGACAAGAGGAAGGCATTGACTATGATGAAGTCTTTGCACCAGTTGCCAGAGTTGAAGCAATTAGGATATTTTTGGCCTATGCCTCTTATATGGGCTTTATGGTTTATCAGATGGATGTTAAAGGTGCTTTCTTATATGGTGAGATTGAAGAGGAGGTTTATGTAACTCAACCCAAGGGATTTGAAGACCCTGATCATCCTGAGTATATGTACAAGGTTGTCAAAGCTCTCTATGGACTTCATCAAGCTCCCAGAGCTTGGTATGCTAGACTTTCCACATTTCTGCTGAAGCATGGCTACAGAAGAGGTGCCATTGACAAGACTCTATTCCTCAAGAAAGATTCCAGGGATATTATTCTTGTGTAGGTGTGTGTGGATGATATTATCTTTGGTTCAACCAAAGAAGCATGGTGTAGAGAGTTTGAGGATCTGATGAAGGGAGAATTTCAAATGAGTGCCATAGGAGAACTCACTTTCTTTTTGGGTTTACAAGTTCAGCAGAAACCTGATGGTATTTTCATACATCAGGAGAAATATGTAAAAGATATGTTTTCCAAGTTTGCTATGGAGAATGTCAGGACTGCCACTACTCTATATGAGGCTCCCAAAACAAAGAACAATATTGATCCTGATCTCCCTGTGAATGTTCATTTATACAGGTCAATGATTGGTTCTTTGATGTATTTGACTGCCTCAAGACCTGATATTACATTTGCTGTGAGTGCATGTTCAAGGCACCAAGTCACTCCACTTACCTCTCACTTGAATGCTGTCAAAAAGATTTTTAAGTACCTAAAAGGCCAACCTAAATTAGGTCTTTGGTATCCCAAAGAGTCTCCATTTCAGCTAGCAGCTTATAGTGATAGTGACTATGCTGGCGCAAATTTGGATAGAAGATCCACAACTGGAGGTTGCCAATTCCTTGGAAGAAGACTGATTTCTTGGCAATGCAAGAAACAGACCATTGTTGCTACCTCTACTACTGAAGCAGAGTATGTTGCTGCTGCCAATTGTTGTGGACAGGTTCTATGGATTCAAAATCAATTGATGGATTATGGGTATAACTTTATGAATACTACCATTTTCATTGACAATCAAAGTACAATTTGTATTGTTAAAAATCCAGTTTTTCATAATATAACCAAACATATTGAAATCAGGCACCACTTTATCAGGGATGCTTATGAGAAACATTTAATTAAAGTGGTTAAATTCACACAGATGAGAATGTGGCAGATTTGTTAACCAAAGCATTTGATGGACCAAGGTTTCAATATTTGGTGGTTCATATTGGAATGCTTAACCCTTAACTGCAAAGTTTAAGGGTAGGCATAAGCCTCAGGGGAGGATATGCCTCAGGGGAGGATTATGAGTGTAAACTTTGTAGATGTGTATAATTTGTATACTTTTTGAGTTTTAACACTAACCCACTAATATTTTTGCAAGTTGTTTGGTGTATTTGCATGTTTTATGTCTGTTTTGCAGATGTTCTGAGATTGTAAGTTGTATGTTAAAGTCACCAAGAGCTGATGTCAAAGGAATGTGGTCAAGTATGCTGAACATGGTTTCTATTGATTAGTTGATTATGATGAAGGTCTTACACAGTTGATTATGCTGAAGATCTTTTCATATATTCAAAGAAACAAGTTACAGCTTACATTCTATGTTCCAACTGGATTACAATGACCATTCCTAAATATTTGCCTAATTGAGTACTACTAGCTTCGATCACTTATTTCAAAATACTTGAGGCTATGACAAGTACAATGATGAAGCGGAAGATAAAAATGGAAAAAGAAGAGAATGAAGATTGTGAAGATGCTCAAGTACCAAAGTCAAGAAAATACTCAAGAACTTTGGTCCATGGCAACATTCCTCAATCATCTACTTCAGCTTCTCCTTTCCCTTACGTATGATCTCTGCCTTCTTGCTCTGTCCGATGTGCTCTTGTGAAGAAAGATCAGGTTCTGGAGCAGGAAGATCCAACACCTCATTTTGTGATGTTAGAAGAGATGGATCCCTCTTACTTGATCTTGGTTGGGATCTCTCTGGTGTAGAAGGAGGAAGAAAGGTTGGATCTTCATTTTCTTCCTCTGAAGAGTCTTCATCAGAGGTACAGATGAAGGGAGAGACAAGCTCTCTCTCAGCAGGAATGGGTACATGGCTTGGTTCACCCTTCCTATGAGCATTCCATTATCTTTCTTGTGCATCCCATCGTCTCTCCAGTTCTCTTTCATAGTCGGAATCATCAAGCTCCCATGGATATGGTGGTAAATCTTCTTCTGATGATGAAGAAGAGGAATTGTGATCTGAGGTTTCTGGGTTTGATGACATGGTTTTGGTGGTGGATTGGGTTTAATTGGGAAATTAGGGTTTGAAAGATGATTTGGGGTAAATTGGTGACTGAGATGTGATTTGGGGGTGATTAAATAAGTCAAGTTTAGGCGTTACGATAATTAATGCGAGTTGGGTGGCACAGTAAAATCAAGATATTCACCGAAGATATTTTTACATTTGCTTGGTTTCTGCTGATGTTGACCATTCTTCAGCAGATTTGCTTTCATTTCTGTTGAAGGGTAAATTTTCAAATTGGAAGTTTTTGAATTACACGTCAGACTCGGTCAACAATTAGTTCCGATAATTTTGACCACGATTGGGGAACTTCCAAATTTAACCCACTTTGCATATCTCTTCCTAAACAACATTATTCGCTTATCACTCTACTTAAACCCATTATTCTCTGTGTAATTCATAACCGTCTCACGCAAGTTCATTCAAATGGCACAACTCAAATTGAGAGGAGATCATAACAAGTATGCTATTCTGAAAAAGGCAAAGGGACATGAAGAATTCGATTTAATGGTGGAGTTTCTACAAAGGTCAAAGATTCATTATGCTTTGACACATAGTCCCAATCTGGTTTGTGAATCCTTGGTGAAGCAATTTTGGGCATCTGCTACTAAGAGATCTGACACAGAGATTGTAGCTTAGATTGATGGTGTAGAGTATGTGGTGACAGAAGGTTTGATTAGGACAAAGCTTCAATTGGATGATGGGAATGGTGTGTATCATTCCAACACTGCAGAGATTCTTGCTGGGCTAAGGGAAGCTGGATATCAAAGTACTGATACATCTAAGTGGCACAAGAATCAATTTTGTCCTTAGTGGAGATATTTGGTGCATTTGCTGCTGCAATGTATAAGTAACAAGTGTGGTGGATGGAACCAATTCTCTCTGCAGTTGGGTTGTGGTATTGTTTGTCTTTCTAAGGGTCTAACTTATAATTTTTCTATGTTTATTTTTGATAATATGCTAGAAAATATTGATAAACAACAGCATAAATTTTTAATGTACCCTAGATTCTTACAAATAATTTTAGACATAACCACTGAAGATAGAACCCATGTGCCTATTAAAAGTCTTGGTTCTAAGTTGTTTGCCTCAATGAAAATAAATTATACTGGGGAACATCACCCTATGTTAGAAGCTATGTTGCCACATGGCAATGATAATGTAGTTGAGGGTGATGATGCTGGTAATGTGCCTGCTCCTAATGTTGCCGATGATGGTAATCCATCATCTTCTGGTGTTGCTGCTGATGGTAATCCTTCAGTGGTAATGGAGGAAGAGCCAACTACAACTGTTGAACCATTACCTATTTCTATTGACTTACCACCACCTACCCATGTACATATGTCACCTAGTCCTACCATTTCACCAGCTCAGGATGCTCCAGCTGAGCAAATTCATGAGTTTGAAGATAACTTTCAGCCTCTTGAACCTGAGTTTACTAGACTACCTACACCCAGCCCTATGAGAGAACCGATTAATGAAGGTTTTCCTAATGTTGTACATGAGTCTGTTTCTCCTGCTGGGTTCAATGAAGCTCCTCTTACCACTGAGCAATCAGCTGGTAGAGCAGAGGACCCTATTACTCTCACTTTGGTATATGATTCACTTAGCAGGTACATGAAAATGACTGATGATCTCCAAAAGGAACTTGCTGATACCAAGACTACTCTTGGTAATGAAATTGAAAGTTTGAAAAGTAAGGTTCAGGATTTGGAGGCACAGCTGAATTAGCAGAAGCAAAGTAAGGGTGGATTGGATTCTACTGAAGTTGCAAAGGAGGCAAATTTGGATTCTCTTGAGATTCTAGCTGAAGTTGCTAGACAGTCTCATGTTGTTTCTCCTAAAGCTGCTGAAGTACCTAAATCTAAACCACAACTTCAATTCAGCAGAAGAAGAAGTACAAGACAGTGTTTAGCAAGGAAAGTTGCTGAATCTTCCAAAGTGTCTAGTGGTGATGATGATATGCTTATGGCTGAAGCTACTGATATACTTCAGGAGAAACAATCACCAAGTGGTGTTGCTGCTGACATATCTACTGATAAAGGGAATACATCAGGAGAAGCATTCTTTGTAGCAGGGAAAGAGTATTTGAATTCCCCTGTTTACAATTCATCTGAGAATCAACAAGGTTCTCCTGATAGAGAGGTTCAAGAATTACATGATGAACCTATGGAAGATTTGAATGTTCCTCATGATGATCTTGCTGAAGGAATAGATGTGGCTGTGGATGAGCTTGTTACAGCTGAAGCCAGAGCTGCACAAGAAAAACTCTTCCAAGATTGGGAAGATTATAAGAAGAGTGCTAACATGGCTGAGGAACTACAAGCTAAGTTTGATGCAGCATACCAGTCTGCCACCCAAAACTATGTTTCTACTTTGCCTATTGAAAGACAAAGAGAATTGGATGCAGTTGTTCAAGAGTTTGATGAGTCAGATTGGCAGCATATTGGAAAACAAGTACTTGATAATACTGATTTAGCTACAGAAATTGTTGGTAAAAGGGTGGAGAAACAAGACTGGGCTTCTGAAATTGTAAAAGTGCTGAAGTTGAGGAAGAAGGTAGCAGATGAGTTAAAAGCCAAAGTTAAAAGAGATAACCCTATGACTCAAGCACAGCAGAGGGATTATATGAGAACATATGTGAAAAGTCAAAGCAGTTCATTGTTTAATAATGCTTGGTCTAAGAAACAAGTGTGGGCACTTCCATTTGACAAACTGGTTGAGATTTATAACAGAATCAAGGCTAGAAATGACAAAGCTGGAATGGGTGCTTCTAAGAATATTCCTCTCCTCAATGCTGATACTAGTTCATTTGTTAATATTCCTATTGCTGCTGAAAAGGTATCTTTACCTGATACTTTTGCTGATGTACCACATGTTGCTGCTTCATCTTATGTGGATAAAGGTAAAGCTCCAGTGATAGCAGCAGATCCTCCATCTAGAAAGAGAACTAGGAGACAACTGGAGGAGGAAAGATTGGTTGAAGAGGCTGCTAGGAAGTTAGATGAGGAACAAAAAGCTGAACTTGCAAGATTTCATGAGCTTAAGGTAAGAGAAGTTGAACTTCAAGCTGCTAGAAACAAATAGATAAGGAAGGCTATGGATGAACAATATGCATCTGCTGCACTTGAATCTTCTCAGGATTCTACTAATGAACAATTAGATACTCCATCAGTGGAAACTGATGCTGCAGAAGGTGAATCTGCTGAAGCTGAAGTTCATGCTGCTATTTCTGTTCCTGGAAGAAGAGCAAAGAGGATGGCTAAATTCAGAACTTCACATTCCAAACAAAGCCTAATCAATGTGAATTCTTCTGATGCTTCATTTATAAGGGAAGGATCCCCTGATGATTGGTCTGAGGGAACTAGAGATGTTTTGGTTCACTGGGAGTTAACTGAAAATGGTCAAGTTAATACCATTTACAGATTGGATAAAACTTTCATATCCTTTACATTTCTTCAAGAGATTCTACATCTTGTGGATCATCAGGATTTGGTCACCCTATAAGAGTTGGTTCTTAAGTATTATGCAAATCATACTCCTACAGGGTCTGGATTGTATTTATTGGGTGATCTAAAAGTGTTGTTTGATTCTTCTACTCCCACTGGTGCAAGCTATGATATATGGAAGAACAATTAGAGATGGAAAGTTCAGAGTTTGAAGTTCTATCCTATGCCTTATGTTCATGTTTTGGAAACTACAACTGGTCTAAGGCTTATTATGGATCTTACCAAAAGATATCCTCTGAAAGTGTCTCTAATGGAGAAAATGCTACAACAAAAGTTGGAGATTCCTCCTGATCCAGTTGGGAATGCAAGGTTGTTTGCTGAATCTTTGGTGAAGGTCTTCAAACAAAGAATTAAGACTTCCAAAGCAGCTTCGGTTTAAGGATATCATGTTGTATATTTGTTTTTATTTCTTATTTATTAAAAAAAAAAAAAAAAAAAAAAAAAAAACCTTACATTTTGTTGTATTGTATTGTATCTATTGTATGCTGGTTTGGTTATCAACTTACCTGATGTTGACTATTCCATTACAAAGTTGGCTAGTCCAAAGGGTACAACTTTGGTAAAGACATATCAAATCTGTTGATAGCTGTAATGGTTTGCTCAAAACCATAGGGTTTTCAAGTCACCCATGCTTTATTGCTGAGTAGTTGAAATGGTTGACAATTGACCATGGATTTTTCCTTTATGGATTCTGAATAATTGGCTAGCCCACATGTATATGGCTTGTGGTAAAGGCAGTGGAAAACCATATTTGGTAATCAGTTAACCAAGATGATTTTCATCAAAATAATTGGCTAGTCTTGAGCAAACGGCTACAGGTAAAGACATCTCAAATCCGTTTATAGCTGATGATTTGCTAAAAATCATGTGGTTATCAGTGTACCTTAGAACACTTGGCTACTCCAGTAGTAATGGCTATTGGTAAAGAGACATCAAATCCATTATTTTCAATGATTCACCTCTCACAGGAGTTAACACACCTGGAAGTGATGAGAATAGCATGAAACTAATTTGTTTTGATGTACATTAAGTCATTTGTTGCTGCAAAGAATGGAGCTTTCAAGTATTTTTTGATCATAGAGATTTTGCTGAAGATGATTCTTTGTTGGTGCTATCTTATTACAATCCTCTTGGTATGTTATTTCGAAGATCTATCAAGAATCTTGAACTTAACCAGGTCAAATTCAAGATTAGGGGAGGATTGTTGGGAATTCTGTTAAGTAAGAATTCTGCTGACTGTTTCTGCTGAAGGTTACTGCTGAAGAGCGGGTTCCTGCTGAAGCAGTGTATCTGCTGAAGACTAGTTTCAGCATTATTAGTTTCTGCGGATATAGTATTTCCGTATTTTATGTATTATAGTTTGGATATGCATGAGTTTATTTAGGAAGTGATAATGCATATCTTTTAGAAGTTTTAGAATATACGTTTCTTGGGAAACGGTTTAGGGTTCCTTGTGTATCAAAGGAACACATGATTATGTATTGCATTACGTTTTAGAAAATACTCTTATTATTATTAAAAGATCCATAGAGGATCAACAATTCTTAGTATTACACTTGTGTTTGTTTCCGCTTTAAAATACAAGTTACAGAGATTGTCTATTAGTGTGTTATTGATTACAGTAACATAACTAACGATTCTAGAGTGCTCAAGAAGATCTATCAAGGTCTTATAGTTCAACAAAAACTTCTAAAAGATATGCATTATCACTTCCTAAATAAACTCATGCATATCCTAACTATATTACAATAAATACGGAATAACTATATCCGCAGTAACTAATAATGCTAAAACTAGACTTCAACAGAAACACTCTTGTCAGCAGAATCTGTCTCTTCAGTAGTATTCTTCAGCAGAATTCTCTCTTAGCAGAATTCCCAACATAAGGTTTGTATTGTTGGATTTGGTTGGTTAAGTTTATTGTTAGTTTTAGGTTTATTAGTAAAATTGAAAGTAAATAAAAACTGATTTGTGCAAAAATATCTTTTGTAGTTTTTTTTATAATCATAATAATAATAATAATAATAATAATAATAATAATAATAATAATAATAATAATAATAATAATAATAATAATAATAATAATAATAATAATAATAATAAAAATAATAATAATAATAATAATAATAATAATAATAATAATAATAATAATAATAATAATAATAATAATAATAATAATAATAATAATAATTTTAATACTTATATACATAATAATACTAAGAATACTAATATTAATAATACTAATAATAATATAAATAGTAATAATAATAGTAAAATACTTAATAGCATTTATCAAAAATGTTTTGTGATTGTATTTGGAAAATTCGTTTTTGATTCTGTTTCAGGAAAACGGTTTCAAGTTTTGTTTCTGAAAATGACTTTTGCATTTAAGTATCGGGGCTTAGGGATAAAAAGGGTATTTTGGTGATTTGGTCTTAGGTTAAGGGGTAAATGGTAAATTTTGAGTTTGGTGTGGTTTTCCATGCCCCCCCCCATGTTACAATTCCGAGAGTGACTTCGATCTTTGACTCTTTGTCTTTTTCTTCGTTTTTCTTCAAAAATGTGTCGAGTCAATCCGGTAATGCTCCATTTAGCTCCGTGTTCCCATCCAAGCTCCGTTTTGCTCACATTTGCCTTGTTTTCAATCCATTTGTACCTGAAACACACAAAAACACATTCAAAGGATATTTGTGATATTATATGGTCGTTTTGGGTGTTTTTGGTAGTTTTGGTGGGTTTTTCGAGCCTAAAATGATGAGTAAAAGGCCACTCACCAATCCCCCACACTAAGCAATTGCTAGTCCCTAGCAATCCGATCATATAAAGTAATGAAATGATTACAAGATTTATTAAATTACCATGCATAGCCCATTTTGACCTCTTATTCAATTCAACTAATTCAAACAATTATAAACGTAAATATCATGCTTGATTTACAAAAGATAGCATCATGGAAAGGGATTCACACAATATGGGTGTCTCTGGGGAATTGTAATCGTTATCCTCTTTTTATTACTTCCCAAACCAAGTCTAAAACCTTTGTGCAACGTTTTGGCAAAATGCTAACGCTACTTATACTAGTAATCTGTGTAAATCGAGACTAACTTTTGACTCCCACAATTATCTATAAGTTATGTATGTGTGCTTGTTTTCAAAATTTTGACTGGAAAAATCGACATTTATTAGGGTTGTTATTTATTTAAGTTAATATTAATTCACCAAAAACCGCGAAATCTAAGGATCGAAAGGGCCTTTTCCATGTAGTGGCTTTCTTCTCGGCACATCCCAACCAGATGGTTTAGGTGACTAGGCTTTTGACACCTCACAGAGAATAGTACCGGAATCAGCGGGAATTCGATTCCAAAGATTTACGAAGCTACCGCTAAAGTAAAATTAAGCTTAAATAGATAGCAACCTACGACTATTTGGAAATTAGCGATTCAAAGATGAGATCACTCCATGTGGCGACTTTCTTCTCAGCTTGTCCTTAGTAAACTTAGGAGGCTAGGTCTTCACCCTCGAGAATAGTATCGGAGCTCAAGGGGTCTTTGAAATAAAAAACTTCCAAATATCCGTAAAATCTTTATAAGGTTTTGACGAATACTAATTAAGAGGTTTATTTAAATTTTACAACAAGCAAGTTCCGTACATTTATTCACAATCAACATACACATTTTTTTCTTTTTCATTTTTCATCTTTTCTTTTCTTTTTTCATTTTTCATTTTTCATTTCATGGCTTTTTTCTAACGGAGCTTCACGGGGAAATTCCAAGACCTTAACGCCTTTCAGAATTAAGGATCGAAGGACCGATCTCGAACCGTAGTTTATAGCACTGATTCATACATAAAACTTTAACTTTCGCAACTTTGAAGCAATTTCTCATTTTCATTTGCATTCTTATTATGTTTTCATGAAAGTATGCTTGTTCCAAAATGTAAATAAAACTTTGAACTAGTACGTGTCGAAAGCGTATAAAAACTTTGTTTTTACTAACTAAATGCTTTTTGTGTTCAAATTTTTGAAAATAAGCACGTTATTAAGTCAAATTAGCAGCTCCTGGGAGCGAAAAGCCATAGATTACTTATATAATCTCTAAAGAAAACCGCTATTCCACACTTAGCATTTTCATTTGCACAATTCATAAAGACTTAGCCTAAAACGTTAAGGAAAGCAACTAGATCAACACTCTAGTAGAGTCGGGATTCCCCTTGTTCTAGCCTAATCAAGTCTAAACTTTCCATTAATACCGAAGCATTAATGTATAGCAATTTCTTATTTATTGCAATTTTTGATGAAAATACAGTAAACATTTTAAAAATTTTGGTCAAAACGGGGGGTACTAGGGATTAGAAAGGAACAACATGCGAAAAATTTTCAAAATGGGTCAAATTCGCAAGAATTCCCCAACCCCCCACACTTAGAATTGAATATTGCCCTCAATATTCAATGTACCGGCACTTAGCCGAAACTTTGAACGGAAAAAGGTAATACCACCATCCAAGTGTGGAAACAAATTCCTGTTTCACATGAAGGATTATAAAGAATATCACTGGGTTAGCAAAAAAGAAAAGATCGGATATTGGGCGGTTGGATTGAAAACAAGTGCATCAATCATCACGATCTACGGGAATCCTGAAAACAAAGGCAAACAACACAACACAAGAAGGCAAAAAAGTAGGGGAAACTCCCACACACTTAGTGTTAGAAATAAGAAAGGAAATAAGATGAGTGCTTTGTTTTTTTTAACCGAGTCACGAGCTTGACTCGACCCCGAATTCATTGGTCCTTGGGGAAGCAAGTGGAAGAGATAATCTCCATCGGACTTTCTTTCAAAATGTTTGGAAAAACATTGAAGTGCGTGAAAGTTCCACTCCGATGAGATACAACCTGCTTAAAAGAATAAATTGAGATGCCGGGGTCAAAGATGGTATCTTCACTCACAAAGGAGTGAAGAAGAGAAGAAGTCACTGGATAGGTGAAGAAAGGAAGAAGGATCTTGATGACAATGATGAAAAGATCTTCATCCTCAAGATCAAGGTTAGTTTGAATTTCATCGTTTAAGCTCGTTTGGTTTGAAAACATCCCGGGCGGGAGGGTCGGGTAAAAGTCATCATTGAACAAACTTTCATGATTGAGTACATCTCCCCTAGGTCAGGATCTTCCTTAAAATCAGAATAATCATGCTTTGGTGGAGGTATGATATGAGTGAGTTCACCGGAGAACTCCTCATGAAGAGGATCAATCATATGATGTAAATTTGTGAGCTCTTGTTCTGTTACTGACTCATCACTATCCTCCATTTGAATATCAAAGATTGGATTATCTGAAATTAAAGTAAATTCAGATTCGAAATCAAAAAGAGGATTGGTGATAGTCATTTTGAATGTTTCGGAAACAAGCTCATAAAATTCCTCTTCTAGGCTGACGATCTCGGAATGTGGAAGTGATGCATCAACAAATTCGATGTCTTTACAAGATAAAGAATCGTCATCACTATAATCACTATCGGAATCAGAGAAAGTCTCAAAATGATTGTTAGAACAATCAAGAGAAGGCATATCACACGCATAATCAGGAATACCCTAGGACTCACTTGGGATTGGGACAAGGTCCTCAACACTAGACGATTCCATTTTTGGAATAGTGCTAAGATGCTCGTTCCCTATACTTAGAGATTTAATGGGCTCTTCGGGTGTGATTGCAGTAGACTGAGGGAGTTGAGAAGGGCTAGCATACATGGATTTTATAAGTTCCATTCGCTCTTCTGCTAGTAATTCCATCATAGTTTTATCTTCCTGCATTTTTTGGACTGGTGGGATAGCAGCTGACGAAGTTTCATAAAATTTAAAAATTTGAATAGTAACTCCGTCGTCGTCATCATCATCATCATTATCATCGAGAAGAGCAGTATTGCGAAATATGGCACGAGTTCTAGCTGCTTGCTCTTCGGAAAGTAATTCTTCCATGCTTTTTTCGTTGCGAGCAGCTCGTTCTTCGGCAAGCAATTCTGCAATAGATTTCCCAAAATATTGATGAATGATGGGATATTGTGGGGGTGAAAAATTTTCAAAACTCAAAGTGTCAAAACTAGAACAAGGATTAGGTTCATAGTTATTTTGACTCCGTGGTTGACATTGATCATCAATAGGACGACCCCCACAATCTGTACAAGAAAAACTCGATGTATTACCCAACTCCTTAACTTCTTTCAATAAATTTAGAATCTCAAGATAAGGGTCTTGCTGGGGTTGTTGAGGAGTTGTTTGAATCATTTGGTATGTGGAGGTTTGTCATGATATGAATAGCCGTAATTATCATAAGGAAATGGATTCCTTGTTTGAGAATCGGAGCTAAAGTGCGGACCTCAACAGTACTCACAACAATATGATTCTTGTGATTGATTCGGTGAATTATATGGATATTGATCAAAACCAAAGTTTTGATTATTACACGGAACTTGTTCATAGACAAACGTGTTCCTTGTTTGACAATGAAAACCTTGGTGAGGACCTCCACAATATTCACAAGAGAAACTCGGTGTATCTTGAAATGATGTATCATTGGAAGATTGATAGTACGGTTCTTGCTCGTATGCGTTATGAGGAGGGTGGTCAAAATCGTTTTGAGAATAATTGAAAGATTTCGAATCATAATCGGAGGTGAATGCGGGTTCAGGTCTCTAAGCATAACACATACAAAGTCCACGAGTAAATCAACATTCTTTGCAAAAACACCGTTCATAAAGTGAACCATCTCCTAACGGATCTCCACAATTAAAGCAATAAGATTGATCGAACAAAGACGTCTCGGGAGGGTAGTTAGAAAAATTTAGTGAATCATTAAAAGAATTCGGATTTATAAACAAATTGCCCAAATTACAAAATCCATCTCTACAATTATTTCCAGACTTCTCACAAACACACCGGAAACAATGATAGCCATTCTCCATAGGACTTTTGCAATGAAAACAATGAAAACCGAGAGACTCCATAAGAATTAAACATAAGAGAGGTATAATGAGATAGAATTAAATGGTTAGAGGGTAAGGGGTAAAGAATTAAATGGGTTTAGAGGGTAAAAGAAGAAGAATTAAACGGGAAAGAGGGATAAGGGGTAAGGATTAAACATGAAAGAGGATACGAAGATTCTTTTTGGGGTTTATATGAAAATATATACAAAAAAAGTACGGAACTTCTCGAGGGAAGGGTCTTCACTTCACTAATCTTCAAAGCGACAACGATTTCAGCTTTCACTGCTCCTCGGCAGCGGCGTCAAAAATTTGATATGCTCAGATCAGCCACTTAACCAAGGATGGTCAATATAGTCAACCCTAGTGTATGTGCTCCGGTGTTGTTGATATAAATAATGCGTAAAAACGTTATTAATATTTTTCGATATCCCTATGTTTTGACGATCACAAAATCTAGAATCATTAAATGTAAAATCATTACGTAAATAAGTATTTAGTGACAAAATATCATTATATCCATCTAATTCACTTAAGATATGAATAAACAAGTGCCTAATACATTTTATGATCAAAGGAAGGTTTATTTACTAATTACAAATTATATAAAATGGTATAAACATTTTATATATTTTAGAAAAACACTTTTGGTAATTAAAGAAAATGTTTATTTTATAAAAAATATATGAATTCAAATTTTTAACCAAATTCAGTTAAATTTTCACCAAATAAACTTTCCCTAGAAAAAGACAAAGAATCTGGCCGTTTCATATGGGCGGCCCCCTTAATTTTAAGGGGACCGGCACACAATTAAGGGGGCCGGCATATGCTCCTGTGTCAGATTTCTTTGCCTATAAATACTGGTTCAAATCTGAATTTTTTCCTCACCTTTTGCACTAAAACTTTCTGTTCTAATTCCCTCAAATCATCTTCCTAAATCCTTTGATCATAAACATATTAGTTCTTGTTTCAAGTGATCCAATCCTTCAACATTCAAAGTGAAAGAGAAGAACACTCCTCCAACATCTTGTTAAGAAGTATTGTAGGCTTGTGTATATTATAAAGGTGTAGAAGTTGTGTAATAGATAGATCTAGGTGTGTTAGTAGTTGTGAATAAAAGTAGTTGTGTTGGGTAGAAGTAGAAGTAGTGTTGTGAAAGAGAAGTAGTGAAGTTGTGTAGTATTAGTGGTGTGGTTAAGTTGTGAAGAAGGTGTGTAGTGGTGTCAGATTGGTTCTAGCTACTATTAGGACTCGACATTTAGTTTAGTGTCGTAAATTGGTGTAAGCAAAAGTTGTGTAAGGTTTTCTCCGCCATAAGGGAGCTGGTTGACATAGTGAAGAAAACTCTCGAGTTAGGTGCTCGGGGAGTGAAGTAGGGCGAAGAGGTGCTTCGTAGCCGAACCACTATAAATCCTTTGTCTTATGGTGCGATCTTTCCATCTCTATCTCTTTACTTATTTACTTATATTGTTGTTATTTCATTTCGTAGATATTAGTTTATATAAGTGTTGTTTATTGATCTCACATAAAACTTGAATCGATTATTTTGCAAACAAAGCTTTTATAAAATAAAAATTGACGTAAAACTATTCAACCCCCCCTTCTAGTTTTCCACAATTGGCATCAGAGCTACGTTAAACAAGATTTTTAAAATAAGTTGTATTTTAAAACTTGAAATCGATCTATGGAATCGGAAAAATATTTAGAAGGGAACATGACATTTAAACCACCATATTTTGAAAATACAAGTTTTCTTGAATGGAAAAATTGATTTGAAAGTTATGTGAAATTAATATATGATGATCTTTGGCATGTCATTTCCATTGGTAATTTTCAATCAACAAAAACCACTTTTGAAAAACAAGATAATTATTTCAAAATAGTGCTTGATAAAAATGATATTGCTAAAATGATCATATACAAAGCTTTACCAAATATTGAATATGAAAGAATATTTTTTTGTCAAACGGCAAATGATATGTGGAAAAGTCTTTTAAATTTTCATCAAGAGAAATGTCAAGCCAAAGAAAATTTTATATATATAATTGTTGAAATTGAAAGTATAGTAGATAAGTATTTAGTTGAAATGAGTACAAGTGCTACTAGTTCAAATTTTGCATGCGTAGGTAATAATGACGAAAACCCCATGAGTCATACCAAGAGCAAATAAGAAGGGTGTACAAAGTCAACGATCGAACATAATGATGATGACTATTATAGTTCCGAAAGTGAAGATGAAGAATATGCAAAGGTCGTTAAATAATTCAAGAATATTATTAAGAAGCGACTAAAAGCACAAGATAAAAGGAAAATCACCCGAAGAAGAATTTCTAGTGACGAAGATGAAACAATGAAGCACAAATGTTTCGTGGCTCATGCACCAGATGAAATATGTCTAGTAGTAGATTTGGAACCCGATGAGTGGATAAAGGATAGTGGATGCTCAAGACACATGACGGGGAATCGCAAGCTATTTTCTACATATAAGGCATACAACGGAGGTAATGTTGTTTTTGGTAGTGATCGTCGTGGAAAAATCATAGGCAAAGGTACGATCTCTCAAGACTCTCTAACCATTGAAAATGTCAAGCACGTAGATAATCTAACTTATAACTTGCTTAGTATAGGCCAAATATGTGATAATAAGTGTAGGATTACCTTTACCGAAAAAGATAGTGAAATAATTAAGGATAAGAAAGTTACAGGTAGAGGAATTAGGAACAGAGGTATATATGTTATGAAATTAGGAGATAAACCGGAAGATAAGATATGCCTAGCTACTATAGATGAAAACTCCACTTTGTGGCATAGGAGATTAGGTCATGAAAACATGCAACAAATACAATCTTTAGCCTCTAAGGAACTAGTTAGAAACTTACCTAGTTTAAGATATGATCAACATTTTTGCGATGCTTGTAAAATTGGAAAACAAGCACATGCTAGTCACAAAGCTAAAAATATGTTATCCACAACTAGATGCTTAGAATTACTTCATATGGACCTTTTTGGTCCATCCGCTGTACGGAGCTATGGTGGCAATCGTTACACCTTAGTTATAGTAGATGATTATTCACGATACACGTGGACTAGATCCTTAAGTGATAAAACCGAAGCCTTTGAAAAATTTGAGATATTTAGTAAAATGTACAAAATAAGTTAGGATGTTCTATAGTATCAATTAGGACGGACCATGGTAGGGAATCTGATAATGAATTACAATTCGGAAAATTTTGTGACAAGAATGGAATATCTCACAACTTCTCCGCTCCACGTACTCCGCAATCAAATGGGTAGTAGAAAGAAAAAATAGGTCTTTACAAGAAATGACTAGAACGATGTTAAATGAACAATCTATCCCACAAAAATTGGTGTCACGCCGTAGATACATCAACATATATACTTAATAGGGTTTCCATTAGACGAATCTTAGCAAAAACACCATATGAATTATTAAGAGGTAGAAAACCTAATATAGGCTACTTTAGAGTATTCGGAAGTAAATGCTTCATTCTTAATACAAAAGACTATCTCACTAAGTTCGACCCTAAGGCTTACGAAGGAGTTTTTCTAGGATATTCTCAAAATAGTAAGGCATATATAATTCTTAATAAACATACCATGAAAGTAGAAGAATCCCTAAATGTAACCTTTGATGAAACTCCTCCACTACCTAAAATGTTACCCTTAGAAAATGATGATGTTATAGAAGAAGAAGCTATCGAGGTTAGTAAAACTAAACCCTTAGGTAATGATCTTGAAGTAGAAACTTTAGAAGAAAATGAAGTTGTAAATGTTAAAGAATCAAAGTCACATCCATTAGATAACATAATAGGTCACCTAAATCAAAGAACACTTAGATCACAAGCTCAAGATAAAAATAACTTCTTTTGTTTTGTGTCAACAATAGAACCTAAGAATATAAATGAAGCCTTAAAGGATGAAAGTTGGATTATGGCTATGCAAGAAGAATTAAATCAATTTAAAACAAATGATGTTTGGGAACTAGTCCCAAATCCTAGAAATGCAACCGTAATAGGAACTAAGTGGGTATTTAGGAATAAATTAGATGAAAATGGAATAGTAACTAGGAATAAAGCTAGGTTAGTCGCCCGAGGTTATAATCAACAATAGGGAATTGATTATGACGAAACCTATGCTCCTGTAGCTCGATTAGAATCCATTAGAATCCTTTTAGCTTATGCCTGCGCCCTAGACTTTAAGTTATACCAAATGCATGTGAAGAGTGCATTCCTCAACGGTTTTATCAATGAGGAGGTATATGTGGCACAACCTCCAGGATTCATTGACTTCGCAAAACCTGATTATGTCTACAAACTAAAGAAAGCTTTATATGGTCTTAAGCAAGCTCCAAAAGCTTGGTATGATAGACTTAAAGCTTTCCTAGTTGAGCATAATTATTCCATGGGAATGGTAGATAACACTCTCTTCACCAAAAGAAGCGACCCAAATATCATCATTGTTCACATATATGTTGATGACATTGTATTTGGATCGACTTATCAGGATATGTGTGATGAGTTTTCCAAAATCATGCATGATGAGTTTGAGATGAGTATGATGGGTGAACTAAACTTCTTCCTTGGATTACAAATAAAACAACTAAAAGATGGAATATTTTTTAACCAATCAAAATACATTAAGGAAATGCTTAAGAAATTTGGCCTAGAAGACTCAAAACCCCTTAAGACACCTATGTCTACGAAAGTGAAACTCATAAGAGATGAAGAAGGTGAGTCCGTAGATAACACTAAGTATAGAGGAATGATAGGTAGTTTACTATACTTAACAGCAAGTAGACCCGATATCATGTTTAGTGTTTGCCTTTGTCGTTTTCAAGAGGATCCCAAAACCTCTCACCTAGAAGCGGTTAAGCGTATCTTCCGATCCATTAAAGGCACTATACACTTAGGATTATGGTATCCTAAGGGATCCGGCATAGAAACCATTTTCTATGCGGATTCGGATCATGCGGGAGACTACATGGATCGAAAAAGCACTAGTGGTATTTGCACGTTTATGGGATGTTGCCTAACGTCTTGGTTTTCCAAGATGCAAAACGCTCTTGCTATTTCGACCACCGAAGCTGAATATGTAAGTGCTTGAAAAGCATGTCAACAAGCACTATGGATGAAACAAACTCTCGTACACTATGGAATTAGGTTAGAAAACATTCCTATAATGTGTGATAATAAAGAAGCCATAGATTTAAGTAAGAATCCCGTTCAACACTCTAGGACTAAACATATTGAAATACGTCATCACTTTCTTAAGGATAACGTACAAAAGGGAAACATAACTACAGAAAAGGTAGCCTCGGAAGATAACATTGCGGATATATTTACTAAGCCCCTTAAGCGTGAATTATTTAACCACTTACGTTTAAGATTAGGAATGATGGAACAAATAGATTAAAATTTTATTTCTAAAATTTCTCAATTCTGAAAAAAAAAATTCTGTCAGATGGGCGGACCCCTTAAATATATAAGGGCGGCCCCCTTAAAAAAAATCAAGAATTGAGATATTTTGTTTTTGTATATATAATCTCAAAAGAAAACCTCAATTCATTTCGAAATTATTCTCACGATTTGGAAAACTCATCACTTTCAAATTTTACATTGTTAAATAATGGTAAAACGTTTTTCTAAAATCATGCATAAGAGTTAACATGAAGTGTCAAAATATATAATCCAATATATATCTTTGGCAATCATGGACTGAACAAATTAAATCAAGGAGTCTTTGGATTGCTTCTTAGGATACATGTTTTTCTTTGCATTAGGAGTCGAAGCAATCGCATCTCCACATTTGTTGCATATAGGCACACACTAGAAAAATGTCAAGTTTCACTTGGTCGTAATTTGTTCCATCATTAGTTTGTCCCTCACTAAGTTGCCCTATACCTTATTTGTTGCCTTAGGATACATGACTTGCTTATTTGTTCTTTATCATTATTACCTTTGCATGTAAACTATTATATTTGCTTAGTTGCCTACATATATATACTTTCCATGCATACTTCATCAAGATAATACTTGTTTAGTTGCCTAAAGAGATGGACTTGCCCAAAACCAAACCTCAAAATAAACATCTTTCTGGAAAAACCTGTGCTAAAAACCATTTCTGGCAATCTTGGAACCAAGCATTAGGCGGCCCCCATAATTATAACGGGCGGCCCCCTTAAAATTAAAGGGGCCGGCCATTAATTAAGGGGGCCGGCCACCTGATGGTCGAGGTTCCCTGTTTGCTTTCTGCTTTTTAGCCCATTTCACCCTATTTTGATTCCCCACTTCCCTAAATTCACAAACATACTTTGTCTATCAAATCCACCACATATTATCCTTCAATAAACACCAAATCATCACACTATAAATACCCTCATTCATCATTTGTTATCACTTAATCAATCATGTCTTCCCCCAATCATCCAAGAACCAAACCCACAAGAGGTGCAAGAATAACCGTCAAACCCGTATGGAGAAGAAAACTTGACACATGTCAAAAATTCTCATCCATTAATGATGTTGTCTCCAACCAACCAACAACCAAACATTCACTTCATCCAAATGATACTTTCACTCTACCTCCACAAGACAACCTCACCATATCACTCACCACAAATCTTCCAAATGATACTTTTGAGGAACATACTCAATCTCAAAACCACATCCATCTTTCTCATCAAGACATGAATTCTATGTCTAATGTCCAAACCTCAATCCCCAACAACAAAAACAACAACCCAACTCCTTCATCATCACCTTCCTCCGAACATAAAAAGTTCGTTGAGGAGCTCAAAGAAGCCCATGAGCTTAGTGCTCTACTTGTCCTACATCTTGCTCAACGCAATTTGGTTGTACAACCCTCTACCACTCCATCCTCACCATCCAACAACATCGTCCCACTTGAGAATCACGTCAACAATTGTCCTTGTTGCATTTTTCTCCAAAAACAAACCATTGCTCTCAATGAGCACTTTACTTGGATTGAGTATCTCCTCACAAGGTCTTTCCCACCACCATTACAAACACAACAATCCAACTCTTCCGCTCCAAGCTCACCCCCATCCACCATTCCAAACTCTCCAACCAAAATTCCCATCAATTTCCACCTCCATTAAATCCATGATTCAAATCTCCAAGCAAGTCCTAGAGACCTCAAGATGGCAACTTAGCATTATCTAATGTAGTTTACTAAGAATGGCATATATGTATGCTTATGTAACAAATGATTATGTTTTCCAACATAATCTATTTTTATGAATAATAAATGCTTGTTGAGATTTATTGTTTGCATTTTACATGTTTTCTAGTTATACAAGTAATTATGACCCGTGCGTTGCACACGGGCTTTATCTAATTGTTCATAGTGTAATGTGCAATAATTTTTTTTTCTTTCGATGCGGGGTGTACGTAATTGTTGATAGTGTAATGTTCAATAATTTTTGTTTGTTATTAGAGTTTTGTAAGTATGTCCTTAGTTGATCGGTAAATTTTATATTAAAATTTTTTATTACATATTAGTAGTTATTTATAAACTTTATATTTTGTGATAGTAACATTATATTTAAATTTTTTATAATATTTTGTATTTATTCTAAAAATTGTAACAACCCTATATTTTGACATAAAAATAAAGGTAACTTATAATAATTTATTTATTTATTTATTATTTATTATTTTTTATTTTTTTAATTTTCAAATAAATCCTATAGGGCGATGTGGCAATATGTTGCATTCATGGTCCACCAATTTTACTAAATTTTAAAGAAAGCAGACTTAGGCTGCGTTTGTTTTTTGTTTTTTGCCTCTTAACAGCCTCTGAATGGGCATTATATCTGAATCGGTCAGACATTTTGACGTTCAGACCGTTTGTTTTTTTTCCCGTTCAGACGCGTTCAGATGCAGTAAGATCTTAATGGTTTAGACTTGAGAGGGGTGTCTGAATGCGTCTTGTTGCCTCTTGCTGACACAAATAAAAACCAAAAAAAAAAAAAAAAAAAATAGTACAAGCAAGCAAATGTGCGGTTCAAACATGAGATTTTTTTTTCCCGTTCAGATGCTGTTAGATTCAGACATTTACGCATCAGATTCAGATTCAGATGTGCGGTTCAGATTCAGATTCAGACCCTCTTAACAAACAAACACCACCTTATTTTCATACCAAATTGTAGCCGTGTACCACAAATATCTTTTAAAGAAAGCACACTTATTTTAATTAGTGGTCCACTGTATTTAAAATATATATACTTTATGAATTGTTATCTTCAAGTAATGGGTTCACTTGGTGTGGTCCGGCACCACTGTTATTTAAAATTTGACAGAAAAGAGAGCTATGGAGTTTAAGTAAATGGCAACTTTGACACTTCCATCTTTAATAAATCTGTCGATTATAAATTAGGGTTTAGTTTAAAAATTAGGGTTATTCAATTTCACAATATTTTAATTAAATTAAACATATTATCAGTTTGATTAAGGAGTGTGGAGTCAATTTATGGCGGATAATTGTATTGGTGATCTTATGTACAGGTTTGTATCATAATTTGATTAGTTTATGTGTGTATTTTTGTTTGATTGGTTATATGATATACTGTTTATTTGTTTGTTGATGGTGCAAGGGTTGTCAGATGTTCGTACGATTAAAGATGGGTGGAATTCATAGAGGGCTGTAGTGTGCTAGTCGAAACTGAGAGAGCATAGGCACATTCAGGTTAAAGATAGTTTATTGTTCATAATATGTTTTTGTTTGTATATTAAGATTAGTCATTTATAAAATAGTGAGTGCTTTAGAAACATGTGTTTTATTGATAGTTTGGGAGGTGTTTAGCATTGAGATATGAAACCGTTAAAGTATGCTTAAGTTCCTCATAACCTTCGTTTTGTTATTAATTTTTCAATCTCTTTGTTTCAGGTATTTTTCCGATGCGTTTTTGGTTATTGGTGGATGTTCTTGATCGTTGGTTTATTCTGGAAGCTTGCGTGCAATGTAATTACCTCTCACACCCTCTCTCTAGGTTTTATATTAGGTTTTTGTAGAATTTCATGCGACGGAGTGTAGGTTAAGGGAATTTGTGTTGAGAAGTTGAGATTGATTGGAGTTATATGTGAGTTATATGTGTTTGTGGTGTTATAAGGAGTTTCTTTTGATTCTTTGTTTGTTTTGTGTTAGCTATTTTTGTTTTGTTTGTCTTGTATATTGTCTTATATCATTTGAAGTTGTAATAAATGAACAGATATACAGTAGGATTGAATCAATGAGAAATTTGGGTACCCTGTTTGTTTTTTGTTAGTTATTTTTGTTTAGAAAGGTTGTTATATGTGGTGTAAATATTGTTAGTATAACTTGCTACATGTCGGCTTAGAAACTGAGCATTTAGTGCAATTTTAGTTGGCCTAATAGGAATTTTAATGTTTCTGATTTGGATATCTGATTGTCATATATGGTTAAAGCTGGCTAAAAGTCATGCTACTTGACTGGTGCTCCCTGATTCTAGTCAACAAACTGAGAAGTGGGAGGGGGTGGGTGTGTTTGATACTTGAATGTATGTTCTCAAGACTGATTATTTATTTAGTGTATTTGATTTGACTATTTGTAATAAATGAACAGATATATATTAGTATTGAATTAGTGTTAACAATATAAATTATTTGGAAAGTAACAGAACATAGTATATACATAGTATCATTTATTTATTATGAGAATAGTATTACAACTTGTTAAATAAGGTTACTGAAAGTTTCCTTATAGACAATATTCCGTGTGCAGTCTTTGAATTCAATGTCTTCGTCTTCCGCCATTAGTATTTTTAGACCGTTAGGGCTTGTCACTATAGATAGTGCGACATATAGCTGCCCATGGCTGAATACGGGGTTGGGTAAGTAGACACCGACATACCTAAGTGACTGGCCTTGGCTCTTGTTTATGGTCATCGCATAGCATGGCCTGACAGGAAACTGTCTACATTTCATTATGAAAGGCCATTTTGATTGGGTCGATGTCAGTGTGATCCTAGGTATAAGAACAGTATCGCCTACATGTGATCCAGTTAGGATTTTTGCTTGAATAACAAACTGGCCAAGATCAATAATGATTAGCCTGGTTCCATTGCATAAACCTTGGCTAGGATTAACATTTCGCAAAAGCATTATCGGGAGCTCCTTTTTTAAGCATAGAGAATGCGGTGGCATACCTTGGAAATTCAAGGAAATCAAGAACTCAATGGGATATAGCTGATCTTGACCAAGAGTATTAGTTGATGCCTTACACATTTCATCTGCACTATTGTACGTGACAGACGCACCTGCTAAGTTTTTTAAACATATACTCATTTATTGCATCAGCGTCTTCATTTTTTGGAGTCAGTATAGCCCTTTCCTTTAGATACGCATCTTCTTTCTGCCTTGTTGTAAAATCAGGGAATGTTTCCATGACAATTTGGTCAATTGGTGAATTGCCTGATTTTATTATAAAATTATGTGGAATATGAATCCAAGTTGGCTCATCCTCCCCTTCTTTAATTTTGGCTTCCAAATTCCCAACGCCCACATCTAACACCCATTTATTGAATTCTTGTTTTTGAGTGTCAATGATTCCATTTTCTGTATACTCATTTACTCGCATACTATGTGTAAGTGTAAAAACCTTGCAAGCTTTCCATAGTTCTGATCGGTTTATGCAAGCTTGAATAACTTCTGATCTTTTGGCTTTCAGGATTACGGGTAAAATTTGTCTAAAGTCACCTCCCAGTAACACTGTCATTCCACCAAAGATGCATTCTCTATTTTTAGGATTCTCGTACCCCAGTATATCCCTCAATGTCTTGTCTAAAGCTTCAAAAGCATATCGCTGAGTCAATTGTGCTTCATCCCAAATTATCATCCTGGCCTCTTTCATTAATTCTGAGAGGTGTGTGTTTTGTTTGATACCACACGTACTATTGTCCATTATCTCTAATGGAATAACAAATCTGCTATCAGCAGTCCTCCCTCCCGGTAGTAGTAAAGAAGCAATTCCTAGTTTAAGAGTAATGAAGCCATTGTTTAATCAATCTAATATTGCTGAAGTGCATGATATGTATGTATAATAATTGTAAAATGTATATTAAATGATTTACCTGAAGATGCAACTGCAAGAACTATCATCTTTTCTGATCTTAGTTTTGATATTATAGTCTTGTATAAAAAAGTCTTACCACTCCCTCCGGGCCCATAAAGAAAGAAAAACCCTCCTTTTTGAGTGTATACAGACTCAATAACAGCTTGATAGATCAGATGTTGATCTGTGTTTAACATTGAATGAAGCTGTTCAGGTTCAATCTTGCTTCTGTTCATATCAAAGTCCAATGCTTCTCTAATCAAACGATTGTCGCTGTTTGTTAGTAGCTTTGGGTTTGGTCGTGGGAGATCTTCGAATTCGGCCAAAGATCTACAAAATTTGTATAACAGTTCCTCTATTTCCACCATACAATAGTTCTGAATCTGTTCTTCTGTAAGTTCTAAGCCTGGGTACCTGAAGTGTTTTCTTTTTTATGTAAAATATCTTTTGATAAAGCCTCCCAGTTTTCTTGCCATAATTTTCGTGGCCTACTTACTTCACAAAACAACAATATTGTTACAAATAAGTCCCTCAATTGAGGTCCTAATGCCCACAATCTTGCCTCTGATATAGCCTTGGTCCATTCTTTGTCATCATTGAGCAAACCATATGCAAAACAGACTTCCTTAAATGTCCGATATGTTTTCTTTTTAACCGTCATCAGCTTTTCAAACGATTCAGGACCTTTGGCTACATTTAGTACCATTCTGAGATAGTAACGTTCCCCTGATGCAGGGTTGGAGTAAACCATCCGGCCTACGCATTTTTTCTGTTTTCTAAGTTTCCAAATTCTTTCTTTTTCATGCCATACATACTTTTTAGGAATTTCAGCATAAGTCAATTCCCGAGCTTCTGGTTCACGTTTATTTAGCTCAAACCACTCGGTAAACATAGTTATGTTGATACCTTCCTTTGCAAGTAGTGCTGGTAAACTTTCAGAATCACGCAGTGTTATTTCGTTTTGGTTTGGTAGGTGGTAATTTAGCTTCATGACTGATGGGTAGGAATAATTGATGTCAAAAGAAAAGAGTCTCCAAACTACTTCACATGGGGCTAAGTAGCGACAATTCAAGTAATTTTTAATTTCATCAACTTCAACAATCTTTGTAGGATCTTCTTTATCAGCCTTTTTGATGTTTTCTTCGATGACAATAGATGCTTGGTCAAGCCCTTTGTTTACGTATTTAAATAAGTACTTAATTGCCCTTGATCTATTGCACCATTCAACATTTATGTGTGCCTGGTACTTAAGTAGAAGATATCGATTGTAAGGAACGACATATCTGTTATTGAAAGTGAACTTACCCTTTACAACATTGACTTTATTATCTCTCCGGCGGTAAACAGGGTAGCCATCTCCATCAATTGTTGTTTCTGGATAAAATGATTTAGGGAAATGTTTTAAACATTTTCCTTCTATGTTGCATGGGGCGTACTTCGCATCCTTCCCGCAGGGTCCATGTAACATATAATCAGTAACAACTTTGTATCCTTCCGGATCATTTATTGGGCATGGAATCTCTGTTGAGATTATATCATCTATTTGAGCCCCCGTCTTGCACTTGGCGTATTCTTCGAGCCACAGTAAAATATGTGCATGGGGCAATCCACGTTTTTGGAATTCGATAACATACACAACTGAAATAAAATATTTGAGAAGTATTAGGTAGAAATCATAATGATTTAAAGCAAAAGTGTCATTGACTCTTGGTTGTGAATTGTATTAGCTGCACAACAATCGCCGAAAAATCTTTTTTTTTTTGTAAGATCATCCAATAAGTCAGTTAATTTAATTTTAAAAATCCACGTTCCAACTTCCGGTCAATCGTGTGCTTTCTGGCCAGGAATATGGGCAAGCATTTCGCCAATTTCAGGCCATTTTGGATTGGAAGTAAACGTGATGAACAGATCTGGATTACCATAGGTCCTACATAGAGCCATGACATCTTGATAATTCTGCATCATACATCTCTGGCTGCCTACAAAAGTTGAGGGTAAAACTATTCTTTTTCCAAGTGCAGCCGCGTTTGTATCTCCTTTTGTAACAGCATCAAACACATTATGATAAAGATCCACACGTAGATTGTCTTGATTATTTCTAATCCATTTAAGCCTTTGTTCTTCGATAGCCGTGTATGCATCCACCAAAATTTGCTGGAAGAGCCGCCCTCCTCTTAGCAAAGTAGTACCCTGGTTATTTTGTTGTTGAATTATGTACGCGTAATACTCCTTCATTGTAACGTATTCACGTATAGTTTTCCGTACACCTGTATTGTCATGATAAGGTATGCTATCATGAAATCCATCCTCTCCGTATGGAAATAACAAAGGATATTGTAGTGCCATGTAAGATGGATGTAATTCTGATATTCGTTGCTTGCCTGTATCCTTACAGCTTACAATGATATCTCGTGATGGGATGCCCTGACCAAAATCATTTATGATTAGAGCAGCTACTTCAGACACACTTGGGGTGTTGTACTGTCGTGCACTTGTTCTGTTGCTAATAAGCCGCAATTGTAAGTTAGGCGTATCATGTGAAGCACACCAATCCCTCACCATGCGAAATGCCTTGGTAACTGCGCTTGACTGATTTAGCATTGTAATCAGGCTCACAACTGTTGTTTCATTAATATCGTGTTCTGTCTGTTTATCAATAAAAGCAGACATGCGATTGTGAGCTTCATTCTGTGTGTCAAAGAAGTAAAGCTGAGCAAACTTCGGTTGTTCTCCTTGTGCTAGAAGCAAAGACCCAATTAGATGATAGTTTTGACCGTTGATTCTAAATGTGTCTGGTCCCCGTCCTGAATTAATCGAGTTATCTATTTTTGCTCCAAAAGATGTAAAGCAAAACATACTATTGTATATTCTAATCTGATCTCTAAATTTGATGTAGAAGAATCAGTATAATCAAGTAGGTTCTTTAATAGCGTTGTTGCTTCATTAAATTTTGAAAGCCACACTTTTCCACTTTGGCAACAAATGGAGAATGTTGGATTTAAAGGCTTGAAAGCCTTATTAGTTCTTTCTTCATACCACATGGTTGCTTGACAGTTACCGCATTTATACGATGGTGGCCCAATGTTATGGTAAGAGACAGCAACCCCTTGTTTAAAAAACAACAGTAATGATAAAAGAATTTTGTTAATTACCTTTAAATCTTTGTAGTTTAAAAGAAATTGAGTAAAATTATTGGAAAAGTTACTTGTAGATGTGAGTCCTATTCTTTTATGGTTTTGTTTAGGCATACGGCGTTTCACTTGTTCTGATATAATATCTGGTGTTGGTAAGTGGTAATTGAAAGTAGAACATGAAGATTTATGATTTACACTTACCATATTTGTTAATAAATTATACAATACATGTATAGTAAAATTTACCTTGATATCTTTTGCGGGTTTTTTTTAGATATGTTAGAACAGGAACTGCTGCTTTTTGTTTAATTTTTTCTCTTTTATTTTCTGGAGCTGTCAATGTTCCTGAGCAAATATTTTGAATTTTTAGCATAGGCACAGTGATTATTCATTGTACTAAAATATAGATGTGTTTGTGTTTACCTGCTTCGTGCGTAATTACTTCTCTTATTCTCAGACCACAATAACTCTCAATTTTGCCATCGGATCTGATATTTGTATATGATTGAATAATTATAGAGTTGTTGATTATGTTTGATAAGGATGGTATCTCGGTGTACTGACTAAGTCAATCTGTAAAATAGATAAATCGATAATTCTAATAGCATGAAAAATTTAAATATATGAAAAACTATTAAATTTAGACTTACCATAATCCATAGTTTCATAAAAATAGGTTTTTGTTTGTGTTGCATAGGGTACTAAAGGTCATATAAATATTTGCAGCTGTATAGAATTATGAAGCTGAACAGCTTGGCTTTTGGTATTTTGTGGTGTAAATGTTATATTTATTGATAATCAATATGGAATATGTTTCAGTAGCTGTTTGTTTGTGTTGCATAGGTTACCAAAGATCAGATAAATATTTGTAACAGTATAGAATTATGAAGCTGAACAACTTGTGTTTTGGTATTTTGTGGTATATGTCACACCCCCGATTTACCTGACTTGCAGCGGAATGGAATGCCTGAGGGTGTAACTGTCATAGCATCACAACAAGGATATATTGAACGACCTAAAGTGTCATTTTGAAAATACATCGTTTGATTCATTCAAAATATTCAGAGTTATAAAACATAGGTCCCAAAGGAGTTGGAAAGTTAAGGAAATAATTTAGTACAATCAAACGATAGTTTATAAGTGCATGAAATCCCAAAATGAGACGCGTCATCGGTTACTCTATGATATGACTCCATGCATGCCATGAGGAGTATGTCTTAGTTAACTGAAAATACATTGCGAAAACGGTCAACATAAAGTTGGTGAATAATCATAGGTTTGTAAGTTAAATCGTATGTACATAAGCCACAAGTATAAAGTAAACTGACAAAATGTCAAAAGTGCTACATTGTCTCTTAAGCTCATGACCCCGAAGCTAGACGTACTAAAATTTGCCCCAGATGAGTGTTTACCAGACACTCGTACTAAATTAGACATGAAATGCATTCGTTTTCCTCTTGGAGCAACCCAAACACGAATGGAGGAGTCACCCTCAATAGATCTATTCACTCACTCTCGCTTGGCAAAATATAATTAACGGTCCATGATAATAAAGGGGACTTAATGTGGTAGTAAGGCAACTTAAGCAATGTACGGAATTTAATACTTTGGCATGTATAGAAAATAAGTATGCAATGTATTCTCCCCCGTGGGATTTGAAATCAAAATATTGTATTGAAAACGGGGCTATGAAAACTCACCTTAGCAAAAGCAATATCCGATAGACAAAGTAGTAGTTAGAAATAAGGTCCGGGTACTCTAATCGCGACCTAAATAGTACATATGTCTTAGGTTCGAAAACAAGGTCAAGCATGCAAGTCATATACTATATTATCACTTGTACATGTTGTTGAAATTTTTATCATTAAAAATATAGGTAATCAAAGTGATCTCGTATTTAAGCCATCCACCATTTTAGAAAACGTAGCTTGTAAATCTCACGACCAAACATTAGTCGTCTTGTAATTATGTACTTTGAAAATCTCTAACGTACCTAATAAGTATACGTAATGCTCTACCATTTTTATTTACGTCATTTTAGCCAAACTACGCTCTAAAGTGTCCAAAAACTCATTTTAATATTTCTAACAGCTTTTAATATAACACAAAAGCTGTCAAAATTTTATAGTTTCGTCGCAACTTCCTAAAGCCATAACTTTTGCGTCGTAGTTCCGTTTTTCAAGTTCTATATATTCCCGCGAAGGTATTAAAGTATACTTTAGGTTTTTCAAGGTCTCGGCTAGCCTAGATGTCATTAAATCTCAGTTTTCCTAGCTAGAAAAATCGGGACAGATTCATTATTTCAGAAAATATAGTTTTCGTCGTCAATCTTGAAAATAGCATATCTTTTTCGTTATAAGTCCGTTTTAACTCGTTCAAGCGGCTATGTTTTCGTTATTAAGTCTATTTTCTATATTTCTAGCCTAATAGGGTCACCAAGGTACTGATATTTCTGTGGAAGGTCGAATGGGACAGATCCATTATTAATAATGTCAAACCATATTTCCTAGTGTTTTATTTATTATCACCACTTAACAACAACTCCAAATCTAGTCCTAGTTCAACCATCAACTTCTCAACTAGTATATGGTGATCTACACATAAACTTAACAATATTCAAGATCCATGTACAAGATCATCCAAGTATTTAAACTTCCAATCTACTAACATGTATATATATAAAGTTTTCATTATTTTCTTGTAAAGATTATTACTAGCAAATTTTCTTGTAATCAAAACTTGTTCAAAACATGATTTCTTGCTAAGAGATCAAAGTGGATGTAAAGATTTTTCAACATGTACCAAGTGATAACCAAGTATATATACTAGACAAGCATAAAAATTATGAAAATCATGAAGTATAAGTAGTGTAAAATCACTTACAAAGAGGTTAGTGAGATGAGATTTGTAAAACACTTGTGTAACCCCAAGATTAGTGTTAACCCTTGTTAATCTACCCTAAGTACTCTTGTAATTACCCACAAGCTCACTTTTTCCTTCCTTGCTCCTTGGTGGTGGCGATTTGTATATAGAAGTGGGAGGTGATATTATTATTTTTTTTAACTAAGAAATGAATACTAGTTATGTGTATATATATATATATATATATATATATATATATATATATATATATATATATATATGGCTAAATGTTCAAATGGTGGTCAAAGATTTCTTGTCTTGGTCCATGGTCTTGCCGAGTTTCATGGAAAAAGGGAGGACAAAATGTGGCTCTTAGCCACCAAAATTAAATTCCATGTTTCAAGGATTTATGTTACAAGTAGATAAAATTGTGTTAAGTAATTATGGAACTAGGGGGGCGGCCATAGGGCAAAGTTTGGAAGAAAATATTTTATTTTTGTATAAAAAGTATATATTGAATGTATTGGGTAGTAAACATATGTATTGGGTATTAGTTTGGTAGTTAACGAAAGTTATACGTAATTAAACGTAAGTTGTAAAGAATTTAACTTAGACGTCGGAAAATATTTTTGGGACTTTTGTAAAAATTTTGGAAGTATAAAAATACTCTAAAAATAATTGTTGAGAAATTCGGGTATGTCGAGTGTTACATTTTTTTGATAAAAATTAACGATTGTTGAATTTAAAAACCGTAAGTACTTAAAGAATAGAAATTCGTTTTATAGAATAAAGTGGTGAACTGGGGGAGGAGCAAGGTACCGGAGCGTTGTAGACTAAAATTAGCCTAAGTCCTAGTGTACTTAGAATTTAGTTAGAAATTCGCGTCGATTCAAGTAAAAAGGCTCACGTAAAATGTTTCAAATTAAAAGTCAAGAATTTAAATTCGAGTTTAGAAAATAGTATTGACCTGGGAAATAGCAGGTTGTGACATTCTACCCCCCTAAAAGGGAATCTCGTCCGCGAGATTCAGTCAACGTTGGTCATTGGAGTGGTATTGGTGAAGAGATGGGGGTATTTCTGACGAATCTGGTCTTCTCGTTCCCATGTGAACTCGGGACCTCGTTGAGAATTCCAGCGAACCTTGACGATAGGAATTCGACTATGTTTCAACTGCTTGACATTACGATCCATTATCTCAACTGGTTCTTCGATAAAGTTAAGCTTGTCATCGAGTTGTATTTCTTCTAATGGTATAATGGCAGACTCGTCTGAAAGACATTTCTTGAGGTTCGAGACATGAAACGTGTTGTGTACATTGCTAAGTTCTGGCGGAAGTTCAAGTTTGTAAGCTACCGGACCAATCCTTTCCAGTATCTTAAATGGACCAATGTATCTCGGGTTCAACTTCCCGCGTTTTCCAAATCGTATCACGCCTTTCCAAGGCGAGACTTTCAACATGACTTTGTCTCCGACCTGAAATTCCAATGGTTTGCGTCGAACATCTGCGTAGCTTTTCTGTCAACTTCTAGCAGTTTCGAGTCTCTCTCGAATCTGAATTATCTTTTCCGTTGTTTCTTGAACCATCTCCGGGCCAGTACATTGTACATCATCGACTTCGGCCCAAAAAACTGGAGATCGACACTTACGACCATAAAGTGCCTCGAATGGTGTTGCTTTAATGCTCGAATGGTAACTGTTGTTATATGAAAATTCGATCAACGGCAAATGGTTAGCCCAACCATTTCCAAAGTCAATCACACATGCTCTAAGCATGTCCTCAAGTGTCTGAATAGTTCTTTCGCTCTGACCATCGGTCTGAGGATGGTAAGCAGTGCTCATGTCTAACTTGGATCCAAAAGAATCTTGTAATGACCGCCAAAAGTTTGAAGTAAAACGACTATCTCTGTCGGAAATGATGGAAACTGGTGCACCGTGTCTTGAGACTATTTCCTTGACATAAAGTCTAGCAAATTGTTCCATGGAATAAGTCTCTCTAATGGGTATGGAGTGTGCTGATTTGGTAAGACGATCAACAATTACCCAAATAGCATCGTAACCGCCTGACGTCTTGGGAAGTTTAGTGACAAAGTCCATTGTAATACATTCCCACTTCCATTGGGGAATCTCTGGTTGTTGAAGTAATCCTGACGGTTTCTGGTACTCGGCTTTCACTTTAGCACAAGTAAGACATTTGCTGACGTACGTAGCTATTTCTGCTTTCATGTTCGGCCACCAATAAAGCTTTTTGAGATCCTGATACATCTTATCAGAACTGGGATGAATAGAGTACTTCGAATTGTGTGATTCATGCATAATCAATTCTCGTACTCCACCATAGAGTGGTATCCAACTTCGATCCTTGAAGCATAACACTCCATCTGCTCTTTTTACAAAGCCATTTTTGTTCTCTGGCATACCGTAAAGTTTCTCCTGTGGTCGATTTTCTTCCTTGAGAGCCTCAATCTGAGCTTCTAGAATTTTTGATGGTAATGGTGAAATGATAGTCATTCCCAATGACCTAACTCTCAAAGGTTTGAGTCGTTCTTTTCGGCTAAGTGCATCTGCTACAACATTTGCTTTTCCTGGGTGATATCGGATTTCACAATCGTAATCACTCAACAATTCTAGCCAACGACGTTGTCTCATATTGAGTTCCTTTTGATCAAGTATATGCTGTAAGCTCTTGTGGTCAGTAAAAATTACGCACTTGGTACCATAAAGGTAGTGTCTCCAAATCTTGAGTGCAAAAACTACCGCACCCAACTCCAAGCCGTGCGTAGTGTAATTCTTCTCGTGTGTCTTGAGCTGTCTAGATGCATAAGCTATCACTTTCTCATTTTGCATTAGCACAGCTCCAAGTCCTTTATGCGAAGCATCGCAATATACCACAAAGTTCTAAATACCTTCTGGTAATGACAAAATCGGTGCGCTACAAAGTTTCTGTTTCAATAACTGAAATGCGGACTCTTGTTTCTCTCCCCACTCGTACTTTTGATTCTTTTGTGTCAGCTTCGTCAACGGCTTCGCTATCTTAGGAAACCCTTCAATAAACCTTCTGTAATATCCGGAAAGTCCTAGGAATTGACGAATTTCCGTAGGAGACTTGGGCGTAGCCCAATCCTTAACTGCCTCGATCTTTGCTGGGTCGACTTGTAAACCTTGGCTATCAATAACATGGCCAAGAAATTGAACTCTTCTTATCCAAAAATCACACTTTGAAAATTTGGCATACAATTGCTCCTTCTTGAGTAGTTCCAGAATTGTTCTGAGATGCTCTTTGTGCTCTTCCTTACTCATGGAATAAATCAAGATATCGTCAATGAATACGATCACAAACTTATCAAGATACGGTTTGCACACCCTATTCATGAGATCCATAAATACCGCAGGTGCGTTGGTTAATCCGAAAGGCATTACTTGAAACTCATAATGACCATAACATGTTCTAAATGCCGTCTTCGGGATATCCTCTTCCCGAACTCTAAGTTGATGATAACCGGATCTTAAATCAATCTTGGAATAAAAACTAGAACCTTGTAACTAGTCGAACAAGTCGTCAATTCTGGGGAGTGGATAACGGTTTTTCACCGTTAACTTGTTCAACTCACGATAGTCGATGCACATTCTGAAAGTTCCATCCTTCTTCTTCACAAACAAAACCGGTGCTCCCCAAGGTGAGGAACTCGGTCTAATGAATCCCTTGTCCAAAAGTTTTTGTAATTGATTTGACAATTCTTGCATCTCCGAAGGTGCAAGTCGATACGGTGCTCATGCAATTAGTGCAGCTCCTGGCACCAATTCAATTTGAAACTCAACTTGGCGTGTAGGTGGTAGTCCTGGCAATTCTTCCGGAAAAACTTCTGGAAATTCCTTAACAATTGGCACATCTTCAAGTCGTTTCTCATCCGACTTCTTCTCTGTGATGTGAGCCAAAAATGCATAACAACCCTTCTTTATGTACTTCTCGGTTTTAATGCATGATATAATACTGAGTCTAGTTCCACTTCGTTCTCCACGAACAATCAAAGTCTCACCTTTATAAGGAAGGTGAACAACTTTCTCATCACAAATAATTCTCGCTCGATGCCGGGATAACCAATCCATACCGATAACAACATCGAAACTTCCAAGTTCTATGGGCATAAGTTCTATATTGAATGGATGGTTCAGGAAATTGATAGTACAACCGCTGACAATGGTGTTGGTGTTAACTAAAGACCCATCGGCTAGTTCAATGATATAGGAAATGTCTAATGGGGTTGGTTCTATGTTAAGTAAAGGTGCAAATGCAATAGAAACAAAACTTCTATCCGCTCCTGAATCAAATAAAATTGATGCATAACGATTATTAACGAGGAACGTACCCGCAACAACATTCGGGTCCTCTCGGGCATCTTCTCCTCCCATAACATAAGCTCTTCCTCGAGCCCTTCCATCTTGGTTTCCAGTTCCTTGATTCTTCTTCTGTGGGCACTCACCCCTAAAGTGTCCAATTTCTCCACAGCCAAAACATGTCACTGGTGGTCTCTGATTGTCACCCAAGACTGGAAATTTGCAATCTTTGATGTGATGACCAATCTTCTTGCAGTTACCACATGGATTTGGTCAACGTCCTGGGTTGTGGTGTTTCTGACATTTTCCACATTTAGGTTAAGTACCCGCATATCCTTTCCCTTCAATCGGTCCTACAGCATAGGCCCTTGCCACTTCTTGCCTCTTAGGTGGCGGCTGAATAGCATTTCCACCTTGGTTGTAGTCAAACCTCCTCTTGTTGTTGTTATTATTGTTTGGGTGGTTGTTTCGGTTATTGGGGTAGTTGCGGTTTCGATTGTTGTTATAGTTGTTGTTGTTTCGAGTGTTGTTGTAGTTGGTGTTGTTTGAACGGTTATTGTTGTTGACAGCAGATTTTCCTTTTAACACTTGAACCATGAGTTTCTGAGTTATTCGGATAGCCTCTTCCATTGTTTGAGGATCAAAAGAAATCACATCCCCTCGAATACTTTCAGGCAGTCCACCAATGAAGTTTTCCATCTTTTTCTCATCGTCAGTAACCATAGTTGGACATAGTACAGCCAACTCTTGAAACCTCCTGATGTAGGTCTCGATGTCATCGCCTATAGTTACCAGCTTATAGAATTTTGTTTCCAACTTTTGCACTTCAGTACGAGGGCAAAACTTCTTTGTCATCAATTTCTTGAATTGATCCCAAGTGAGCTTGTAGGCATTCTCGATACCAATAGGCTGAGCGTAAGAATTCCACCAAGACATAGCTTCATCAAGAAGCATACCTGTAGCAAACTTTACCTGGCTGACGTCTGGGCATCCGCACATGAGGAATACATTCTCAGTCTTTTCAAACCAGCGGATCAAAGCAACCGCTCCTTCAGTGCCCTTAAACTTGATAGGATCACTAATCTTGAAATCCTTCCATGTACATTCACGCCTAGCAGTGGGTGGTTCAACGGCCTCAGTATTAGAAGCAGCCTCAGCAGCCCTAGCAGCAACTTCAGCTCTCTCGACTTCCAGAGCTTCTGCTATACTATCCCTGACCAACTTGCGGATAGCGGCTTGAGTCATAGCAGGTGTTTTTGGTGTAGCCTTACCCTTCCTTGGTGCCATACTTCTGATAAATCACAATGGAAAATAACCATGAGAAAAATCATAATAGAAATAGTCATTGTACCAAAGGTATACACCCACCACATGTATATATACAACCACGACAAGTATAAATACATCCACGACATGTATAGATACAACCACAACATGTATGTTGAGCCCCTAACTGATCCTCTAAGGTAACAGCTGTAGGCCCTCTAGCAGCAGCCGCTCTCGAACTCTCACCTATATGGTATACTGGTGGTGGTGGAAGGTCAGCAGTCTCGATAGTAGGTGAATCTTGGGTGGTAAACCTTGCACGCTCCCTGAGCGGCAATAGGGAAGTAGATATAGAAGTAGTAGCGGGTATGGCTGGTGGTGGTGTAGGTACTGTAGGGATAGCAGGGATCCTAAAAGTAGATGTAGCAGGGCGAACACTCTTCCTAGCAACTAGAGTGGTCTTAGTACGAGGAAACATAAGTCTTGGTTCTGAAGGAATAGTAGTAGCAGGGGATGATATGTCAGTAGGTACACGGGTAACCTCAGGTGGTGCAATAGGGGAGACATGAGGAGTAGGAGCCGTCTCCTCCTCCTCAAAAGGCTCGGTATCATCACTTGGTGCCAAAGGTGGCAACACAGGCACAAGAGGAATGGGTGGTGGTGAAAAAGCAGTCGAAGACAAAGAACCCTCAACATCCGAGTCTGAGACAGAATAAAGTATGACAATGTTCAGGTCTGAAGACATAACTCTGTGATAATCAAGGTGAAATAAAAAAAAATAATAACCCGTATAATGGAATCACCTAAAAATAAGTAAATATGCACTTATGATGAAATGATGAGATGCTATGATGATGTGGTTATAGTCTAGGGTCCATGATGCATCCTAGTTCGCTATAACCTTAGCTCTGATGCCAATCTGTCACACCCCCGATTTACCTGACTTGCAGCGGAATGGAATGCCTGAGGGTGTAACTGTCATAGCATCACAACAAGGATATATTGAACGACCTAAAGTGTCGTTTTGAAAATACATCGTTTGATTCATTCAAAATATTCAGAGTTATAAAACATAGGTCCCAAAGGAGTTGGAAAGTTAAGGAAATAATTTAGTACAATCAAACGATAGTTTATAAGTGCATGAAATACCAAAATGAGACGCGTCATTGGTTACTCTATGATATGACTCCATGCATGCCATGAGGAGTATGTCTTAGTTACCTGAAAATACATTGCGAAAACGGTCAACATAAAGTTGGTGAATAATCATAGGTTTGTAAGTTAAATCATATGTACATAAGCCACAAGTATAAAGTAAACTGACAAAATGTCAAAAGTGCTACATTGTCTCTTAAGCTCATGACCCCGAAGCTAGACGTACTAAAATTTGCCCCAGATGAGTGTTTACCAGACACTCGTACTAAATTAGACATGAAATGCATTCGTTTTCCTCTTTGAGCAACCCAAACACGAATGGAGGAGTCACCCTCAATAGATCTATTCACTCACTCTCGCTTGGCAATATAATTAACGGTCCATGATAATAAAGGGGACTTAATGTGGTAGTAAGGCAACTTAAGCAATGTACGGAATTTAATACTTTGGCATGTACAGAAAATAAGTATGCAATGTATTCTCCCCCGTGGGATTTGAAATCAAAATATTGTATTGAAAACGGGGCTATGAAAACTCACCTTAGCAAAAGCAATATCCGATAGACAAAGTAGTAGTTAGAAATAAGGTCCGGGTACTCTAATCGCGACCTAAATAGTACATATGTCTTAGGTTCGAAAACAAGGTCAAGCATGCAAGTCATACACTATATTATCACTTGTACATGTTTTTCAAATTTTTATCGTTAAAAATGTAGGTAATCAAAGTGATCTCGTATTTAAGCCATCCACCATTTTAGAAAACGTAGCTTGTAAATCTCACGACCAAACATTAGTCGTCTTGTAATTATGTACTTTGAAAATCTCTAACGTACCTAATAAGTATACGTAATGCTCTACCATTTTTATTTACGTCATTTTAGCCAAACTACGCTCTAAAGTGTCCAAAAACTCATTTTAATATTTCTAACAGCCTTTAATATAACACAAAAGCTGTCAAAATTTTATAGTTTCGTCGCAACTTCCTAAAGCCATAACTTTTGCGTCGTAGTTCCGTTTTTCAAGTTCTATATATTCCCGCGAAGGTATTAAATTATATTTTAGGTTTTTCAAGGTCACGGCTAGCCTAGATGTCATTAAATCTCAGTTTTCCTAGCTAGAAAAATCGGGACAGATTCATTATTTCAGAAAATATAGTTTTCGTGTCAATCTTGAAAATAGCATATCTTTTTCATTATAAGTCCGTTTTAACTCGTTCAAGCGGCTATGTTTTCGTTATTAAGTCTATTTTCTATATTTATAGCCTAATAGGGTCACCTAGGTACTGATATTTCTGTGGAAGGTCGAATGGGACAGATCCATTATTAATAATGTCAAACCATATTTCCTAGTGTTTTATTTATTATCACCACTTAACAACAACTCCAAATCTAGTCCTATTTCAACCATCAACTTCTCAACTAGTATATGGTGATCTACACATAAACTTAACAATATTCAAGATCCATGTACAAGATCATCCAAGTATTTAAACTTCCAATCTACTAACATGTAAATATATAAAGTTTTCATTATTTTCTTGTAAAGATTATTACTAGCAAATTTTCTTGTAATCAAAACTTGTTCAAAACATGATTTCTTGCTTAGAGATCAAAGTGGATGTAAAGATTTTTCAACATGTACCAAGTGATAACCAAGTATATATACTAGACAAGCATAAAAATCATGAAAATCATGAAGTATAAGTAGTGTAAAATCACTTACAAAGAGGTTAGTGAGATGAGATTTGTAAAGCACTTGTGTAACCCCAAGATTAGTGTTAACCCTTGTTAATCTACCCTAAATACTCTTGTAATTACCCACAAGCTCACTTTTTCCTTCCTTGCTCCTTGGTGGTGGCGATTTGTATATAGAAGTGGGAGGTGATATTATTATTATTATTTTTTTTAACTAAGAAATGAATACTAGTTATATATATATATATATATATATATATATATATATATATATATATATATATATATATATATATATATATATATATATATATGGCTAAATGTTCAAATGGTGGTCAAAGATTTCTTGTCTTGGTCCATGGTCTTGCCGAGTTTCATGGAAAAAGGGAGGACAAAATGTGGCTCTTAGCCACCAAAATTAAATTCCATGTTTCAAGGATTTATGTTACAAGTAGATAAAATTGTGTTAAGTAATTATGGAACTAGGGGGGGGGGGCATAGGGCAAAGTTTGGAAGAAAATGTTTTATTTTTGTATAAAAAGTATATATTGAATATATTGGGTAGTAAAAATATGTATTGGGTATTAGTTTGGTAGTTAACGAAAGTTATACGTAATTAAACGTAAGTTGTAAAGAATTTAACTTAGACGTCGGAAAATATTTTTGGGACTTTTGTAAAAATTTTGGAAGTATAAAAATACTCTAAAAATAATTGTTGAGAAATTCGGGTATATCGAGTGTTACATTTTTTTGAATAAAAATTAACGATTGTTGAATTTAAAAACCGTAAGTACTTAAAGAATAGAAATTCGTTTTATAGAATAAAATGGTGAACTGGGGAAGGAGCAAGGTACCGGAGCGTTGTGGACTAAAATTAGCCTAAGTCCTAGTGTACTTAGAATTTAGTTAGAAATTCGCGTCGATTCAAGTAAAAGGGCTCACGTAAAATGTTTCAAATTAAAAGTCAAGATTTTAAATTCGAGTTTAGAAAATAGTATTGACCTGGGAAATAGCGGGTTGTGACAGTATAAATGTTATATTTATTGACAATCAATATTGAATATGTTTAAGATTTTATGGTATTTGCAAGATGATAGGAATTATCAGTAGTTTTTGTAAAGTGATTCATATTAAGTTTCATTAATTTAGAGTCACAATTGTTTGTTAATATTTCAATCATATATAGCGATAAAATAGAAATATTGTATTAATGCATATGGAGCCATTACACAACGACTAACAACATTCCATTTATTAATAACTAACATTGTAAACTCCAAGATAATTATTTTTCAACTACTCTAGGCTATCATTGTCACTACCATAATCACCATTCATCTGTTGAGAGTCTGTGTTATCAGTTGGTATCACCTCCAATGGTCTAGCGTCAATTCCTGTAGTTGGGTCCAAATTCAAGTGTTTCCTTCTTTTGTATGTAGCCTTGAAGTTCCTTTGTCTTATCTTTCTTGTGGTTGGAGCAAGTTTGTAATCAGGATCTTCTTGTACTCGCATCTTTTCCTCTTTCAAGCTTGTTATAATTTCTTTGGTATACTCATCAACTGTTGCACCTCCATTTTCAGCCTATAATGCAAGCTAATGTTGTCAATTATATGGAATGTTATAACATTTCCTTTTTTAATAAATCTAGACATTTAATTTGTCAAATGATATATATGGATTAGAGGTAACATTATGACCTGGAGAGTATTGATTAATAAGTCTAAACTATTATGCCTACGATGTGGCCAATGCTTAATACCCATATCTCTGCAGCATTTTTTAAAAGCAGTCAACCCAACATTAAGTTTGCTGGCAGCCTCCGATATTGGCAAGTGAAAATATTGGGCAATCTCTTCTTTGGTGATAGACTCCAATGGTGTAGCTTCAAATTTTGTTGGTGTGTCCAAATTTAACTCTTTCTTTCTTTTGTATATAGCTTTGAAGTTTTGACGCCTCAATTTTTTTGTGCTTGGAGCAAGTTTGTAATTAGGATTTTCTTGTACTCGCCTCCTTTCTTCTTTCAACCTAGTTATGATTACTTTGGTGTAGTCATCAACTGTTGGACCTCTATTTTCAGCCTATAATGCAAGCGAATTTAGCCAATAATATGGAATATTATAAGGTTAGCTTCTTATTATTTTGCCAAATGATAAACTTGGATTAGAGGTAACATTAGTAAACCATAAACATAGAGTTTTAGCTTCAAATGAAGTCTGGCCTGGAGACTACTGATTAGTAAATTTAAACTATTCAGTTTACACTGTGGCCAACGCGTAAAACCCAGATCTCTACAGATTCTTTTCAAAACAGTCAAACCCACTTTAAGTTCCTTCGCAGCCTGGGCTACTGGCAGGTGAAAATACTTGTTGATCTCCTCTTTGCTGAATGCCATGATATTCAAATATAGATAGCGATATGTGTGTGTGAACAAATAACTGGACATGTGATAGTAGAGGTTAGAATGTGTCTTTTAAAAGCCTTACCAAGCTATTAAGCTTTCATGCAGTTACAAAATAATTTTGTAACTTCCACTCACCCATAAAGTAAATTTATTAGGTATTCATAATGTTTTTGACAAACAAAGCATAAGATATTATATTATTCATTAAAGAAAGACACAAAATCAACACATAAGTTATTTTATGGATAAGGCATAAAGCCACAAACATCTAACAATATCTGTAATTCATCTTTTTTTTTCCTAACAATCTATTTGTTGAGTGCTTGAATCTTCATGTTCTTTATCTTGGTTGACTCCGTGAATGTTATCTGCAGCACATATTTTTATTGGAACATGGAAACAAAAACAATCCATTCAAAATATGAAAACTGGTAACCAAACATAACTATTGTCTCAAAGGTTTGAAAATCCAGAATCCTATGAACTATTAGGATCCAATTTATTACAATTTTCCTAAATTTTTATTCATTTCATACTTCACTCATCAGGCGATGCTTCAAGGATTTTGATTATTTGTTGTTTACTCCTCGTCCGATGCTGCAACAACCATCCTAAATAAAGTATGGAAGAAATTCAACTGTTAAGATTTCGAACAATATTAAGGTAATGTGATAATTTATATAGGATACATACTTTTTTTTAGCTTCTTCTTAGCAGACTCCAATGTTTTGTCTTTTATTTCTTGCTCTTTTTCGGTGTCTGGATCCTCAAGAACAACCCTAAAATAATAAAGAAATAAATACAACGCTAGTATCTAAGATTTGTAACAATATTAAGGTAATGTCATAATTTATATCCTGACCTTCTTTTCTTAGCCACTTCTTCTATTTCAGTGTCATAATCCTCAACATCATCCCTTAAATAATACAATCATAAATGACAAGTAAGCAATTATAGTTTAAACTGTTTCCAAATGTGGATGGAGGAACTATTGCCTAACCTTTTCTTGATTGTTTCTTCAGTAGGCTTTGATGGAGTAGAGAGTGATGGTTCATCTGATAATTTCTTCAACCGACGCTTTTGAGTAGCATCAGCTTGGTTAGCTTTCTCTTCCTCCATTCCAATATCTGATTGTTCCAATTCAATGGTTTTTTCATCAGAAGGCTCAGTTGGAGTTGACTCAAAAGCAACAGCTTTTTCGACCATGCTACAACTTGCACTGTCATTATCAGGCTGGTCTGCACATATTGCAGAACATGTGAAGCTCTCATAGCTTCCATGTTCATAGTAAGTATGTGTTTTTATCTCTAGAGTGTGGGTACTGCCTACAATATCAGCTATGGCACGGGGCAACACTGCGTGATCTTCTGAATCCTGCAGAGGAACATAAGGTTAGAGAAAATTATTGCGATACTCTTTTATCTCTTTAACATTATTAATGTACCTCTCCTTCTGTCCCAAAAAGTGAGCCTGCTGAGTGTTTAACCAACTCTGTTGCAGTCTCGTCAAACATCACAACAACGGTCTGGTCTGTCTCATCCGAGACACCAATCTCAAGCCTATACATGCACATCAAATATTGCACAGCGAAGGTAAATAGCGACTCCAATTGCTATTCAATAATAATTTTATAAAAACATGTAAACACATTCATTTTTGTATAGAATGGTATGTCGCAGTTTTTCATCGTTTTAAAATTTAAATGAAAACTCATTGATTTTTTAACACAATTGAGGAATGTGGTTCTTGGATAATATTTTTAAAAACAAATCAATTTCTATTGTAAAGAAAGAGCAACACCTTATAACCGGGTAGTCCACAGCTATGTTACATCCTTCACTCCAGAATTTTCCTTCCTGCCTGGTTAACCCTTTCTTGCATTTTTGACCTCCACACGATGGATACTTCCATCCCTTTCTAGTTATGATATTGTTTAGCCTCACCTTACAGTGAAAGGTTGAACTCTAAAAAGCGGTACAGGAGGTTAATAGTAGGCAATAGGCTATAATTACACTAACAGAACATTAGAATAGAAGACGAGTACATCATTCTGCCTGTTTCTTGCCCACATCAACACATTTTCAAGTATCCCAGGCTTTGGTATAGAATGAACAACCGGTAGACTTTCTTTTGTATGTTTCACACCACTGCAAGCAACATTAAGGATAATGACTAACATCATTCAAGTAATTAAAGGTCTATGGAAAATGTAACTTTGATTACCTAACTCCGCCTTTTATTTCTTTCAGGGCTGGAGTGTCATCATCATCCAGAATGAGAGTGGAGGAGCTACTCGACAAATAAAGCTTATCTGAAAGGTATGTACACATAATTAGTTAATCCATGAGTGTTTTAAACAATGGGAAAAAATTACGTTAAATGGACTCTTACTATTGTAGTGTTTAGCATTGACTGAAGTTAAAACCACGGCACACAGCCCAGAATGTTTAGCTTTTTTTTCTATCAACAATTCGCGTAGCCCCCCCCCCCCCCCCCACCCCCATAGCGTAACCCTAATTGACTGGCCACTGTTTAAAGCAAAATAAATCCATCAATTAGGATAGCAACATATGATTACTTGTAAAAACAATAAAGAATAACAAATACCTTTGATTGGCAAGATAAAAATCAAGACTTCTTGAACCTGTTTTCTGGTAGGTGGTCCTACCAACATTGGTTATGTAACCAACAACATCTGCAACGTGTGCACAAAATGATAACTCTAGATATAATTTCAAAAGCAACAAAAAATATTGAACATCCATGACCTTACCAATAAGAAATTTATTGCTTGTAGGTTCAAGTTTCTCAAATGCTACCAATTGGAAAGGATGTCTGACAAAACCGTTCGCCTTGACTACAACTTTCCTTACGGTCGTTGCTCCATCAAATTCAATCATGCAAGCAGAGTCCTTCAAAACACGGTACTCATCTTTATTTGCTATGACACTAAAGTCTTTTATTGAATAAATCAAACCATCTTTTAACTTGTCAACAAAATTATGTGAAACGCTAGCCTTTGAAGTACAGTGCATGAGATTATCCTCCAGGAAGAAAAAATAAGAACTTTAGTGAACAATGTATGTATCCACTGATTCCCAAACCATATAGAAAATACACAACCCATGCATCTTTCTGTTATTTTATAATTTGATACAAAAATGCATTTCTAATTGTCACTACTTGCTTCACTTGCAGACAAACCAAGGGCTTACCTTCCCATCAGAAACAATGAAATCTGTACTTAAATAACGCCCGGATTTCGCATTCACATCCCATTTTCTACAGATGATAACAACTATAGTTCATGTGACACCCACATCAAGTGCATCAAGGAAAAGTTGGTTGTTTTCCTCGGTGGAATTTTTCCCAGAAAGTTTGTCATTGGTTTGAGATGCCTGACCTGACCTGTTTGCCATTGTGAGATTAGATTCAGTATGTAAGCTCAAGTTTGAGAGTTTGAGGTGTCTGCAACTTCAAACTACTCAGAACATTTATAGAGGCAACATGTAATGTGGAGTTGTGATGTAACTGATAGATAGATGGTTGATATACTTAACATGTAAATGCCCATTATGTGTTAACATGTAAATGCCCATTATGTGAATATTAATTCAGATGCTTGAGCTGCTTAAAATTAATGTACAGAGATCCTTGAGCTGCTTAAAATGTACAGATATGTTTGAGTTGCTTGAAGGCTTTATATGATATTCGGACACTGAAGGCTTTATTATATATATAAGATATGATGTACTAACAACTTATGCATGAAACTCAAACCAAGGTACTTACACATGAAGCATACACATGTCACAATCAATGCATGAAACATTTATGATGACCACTTTACATTAATAACACTACTTAAGCTTTGTATATTATAAGATCGCATGCATGTATATATTGTTTGTTCTAAATATTTTTGCAAGCATTCCATATCTCGACTTTTCTTGTAACCTTTAAAACGAGGGGGAGTATACATCAAGGGGGAGCTCATCCGACTTCGGGACAACCTTTTTGATGTTTACAAAAAGGGGGAGAAGTGATATAAAACTCACTAAATACTTGTATATATAATAATTTTTGATTTAATGAGTTTAGATATTGTAATCATCAAAAAGGAGGAGATTGTTGATATAAATAATGCGTAAAAACGTTATTAATATTTTTCGATATCCCTATGTTTTGACGATCACAAAATCTAGAATCATTAAACGTAAAATCATTATGTAAATAAGTATTTAGTGACAAAATATCATTATATCCATCTAATTCACTTAAAGTATGAATAAACAAGTGCCTAATACATTTTATGATCAAGGAAGATTTATTTACTAATTACAAATTATATAAAATTGTATAAACATTTTATATATTTTAGAAAAACACTTTTGGTAACTAAAGAAAATGTTTATTTCATAATAAATATATGAATTCAAATTTTTAACCAAATTCAGTTAAATTTTCACCAAATAAACTTTCCCCAAAAAAAGACAAAGAACCTGGCCGTTTCATATGGGCGGCCCGCTTAATTATAAGGGGCCGCCCCCTTAATTTTAAGGGGGCCGGGCCGGCACACAATTAAGGGGGCCGGCATACGCTCCTGTGTCAGATTTCTTTGCCTATAAATATTGGTTCAAATCTGAATTTTTTTCCTCACCTTTTGCACTAAAACTTTCTGTTCTAATTCCCTCAAATCATCTTCCTAAATCCTTTGATCATAAACATATTAGTTCTTGTTTCAAGTGATCCAATCCTTCAACATTCAAAGTGCAAGAGAAGAATACTCCTCCAACATCTTGTTAAGAAGTATTGTAGGCTTGTGTATATTGTAAAGGTGTAGAAGTTGTGTAATAGATGGATCTAGGTGTGTTAGTAGTTGTGAATAGAAGTAGTTGTGTTGGGTAGAAGTAGAAGTTGTGTTGTGAAAGAGAAGTAGTGAAGTTGTGTAGTAGTAGTGGTGTGGTTAAGTTGTGAAGAAGGTGTGTAGTGGTTTGAGATTGGTTCTAGTTACTATTAGGACTCGACATTTAGTTTATTGTCATAAATTGGTGTAAGCAAAAGTTGTGTAAGGTTTTCTCCGCCATAAGGGAGCTTGTTGACGTAGTGAAGAAAACTCTCGAGTTAGGTGCTCGGGGAGTGGAATAGGGCGAAGAGGTGCTTCGTAGCCGAACAACTATAAATCCTTTGTCTTGTGGTGCGATCTTTCCATCTCTATCTCTTCACTTATTTACTTATATGGTTGTTATTTCATTTCGTAGATATTAGTTTATATAAGTGTTGCTTATTGATCTCACATAAAACTTGAATCGATTATTTTGCAAACAAAGCTTTTATAATACAAAAATTGACGTAAAACTATTCAATCCCCCTTCTAGTTTTCCACAGGTGTGTATAGTGTTTTCCCGGGTCGTTAAGTCCCGACGAGGTGTGAAATGGAAACTTGAATCTCGTTTCGTGATCGGGTGATGTGAATGGGGATAAAAGAGATTTTGGGATTCTAAACTAATTTCAAAATAATAACTCAAAATAAAGTAAGTAAATAATTAACGAAAGCATGTAAATTACAAATTAACTAACACGTAAGTTAAACCTAAAACGTAACGCGTTAAAATAAAAAACGTAAACTATATAGGAAACTACCTAATGTAAACTACGGATACGAAATTAAAAGTGAAAAACTATTTGAAAACTTCTATAAACCTTAAACGTAACTTAAAATAACCTAAAACGTGTCAAAAATAAAAAACGTGCCATTACCGGGCTCGGTAACGGCTTTAAAAGTGAAATCTAAGATATTAAAGGGCTACGGGTACCAAGTTACTTTTCGTATGTCCTAAATATAAAAGGAAAAATTCGAGAAAAAAAAATTATTTTTTTTATAATTTTTCTAATTACTATGAATTAAAAACTATTTTTACTAAATAAATGCATTAAAAATAGTAAAAAGTTTTGGAAAAATCTAAAAATTTGCAGGAAATTAAATTATACTAAAACGAACCTAGGAAAAATATGAGGGGAAAATGACAGTCCTAAATAAGCAGAAAAGAAGCAATCTAAAAGCAAACAAGTTAACTAAGCAAAACAAAGACAAGAACTATATTATAAATAAAATAAGGAAGATACTAACAAGAAACAAAGGATAGAGCAAATGGTGGGTGTGCGTTTGTGTCTGTTTGGTGTGAACTGGGTGACCCAGGTTCGATCCCTGGCAATACCCTTTTAAAAGAACATTCTTTCTTTTCAAAAATTTTTTACAAACAGATTCGAGGCATTAGGATAAACAACTTTTACAACTAAAACATTTTATAAAAACTAACAAACAAGCAATTGGGGAAGCAAAATCAGAATAGTAGGAGAAAATAGATGAACTTAAAAAAATGATTCCAAAAAAAAAAACAATAAGCTTCTATAAGCTAAACATAGGGGGGAATAAGCAAAAGGGTTATAAGGGGAATCCTAAAAAGCATAAGGGGACAATAATAAGCAGGCAAGGATAATACTAAAAAGCACAAACTAAGCTAAAAAGGTTCCTAATGGGTTGATTCTACTAGGCCGCAATATGGGAAAAACAAGCTAGAGGGACAACTTTGGACCTAGGACAAGCTATTAAAGAAAATTAAATAAAATAAACTAAAAATACCATGAACTAGATGAGTAAACAATTTACCACTGTACCAATTTTTAGGACAAATGAGCTAAAAATAAAGAAATTAAAAATAAAAACCAAAGTGGCTGTGGGGTGGTTTAACATGGGTAAAAAATGAATTTTTGACCCACAACATTCAAAGACCAGATCCTAGACACTTATACTAACCTATTTGGAAGTATTCTAAGGCAAAATTAACAACTACAAAATGGCTTAAACCAATTCTACGCTATAACAGTCAAGAAAAAAAACTTTTGAAAACAAGCTCAACTACTTGAAAACTACTTGGTAATGAAAATTTTAATGAGAAATCTACTAAAAATAGTAAAAGAAAGCTTATCTAATTTGGAAAAGTGGGTATAAACTGATTTTAGGCTAAAAAAACGGCTTGTGCCAAACACCCCTATATGGATTGGATTTGAAATTTAAAGTTGAATCAGGTATATTTAAGCTATGAATGAGCAAGACACTTGTTAAACAAAGGTAATGAAGGCCTGGTATGTGTCAATTCACATACCTTTTCATAGCCAAAAACCGACCCAAATAGACTAATTATGCTAACAAATGCCAAAGAATGTATGTTTTTATGATTGTGAAAGTGCAGGTACGGATATCTTGTTAAAAGACGAAAAACAAACGGAAATTAGCAAAAACGAGCACGAGAGTAGAATGTGTGCAGATCAGTCAATGAAAGTCAATTTTGAGCCTTAGAAGACCTCAGAGATTTGAGATTCATCCTATTTGATCCTTGGTCTAAGTTTTAGAGATTGTCAGATTCAGTCCTCTAAGTTACAGAAGTTGTCAGTTATGGTCCTTTGAAGAATATTTATGAAGAATGATAACTCTATGTTGACATAAATAACGCATAAAAACGTTATTTATATTTTTCGATATCTCTATGTTTTGACGTTCACAAAATCTAAAATCATCAAACGTAAGATTACTACGTAAACAAGTATTAAGCTAGTTTATATCATTATATCCAACTTAATCACTTAAGGTATGAATAAACAAGTGCTTAATACATCTCATGATCAAAGGGGTATTTAATTAATTATTACAAAGTTTATTTGATTATATAAACATATGATATATTTTTGAAAAAACACTTTTGGTAATAAAGAAAAATGGTTTAATCATACTAAATATATGATTTCAAAGTTTTAACCAAAATTAGTTAGTTTTTCACCAAATGAACTTTTCCCACTAAATGACAGATTTTTGGGCCGTTATAGCTGGGCAGCACCCTTAATTATAAGGGGAGGTCCCCTTAAAATTAAGGGGACCGGCCATGATTTAAGGGGACCGGCCAGGCTCCTGTGTCAGAATTTGTCAGAATTTTCTCCTATAAATACCAACTTAAATCTGGAATTTTTCCCCACCTTTTGCACGAAAATTTCAGATCTAAAACTCTCTAAACATCTTCCAAAACCATTTGATCATTAGATTACTAATCCTTGTTTCAAGTGATTCAATCCCTTCTCATCCATCCTCATCCAAAGTGCAAAAGAAGAATACTCCTTCTACAACTAAGTTCAAGAAGTATTGAAGTGTAGTTGTGTATATTGTGTATATTATTTGTGAAGTTGTGTTGTGCTTGTAATAAGTAGTTTAGGAGAAGTAGAAGTTGTGTAGGGAGAAAAAGTTGTGTAGTAGTGAAGTAGTGTAGTTGTGAAGAAGATTGCTGTGAAGTAGATAGGTGTGAAGTAGTAAGTGGTGAAGTAGATTGGTGTGAAGAAGTTGTGATCAAGGTGTGACGAAGTTGTGGTGTGTACATTGGTGTGTAAAGTTTTCTCCTCCAAAAGGGAGTTTGTTGACATAGTGAAGAAAACTCTCGAGTAGATGACTCGGGGAGTGGAGTAGGAACAAGGAAGGTGACCTTGTAGCCGAACCACTATAAATCCTTGTGTTGTGGTTTGATCTTTCCAACTCTTTTTATTACTTACTTATTTACTTATACAATATTAGCTTTGTTAGTTAGTTACTATATAATTGTTCATATAGTGCAAGTATTGAGATCACATAAACTAGAATCGAAGTTTTTAAAACAAACTTGTTTTTATAAATTTTAAAACGGACATAAAACTTTTCAACCCCCCTTCTAGTTTTCTACAATTGGTATCAGAGCCACGTTTGCAAGAGCTTTAAAATATATTGTATTTTAAAACTTGTAACGATCTATAAAATCTGAAAAATATTTAAAAGGGCAATCTATGCAAAGACCACCACTATTTGAAAGTGATGGATTTTTATATTGGAAAAATCGATTTGAAACTTATGTGAAATCAAAAGGTCTAGATCTTTGGCATGTTTTTACTAATGGTGATTTTTTACCTATTCAAAATAACCCTGAAACAAAGAAAGATGAAATCGTACCTTTTGAAAAACAAAATGATGATTTAAAAAGAAAACTTGCTAAAAATAATGAAGCAAAAATGGTTATTTATAATGCGCTACCACGTAAAGAGTACGAAAGGATCTTTATGTGTGAAACCGCAAAAGAAATTTGGAACTCTTTATTAATAACTCACCAAGGTAATAATCAAGTCAAAGATAATAAAATAGATCTATTTGTTCAACGATATGAGCAATTCACAATTCCGGAAGAGGAATCAATTGATAATGCTTTCGCTAGATTTAACACTATCATCACAAGTTTAAAAGCACTTGATGAGAATTTTTCTAGTAAGAATTTTGTTAGGAAGTTTCTTAGGGCTCTTCACCCAAAATGGTGAGCTAAAGTGACGGCTATTGAAGAATCAAAGAATTTGTCAACGTTGCAACTTGATGAATTAATTGGAAATTTGAGAGTCTACGAAGCAATTATAAAGAAGGACTCCGAAATGGTCAAAGGAAAACGAGAGCAAAGCAAGTCAATCGCCTTGAAAGCTAGAAAGGAATCCATCAATGAAGATAGCTCATCTTCCGAAAGTGATGACGTAGAATATGCCATGGCCGTAAGAGATTTCAAGAAATTTTTTAAAAGGCGAGGAAGATTTGTAAGGCAACCACATGATGAAAGGAAAGCATTTCAAAAAAATAAGGATGACAAGAATAACAAGAATGACAGGAAATGTTTCAAGTGTGGTGATCCAAATCATTTCATTGGAAAATGTCCAATGATGACAAGAGATCAAAATCAAAGAGCATTTGTTGGAGGAGCTTGGAGTGATAGCGATGAAGATGAGAAAGAAACGACAATGGAAGAAAAGTGTCTCATGGCTAAGACATCAAGTGAGGTACGTTCCGAAACCGAATACTTTAGTGATGAAAAATTATCATTAGATGAAAAAGATTTAGATAGTGAATATAATAGATTATGCAAACTAGGACAACAAGTAATGGCTAAAAACAAATTACTAAAATACATAAACAACCAATTGAAAAATGAAGTACTAGAACTAAAAATTAAAATACATCAACATGGAAAAGGTAAGGAGATTTTTGAAGAATGTAAATCATGTCAAGAGCTTAAAGGTGAAAATGAAAAACTCATGGAAGAAATTCACTTAGTAAAATAATAAGTATTCAAAGAGTATCCGGAGATAAAACCGGTTTAGGATTTAACTCAACCGAAGCTTCAACAAGTGAAATTAAAAATGTCAAATCTGAAAGTGAACTCAATGAACTAAAACCTATAAAATCTAATCCTAAGTGTATATTCATAAATGATAAGAAAATACCTCTTGCTAGTGATGAAGAAATAAAACCGTTTTATAAACCATCTTTAAAGACCGATGTAGGATCGTCTAAACCTAAAACAAGATCTAAAACTCCACCACCTAGGAAACCAAATAATTCTTACACTAGATCTAAAACACCTCAACCAAGAGCAAACCAAAATAGATGAAACTTTAACAATAATCAACAAATGTGGAACTTCAATCCGTGGGGAATGTTTCCACCATATATGCACCCAAGTCAAATACAAAACATGTTCGGATCAAATAACTTTGGTCAAATGAGACAATGGGGACCAACGTAGAAAATTCGCCATTCAAACATGGATATTTTAGTTGTCACCTCTTGTTCGTACAATTCCTTGAAGACTTTGAAGAAAAACGCATTGAAGACGAAAGGTACACATATCCTTTTATTTCCTTGTCAAGAAATGCATGCTTAGTTTAGTCTCTAGTTTTTATGTGATTTTGTTTGGCTTATAGTTTCCTCTTGTTTTATATCTATACATATATATATATATATATATATACTTATATATTTATAATTAATATATATATATATATATATATATATATATATATATATATATATATATATATATATATATATATATATATACTTAGCTATATCTAGGATCTTATAACCTAGAAAATTCATTTGTTGACTTTCTAGAACTAGAAATTGTTCGTTTACGAACCTTTTCTTTCCCCCCATTTGCCTTATTGAACTTCAATGTTCAACGACACTCATGCTGATGTAGAGAGATGAGTCGAAAAATCTATGGGTGTAACAAACTCCCGTCTTCCGTTGCATACGTTTCCCTCCTATATTCTCGTCTTATAAGCCCATGCTATATATATATATATATATATATATATATATATATATATATATATATATATATATATATATATATATATATATATATATATATATATATATATAAACCATCCACAACTCTCTCGTTCACTTGACAACTTGATAAATTTCATCCGATATGATCAAAAAAATTTAATTGACGAAATGTCAAGTAAAAGTGTCAAGTAATTCCTTCCGTGCGAATACTCTCCAACGTATTTTTGATTAAATATAAATCTAATATATATATAAATATTTTCCTGTTCTTTCCAGAAACCAAAACCTCGAAATATCAAGTGTTGGAGGGCGGCCCCCTTAATGTTTAAAGGGACCGACAGCCAAATAAAGGGCGGCCCCCTTAATATTTAAGGGGGCCGGCCATTTGATAGTCCCAAATCGTTTTCCCTCTTATTTCTTTTGCCAAACACTCCTCTTTCTCATTACCCCCATCTTCTGCTGCTGCTGTGACGAAATTCCAAACCCCAAAACACCTAAAACCACTTCCAAATCACATAATTCGGGTTATTTCGTAAACGGAAAATTCATCTAACACAATCACCATACATATTGTAAGGTTTTCATAACACATTTCATCTAGTTCCATCTAAGTTGGTCAAAATCAAGATTATGCATGTTTTAATAATTTTTTCAATTTCATATTTTCTTTCGAATTGGGTATAAAATTTCCATAACTAAATGCTTCCCTTAGGATTAGGATGCTTAATTAATACTAGAGACTAATAATTACAAACTCTCTTGTCGAAATTTTTTGAAAAATTTCATACACTCCTTTTCAAAAAATTTGGTAAACACATTGTTGAATAATTCTATAAAAACTTGTTAAAACTAATCATACTATGTTTTTATAACTTGTAAAACATGAAACTATATTTTTCGACTAAGTAAAAATATTTGTGTAAGCGATAAGAGGGTGTTTGTATTATGTCCAAATAATGTCGAAATTAAGTCGTTGTAATTTTTATAAAACGTTGTCAAGATTATAAACCTAAAACTAGTAATTCAGACTTGTCAAGATATAGAATTCATATATATATTGACATACTAGTAGTGTACGTGTCTAGTTAAGGAAGCGTTTGGTTTAGTACCAAAAATGGCATTTTTGAGTCAAAACATAAACCATCCTTTTCTAAAACAAATCACATGCATAAGAAACTCGTAAGAAATGGCTAGTTTTACAACCTAAAGTAAATCTAGTAAATTTCATGATATATTAAGATGTTTTAAAGGGCGTTTGGATTTGTCCATAACTACTTGCTAAACATCGTAAAATATATCTAAAACGAGTTAAAAATTAAAATAAGGAACATGGTAAACTACTTCTTGGGATTATCGTCTTAGAGTCGAAGTATGTTTACGTTCCAACATAAGTCTTAACAATATATACATTTTTATTCCTCTTTGTATTTCTTTTGGTCTTTTGTATTGTTGTTGTGTTTAGGTGAAAATGCAAAAAGTGACTACCGATGATATTTCCTTAACCAAAATCTACATTCTAAAAGTTTCTCAACTTCCCACTACCTCTCCCTCCATTGCACGTATCTATCGTCATATAGAAGATAGAAACATTCATGAAGGTCGAGTCGTAGATCAAGCTTACTATCAATCCGACTTCATCGAAAGTTCGTTCACGAATATCCAATTTGAATGTCTCTTCCAAATTAATGAACCCATCATTCCTCGCTTCAACCTTGACTTCAATAGCCAAGTCACGGTTCAAACTGATGACTTTCATTCCATCTTCATTTCATTCATGATCCAACATGAATTTATTACTCTCACTCTTGCACAATTTGGTCAAATCCTTCAAATTCCTTTTTTCGGTCAATCCGTATTCACTAATGAATGGGATCTTTGTGCTCTCCAACGTTTTTGTCCTACTCATGGTCCTTATGTCTCAGAAATTCCATCACCCAAAGACATTCGTCAAATGCTCGGGTTGGAATGTGAAACTTCCACCCAAAGCATCAAGTCCAAACATGTCTCTATTTCTAAAAATCAAATTCTTCTTAAAGAATTAAGGCCCGACATGGAGCATTGGAAAGAACTAGTTCGTGAGAATGCGTTCAGTTTCGATGGACACTCCGACAATCTCCCGGCTTGTCTCGCTCACATGCTGTATTGTATTGTTGCTGAGCAACCTTACAATTTGGCTTACTTCATTATCAAATGTATTGAATGTGCAGGAGCAAATCCTAAAGCTATTCTTCCGTATGGTATGTTTCTCACTCGTATCCACAAGCATGTCATTAAAAACTATCCTGATCTCGATGATAACACTTATCAATATATCTATCTATCTAACCCTTCATTCTCTCGTTCTTCCTCAAACCCGCAAAACTCGTAAGTTTAAATCTCATCGTCCTAGCATTCTTGTTACGTTCTCATATCTAAAGGATGACGATGAGGAGGACTTATAGTCATTTGCCACTACTGTTGATGGGGTGCTAGGAAAGAAAAAGTAGTGATGATGACTATGAAATTGGCTTTATTATTCTTCTTAAACTATTTGTAATATGTTTCTTATGTGCTGTTTGTTGCTATGTTTCTAGACATATTTGAACTATATTGTTATTTACTTCTTATTTTTAATTGCTCTACATGTATGCATGTTTTTATACTTGCTTTTAATCTATACTTGCATGATTTGTGTACGATTATATATATGTATATGTATATATATAACATGTATGCTTTCTAATAGACCAAAACAAATGTGAAATGTCCAGATAGAGCTTGCTGCAAAAACAAAACAGAATATAACGTTTCTCCAGAAAAATTTTGATTTCTTGGTCGTCAGATGGGCGGCCCCCTTAATTCATAAGGGGCAGCCCCCTTAAATTTAAAGGGACCGGCCTGCATTTAAAGGGACCGGCCATCTGGAACAGTTTTTACACTGTTTTCTTTTGCAACTTGTGATTTCTTTTGCTAGTCCCAGCTACCATTTCCCTTAAAAACTAAACTGATTTTGGAATCTAACAATGCAATTTCAAATTACTACCATTTCTAATCATGATTTAATGCTATATAACCCCTTCCACCTTCATCCACACTTCCTTATCATCATCATCAACCTCAACAAATCCATCATTTCATCACCAAAAACCACCACCTCCAACAATGCCAAGAAACAAAAACTTGTTATCATTCCACCAAAACAACTCTTTATTGATCTCACAAATGAAGACAATACCACTCCATCACCACCACCTCAATGTTCATCTCCTAGTGCTCCAAATGCACCATCCAAAATACCATCAACACATGGAACCTCCACCTCTTCCATACCATCATCATCATCCATCAATGACTACATCAACACTCATCTATCACCTCCACCAAACATTCCACCACCATCACCTCTTGAAAATGCAACCTTAGACATAACACTTTCATTATCACCCATCACACCTCTTGATGCACAATTTTCACCATCACCACTCAATCCATCAACCTACAATCCCATCCCATGGAGCTTGCTTGAAGCTCATGGTGATACTTGTCTTTGTTGCATCCATAACCGCACAATCATCTTTGGATTAAGAGATGAAATCCGTTACATGTTTTCATATATTAAAAGCTTGCTTCCTCAACCTCAACAAACAACATCTACTCCTCCACCACCAACATCAACCACACCTCCACCTCCATCAAACACTCCTCCATTCACTCCATCATCTCCACCTACAACATTGCTCCTCCCAAATTAAGCATGACTCATGGTTGGAGAATAACTTTGTTTAAACCATTTTGATGACAAGCTCTAGGAAAAACATTTCTATTAGAGTTTTGGTTTATTAGTTGTATTAGTTGTATTGATGTATTGATCATGCATCTTGGATGTATGATGTTTGTGTTTTTATCTATTTAATGAAGTGTTTTCTTCCATGCTTATATTGCTTGCCTTATCTTTATATATAATTGTTTCATGCATATATATTTTGTTTGTTCTAAATATTTTTGCAAGCATTCCATATCTCGATTTGTCATTTAACCTTAAAACGAGGGGGAGTATACATCAAGGGGGAGCTCATCCGACTTCGGGATAACCTTTTTGATGCTAACAAAACGGGAGAGAATTGATATAAACTCCTCACAATAATACTTATATATATACTAATTTTCGCTTAATGAGTTTAGATTTTGTACTCATCAAAAAGGGGGAGATTGTTGACATAAATAATGCATAAAAATGTTATTTGTATTTTTCGATATCTCTATGTTTTGACGTTCACAAAATCTAAAATCATCAAACGTAAGATTACTACGTAAACAAGTATTAAGCTAGTTTATATCATTATATCCAACTTAATCACTTAAGGTATGAATAAACAAGTGCTTAATACATCTCATGATCAAAGGGGTATTTAATTAATTATTAGAAAGTTTATTTAATTATATAAACATATGATATATTTTTGAAAAACACTTTTGGTAATAAAAAAAAATGTTTTAATCATACTAAATATATGATTTCAAATTTTTAACCAAAATCAGTTAGTTTTTCACCAAATAAACTTTCCCCACTAAATGACAGATTTTCTGGCCGTTACAGCTGGGCGGCCCCCTTAATTATAAGGGGCGGTCCCCTTAAAATTAAGGGGGCCGGCCATGATTTAAGGGGACCGGCCAGGCTCCTGTGACAGAATTTGTCAGAATTTTCTCCTATAATACCACCTTAAATCTGGAATTTTTCGCCACCTTTTGCGCGAAAATTTCAGATCTAAAACTCTCTAAACATCTTCCAAAACCATTTGATCATTAGATTACTAATCCTTGTTTCAAGTGATTCAATCCCTTCTCATCCATCCTCATCCAAAGTGCAAAAGAAGAATACTCCTTCTACAACTAAGTTCAAGAAGTGTTGAAGTGTAGTTGTGTATATTGTGTATATTATTTGTGAAGTTGTGTTGTGCTTGTAATAAGTAGTTTAGGAGAAGTAGAAGTTGTGTAGGGAGAAAAAGTTGTGTAGTAGTGAAGTAGTGTAGTTGTGAAGAAGATTGGTGTAAAGTAGATAGGTGTGAAGTAGTAAGTAGTGAAGTAGATTGGTGTGAAGAAGTTGTGTAGAAGTTGTGATCAAGGTGTGACGAAGTTGTGGTGTGTACATTGGTGTGTAAGGTTTTCTCCGCCATAAGGGAGTTTGTTGACATAGTGAAGAAATCTCTCGAGTAGGTGACTCGGGGAGTGGAGTAGGAACAAGGAAGGTGACCTTGTAGCCGAACCACTATAAATCCTTGTGTTGTGGTTTGATCTTTCCAACTCTTTTCATTACTTACTTATTTACTTATACAATATTAGTTTTGTTAGTTAGTTACTATATAATTGTTCATATAGTGCAAGTATTGAGATCACATAAACTAGAATCGAAGTTTTTAAAACAAACTTGTTTTTATAAATTTTAAAACGAACATAAAACTATTCAACCCCCCCTTCTAGTTTTCCACACTCTGGTCCTTTATGAATTTGAAAATGGCATTATAAATCCTTGGATCACATTATTGGAGAATGACAGATTTGGTCCTCATAATTTCAGATTTACACCATTGGTCCTTGCTTTTTACTAATATCAAAATCTGAAAATACAACTACAAAGCCTAGTCCAAGTCTAATCCAAACCCACAAAAATACACAAGCCCAAATTTTATAACAAAAGTCTAATCCACCACCCATTTTCCTTGACCCGATCCATAAACACCCTTGGTCAACACTTAATACCACACGGTTAAATCCCAATTTAATAATACCCTTTTACCCGACCCCCTTTTCACCCCTTTTCCCAGAAAATAACTATTCACCATGAACCCTAATTACCCCACCCATATAATTACAGCGATTAATGGCAAATTGGTCAAATCAATGTACTTCTAGAAGGTCAGAAGCATGTCATGGTATGTCAGGGGATCTAAGAAGCACACATGGGGACAGATGGCAGTTGATGATTGGATACTACACGTCATTGATAGTGATCCAAGGGTGCTCATCATTGGGTAATGATTGAAGGATGATCAAGGGCTCAGAATGGTACTCAAGAAGCACACCACACGGATTGCCAAGCTGGCAATCCGTGGCTACATCGCTCTTAATCCTTCTCACTCTTTTAGTATAAATAGAGGTGTAGTATCAGTGTAATAGGGGTGGAGTTTTAGGATAGCTAAACTCGGCCAAAATTTCCTTTGAATGTATTTAGTGTAGTTTTATTGTAATTCAATTTAATTTTCAATGAAATCAACTTTTCTTTAAACTTTTCATCTTATTGTTGTTACTGTTCTTAATTAGCTTTAATCTCTTTGTTATCAGCTTATTTTACATCAGTCTATCTTACATATTAATTTCAAAGTTTTATGTCATGCAATAGTTTTTATAGAAACAAAAAATAAAAAAATATAGCATCAAATTAGTTTTCAATTTGAAAGCAGTTTTCATTTAAGTTTGTTTCTGAGTTTTGAACATCTCAAATCAGCTTTACAAAGCTTTTGTGAGTTTTTACTTAAATTCCTTGTTCATTAGTACAATTGGTCAAAGTATGTCAACTGTTGCAGAATTGGGTGGTTAATTGGTGGAGTTTTGATAGTTTGGGATAGAAATGGAAGGTCCTAGCCTATCTTAAAGATAGGCAACTGTGGAAAACTCTCTGTTCATGCTGAGAGTGATTGTAAGTTTCATTTTCAATTTAAATAGAGCTTTTGATATAAGATCTGTTATATGTTTGTGTTTCTCTGGATCTGAGTATTTAATTGTTTATGTTGCTTGTGATAGCTGATTTGCTTCTGTGATTGATAAAATAGTTTTTTGGATTAGTAGATTAGTGATTAAAAGCTTGAATTGAAGTTTCATTGTACAATCTGTCTATTAAGGCAGTGTTTGGATTTGTGGTTTACCAGTGTGTAGTAGTTGAGTAGCTAATTAATTGGTACACTTAGGTTGTTTTAGTATTGTAAGAGTTATTCAGAACAATAAAACAGTAGTTCATTTTGCAAAAAGTCAAAGTAAGGTTCAAATCTCATTAACAGTTAGAAATTTAGAAATCAGTTAGTAGCATTAAAGATATAGTTATAATCTAGTTCATAGTAGCTTAATATAGTGGAATTATAGCTTAGAATTACAAATAGGAGTAGTTATAATCAATAAAAGTTGGATTAAGTCAATTAGTTAGAGCATTCATTTAGTCAACTGATTTCAGTTTATAGACTCTACTAGCTGCTTATCTTGTATCAATTTAGAGCATCTATTAGTTGTTAAAGATAGGGCTTCTACTGTTTTTAGACTCTCAGTAGTATAAATGAGCTTTTGCCCCCTTAAGTTTGTACTTTAGAGCGTATTTGGTTAGCTTATTCTTGTCTGCAATATAGGTGATTGAACTAGGTTTCTGTTTTGGAAATTACGGGTGCTAGTGCTTATTTGAGCTTTTGCTTGTGCTATTTTATCATATCAGAGTTTCTTTGGTTGAGTTTTTGTGATTTCATTCAGTTCTTAGCTTCCTAGCTTATTCTGTCATTGTTTTTGCTTATCTCTAGTTATAGCTGTACTGCTTATTTGCTTGGATCTAGTATTTCTGTGAGATATCTCATCATTTCTGAGCATTACTGAGCTTATTTGAGTTCATTGCATTTGTGGTTCAAGTTTGGTATAGTTTTGTAGCAAGTGCTTATAAATAAGCACTTGCCGTAAGTTCTTTCTGTTCAAATAAGCATTTCTGCTACTTAATTTCTTTTCAAAATTTTTCTAGAAGCTTTTCATAATATTCTAGATTTTCTGTAAATTTTTCATATTTTTCTAAGTTGATTTGATATTTTTCTTAATTTTTCTCCAATTATATTCATTTTAAATCCTTTTTAATAAACAAAAATCAAGAAAAAAATCAGAAAAAGCTTTTAAAAATACAAAAATATTTTAGATAATTCTTTTATAATATTTTAGATTTTTCAGAATAGAATTTATAATTTTCCCATTATTTTTTACATTTTCCTTTATTTTTAACTACTTTTTAATTCAATAAATATAAAATAATTCATAGAAAATAAATAAAAAGTCAAAAAAATATTTTTCTTTTTCTCAAAATTCTTTTTAGTAGTTTAAGATTTTTAGAAACTTGTTTCACATTTGTAGGATCATTTTTGGTATAAAAGTTACGTTTTATTTCGTACGTACGTTTAATAATCGCGTTTGCATTTACGTTTGCTAATTTTAGACACTTGTGCATATATAGCTTGTACTTTCTGCTTTATTCTCTATTTCTTCTCACAATTTGAATTTCACCATCACATTTCACTATTCACTTTTCACTACACGGTTCACGAATCGATATTTGAGATTCCATTCAACTTTCGTTGGGAAACGACTCGGTAAATCCATATTTTTCACCGATTTTCTCGATGCTTCTAAATATACTATTGATTTTGACACAATCAATTTTTCGCGCCACTGTCGGGGAAGGTTGAAGTGAGTTTTTGAATATTCGTTTTGAGAAATCGTGTTTTGATGAGCCTTCTTCTATCTTGTATATATTTTCAATAAAAATATAAAAATTGAAAAAATCAAAATACTTTTCCTAAAGTGTGTACAATAATACAGAAATAATAAAGTTACAGCCTCGACTCTCTTGTGGAAGGGAGGGCGTTGTAAACCAAATAAGCTTCACAACATAACAAAGACGTGAAATTAGTTGTTTACACTAGAACAAAAACTGGATTTGGCTACACCCAATATGTGTGGCGAAATACATATAGTCACATACGATTTTTCGAGTGTGTGTGACTAAAGGTCGCGTGACCATAGGGTACCTATGGTCACATGTTCGCGATATTTTTAGTCGCGATTACAAAACAGTAACCAAAACCTAAATATGTGTGACTAATTGGGTACAAATTTCGTTGGATTAAGCAGTATTAGTGACCATAAACACTGTATAGTCACACATAACATTTTATTTTTATATATTTAGTCACATACAATTAAGCATAATGTCACACCCCCAATTTACCTGACTTGCAGCGGAATGGAATACCTGGGGGTGTCTGTCATAGCATCACAGTTACAGTTACATTGAACGACCTAAAGTGCGTTTGGAAAATACTTCGTTTGATCATTGAAATTATTCAGAGTTTACAAAATGAGGTCCCCAAAAGGTGATGCATGTTTATGAAAAACAAGTCATACTAGATCAAACGTTTACATAAGTGCATGAAATAATAGTGAGACGCGTCGACTCCGCGATTCCATGAAGGTCCAAATGCATGTCACATGAGCTACCTTAATAACCTGAAATACATTGCTAAAACGTCAACACGAATGTTGGTGAATTCCATAGGTTTATAAAATGTAATGATGTACGGCCACCACAAGTATAAGTGCAAGATAAAAATCAAGTAAAATAGTACAATAGACCTTAAGCTCATGACCCCGAAGCTATGACTAATGAAATTATATGCCCCTCCCGAATGTTTTACCAGAACACTCCCAAAATGTCAAAATGAAATGCATCCGCTTACTGTTGGTAATAACTACCACAGATGGAGGCGTCACCCTCGATAGATCTATCCACTCACTCTCGCTTAATCGGCCAATTAATGGTCCATGATAATAAATAGGGGACTTTAACAGGTTGGTAAGGCAACTTAAGCAATGTACATATGTTTTGGTACTTGGGCTCGTACTAAAATGGTTGATGCAATGTATTCCCCCGTGGGATTTGAAGTCAAAATATTTTATTGAAAACGGGGCTATGAAAACTCACCTGGTATGATGGTACCATGAACATGTAATGAGCTGAACAAAACAAGGCGCGCACACTAGCCGCAACCTAATATGAATGATGAACGATCTACTTTAGATCATGAAATAATGTTATGAATGTCTATGCACATGTTTCCTATACCACTCTACTCTTTGGAAAAATATTTGTTGTTATAAAAAATATACATTTTCCAAGACTTAGGAAAATAAGGCAACTAGAAAAATAAAACTAGTTGAAATGTATATATATATATATATATATATATATATATATATATATATATATATATATATATATATATATATATATATATATATATATATCGTATGTATCATGTTAGTGTTGAAATCCTCGGTTTGAAATCCTTGATATAACGCCTTGTAGTGATAAAAATATCCTTGTAATCGCTAATACTTCATTAGTTATGAATTTGGGTACTTGGTATTATTTCTAGAAATCTAGAGTTACTACGTAGTGTTAATATTATTTTTGGTCTAAAAGCTGTCAAAACAATATGGGTTTTGCCGATATTGAAACGTGAATATCTTTGTCGTTATAAGTCCGTTTTACTTGTTCTTTATATCCATGGTTACGTCTTAGTATGTAGTAATATATTTTGGAAAGCTTGGCTCCTCCGGGTTACGTCTAAAGCCTCTTTTTGTCCGACGAAAAACGTCCAACAGCATGTATTTTCAGAAAATATAGTTTTCGTCAATAAACTTGCAAAAATCATAACTTCTTCGTTATAAACTCTTTTTAATCCGTTCTTTCGCCTACGGATTCGTTTTTGAAAGTATTTTCTAAAAAGTTTTCCAAAGTTACCTTTATGTTTACTAATTTTCCTGGATTTACAAAAATGGGACAGTAGGTTTATATACTTGTTACAAATCCATTTTTCATGTTCAAAACTAGTTTCTACTTCAACCAATTCTCTTGCAAACACCACAAATCCATACTATCCTACCATACACCTTCTTAGGGTGCCATGGGTTCCTAATCACTAGTAATCATGTTAATTTAACAAAGGAACACCTAAATCAAAATCTAGGGTTTGTATGTTCAAAAAGTTAACAAAAATAATGTGGTATAGCTATCTTGTACATGAAATTAAGCGTGAAAACCATAAGATACAAGTGTTAATTAGATGAAATCATGAAAATAAAATTGATAACTCACTTTGAAATAATGGGTGATTAGATGATGAGAAACCTTGTGTTACTTGTGTTTTTGTTGTAAGATTCTCGATTAAGAAGGTAAAATGAACAACTTCTATGCTTTAACTTTTCAAAAATCTTCACTTGATCATGGTTCTTGAGTTTGGTCGTGGGTTTTGATATGGAAGGGATCAGATTTTGCTTTTTGATTCTCAAGTTTATGTATGATAATGTGTTAGTGGTTTTTGTAAATAAGTATAACTAATTATAATGTATAATATGTATACTTAAATGCCCAAGGTTAAAAAAAAATGTAAAGATTGCCTTGGTGAGGACTTTAGGGGCCGTCTCATGTGGATGAGGGGGGGGGGGGTTGGGGTAGTTTTGATTTAATTAGGATTCTAGTGTATATTTGTGTTATTAGTGAAAATCGGGTACCGGGTTTGCTAGAAATGAATATTAACGAAGTTAACCGGGACTTAATAAAGTCATAAAAATGTTAAAAATATGTTGGGTACAATTACTGAGTGTTCGGGTGATTATTGTTTAGTTTTCATGACAACCGTCGTAATATTCATAAGCTCACGTTATAAATAAAATAAATTTCCAAAATACTGGGTAAATGAATGTTATAACTTTTATGATGATAAAATGGATATAAAAATATGTCGGGACCATTGTGGGAATATTTAGATATATTCGTCGTGTATAAACCGGGTGTTAATGTTTATTTATAAATAATTATAAGGAAAACGTTAAATGTATCAAATATATAAATTTGAAAATCCTAAGAGTGGTATAACATGAAAATGTTGTTATGATAATATGCAGACTGTCTCTAGTCCGTATGCAGTGTCCTTAGTACTAATGAAATGAATTCGCACCTAAACCAATCCGGTTACGCGAATTTTAATACCCGTAAACTAAATTTACGATGAAATGAGTAATGCAAGTGAATAGTGAAAACTTTTCCGGCAATGAATAGTGTTCAATGAATAGTAAAATTTCTGAATGCTTCTCGGAATGTCAAACTGATACCAAATATGATGAATAGTAAAACGATGAATGGTGTTTTGATGAATAGTGTTTGATGAATAGTGTTTTTCCAATGTTTGGGAAATGACCTAAAATGGTGAGTTGTGACAGTCTTCCCCTCTAAAAGGAACTTCGTCCCGAAGTTCAGTTTATGTTGGTCTCTGAAGACGTATTGGTGAAAAGGTGATGATATTCGAGAATTCCAGCGAACTCTAACGATAGAAATTCGACTCTGCTTCAACTGTTCGACCTAACTGTCCATGATTTCTACTTGTTCTCCTACAAGGTTTATGTTTGACTTTGGGTTGGATTCCTTTCCAAATGGAATTATGAGTGACTAATCTGAAAAGATGATAATACATGGTTGTGTAATCCTGTTGTTCTCTATCAAGGCTCAAGTCTGACGGCCACTAGGCCTACTCTGTCTGAAATATTACATGGTCCAGTGTATATCGGGTTTAACTTTCCAAGTTTTCTGAATGATATCATGCCTTTCCTAGGCAGAACTTTCAACATAACTCTGCCTACCAACTTGAAGTTTTAATGGTTTACAACTTATTGAACTTGTAACTGATTCTTGACTTGTAGGAAATTTCTGGTTATTTCATGAATGCCTACTAGACTAGTATGTTGGGCTTTTCCAAAATTCGATCCGTCAATGGATATTGGCACCTCGACCATAGAGTGCCTCAAATGGTGTAGTCTCTATGCTCGCGTGATAACTATAATTGCAACTGAATTTGGTTTATGATAACTGGTTAGTCTAACCATTTCTAGGGTCAATCACTCATGCTCTGAGCATATTTTCCTATGTTTGAATTGTTCTCTCGCTTTGACCATCGGTCTGAGGATGATAGGTGATGTTTACATCTTAATGGGTTTCTGAAGGAAATTCTGAAATGATTACCTGAAGTCCAAGGTGAATCGGTTTCCTTGACAGGAATAACTGAAATGGGTAAAATAAACTTTTGTGACTAATTCCACATCGTTCGGTCCTTCGAACTTGGCGTTATCTGAAAGGGATAGAATATAGGTAACAATTTGATTCCTTTTGTTTCGTTCCAACGGATGATAAGACATATGTCTTTCTTTGTCTAGTGGGTTTGGTCTCCACTACTGAAGTTCGTGATTAATTTGTGGTGTCCTTCCTAATTCCGTCATCACATATTCCAAATATTCTTTATTGTCAAGTCACAAATCCTAAATGCATAAGCGATGTTGTAGGGAAATTGGTTCTGGAAATTTGTCTCGCGATTGTGAGTTTTGGCTGAAATCTTTTTCTGAATAAACGAATTTAGAAAATGGAGCAAATGATTTACTAAGTAATATTTTTCCTGATGATTCAAAATTTCAGTAGTTATGAAATAGAAAATGTTTTCAAACATGTTGTGATTAAGACTGCTTACCAAAGTTTGATGTCTATGTATATTTCTCATTGTACAATAGTGTTGCTAAAGATTGACCAAAAAGGATCGTACTTGGTCAAAATAGGAATTTCAGAAATCATTTTTCCACAAGGTATGTGATTTATGTAAACGCATCAACTTTATTTAAAAGTGAAAACACTAACAAGGATAAAATGGTAGAATAGGAAATGTTCGCTTACATGCATAGATGTCTAACATTTAGTTCCTGAGGTTGAATAATGCCTATTGGTGGTTATCAGGTATAACTACAAGCATAGGTATTTAGACTAACTTAAGTCCTGAAATATTTTATCGTTGTAATTGGCAAGACGAAGGTATCACTTGATGTTGTGTCGATGAATGTCTATTCTGTTTTCCCATGTAGATAAGGAGATATGTTCTGGTTTGATCCCTTTCTTGGTATGAAGGTGAGGTTATCTGAAATTTCTAGAGACATAATGCCTTGGAGGAATCTACATCGATATTCTTGATTCAAACAATTGTCCTTTGTGAAAATTTACTGCAGGAAAGTTTATGTATGGATGAGGCCATGTTTTAATGAAATGCTCTACAGTCTCAATTAAAAGCTTGGTTTATTTCTATTGTGTTGTCCTGCGGACATTTATTGAGTTCAATCCTGTAGCTCAGTCTAGCTAGTACTTTTAAATGATAGAATTTGACAACTAAGTCAGAGATGGTGATTCGGATGGTCTCGCGGTATCTTAGAATTTGTTGTTGAGTTATGAATTCTCTCACTATATACTTCTAGTTCTGTTTAGTAGTTCTGTAATCCTTTCATTGCTTTTATTGTATAGAGGAATCCTGCATGTAATTGATATGTAAAGTCTCTCTTAGGGAAGTCAATGGGAAAATCCAACTTAATGGTTAAGTGGGTGACAGGTGGGGTAAGTATCCAGGGATAGTTCGGAAAAGGGATGTTTATGGAAGAGTTCCTTTGTTTACAAAACTTTTAAATGAAGATTGTTATTAACAATCCTTTGAAAAGGTAATTATTTCCTTCATGGCATAATCCTTCCTAAATTTTACATAGGTGATCAGGCTATGTATAATTGAGGACTAGTGATGCGATGTTAGATTTTGTCAAAATATCATAACTTTTCTCAAAAGTTTTAGATGGTGTTCAACGCATTGTTATTAAAAATGGTATCCTGATGTTTTCTTTCAAATAACATGAAAATTGCCTCGCGTAATAATAGTAAATACTTGGTGTAATGACAGAAAATCAATTTATAGGATGGTAATAAAATAGCTTACTTCAGAAATTTTTCTGTAAAAAAATTTCCCCATATGATAGTAAAATAGCTTGAATGGTGTATTGGATACGTGGGTGAATCTTGTCGAATGGTAATGGTCTACTAAATCATCAAAAACGGAATCAGCCTAATCCTTGATAAGACAATGCTAAAATGTTGCGAAACGATTGAAGTTTGAGCAATTGGGATAGAAAATGGAGTAAACGATGGTTATGATTATCACAGAGGTAACAAAGGATAGATACTACATTGGATAGAAAAGTGCTTAATACAACTAGGTTATGTCATCGTACCAACGGTAAGTACAAAAGGAAAGATATAACCCAAATGGGCTCGAACTACGGTTTATATATTGAAACAAAGCTCCTCCTGCTGAAACAATTTTGTTAACCTTGATGTTGCTAATATCCTGACGGTTCTCTTTCAACAGCTCACGCTATTCCTCAAGCGATTCAGTCTTGATTCCAAGTTCCTGATTTTCCTTGTTCCTTAGCTCCGGGCAGTCATTCTTGAAATGCCCTAAGTTTCTACATTTGAAGCAACTCCCTGGGGTCTTCTGATTTGTGAGTTTCCTACAGTCTTCAGTCCAATGACCCCGCTTCTTGCACACTCCACATGTTTTACTGCAATGACCTCGGTGATGTTGATTGCACAGGTTGCAGTAAGGTAACTTTCCAGCATACCTTCTCTTTGTGTGCGGTTCTGCAGCAAAGGCTCTATTCACTTCTTGTCCTTTGGGTGATTGTTGAGCAGCATTGCAACCTAGATTGTTGTTCCACTTCCTTTTATTGTCACTATTGTTTCCTGATGTCTCGGCGTGAACTATGAGTTCCTTTGCTTCGATCGCCATTTTGATAGCTTCAGACATGGTATCAGGTTCCCATGCGATGACCAATATATGAATTTCATGGGAGAGTCCCCTGATGAACCTTTCATGTTTCTTGCTTTCCGGTTCATCCATTGCAGAACCTAGTCGTGTTAATTCATAAAAATGAGTAGTGTACTCGTCAACATCATTTCCTACCATGCTAAAGTTTAGTGTTTCCTGTTCTTTTGCTCGTAATTCACTTCCTACACAAAATGTTATACCCATCATCCTTATTAGTTTCTCCCAAGAATGTGAGTAAGCAGCATCAACTCCCACCATCTTAATATGTTTGGTCCACCATTCTTGGGCATGATCCTGAAAAGTGCATGTGGCGAACTTAACCTTGTCTTCCTTACGACAGTCGCCACATTGAAATAGTGTTTCTATTTCTTCGAACCATTTGAGAAATTCCTTTGTGTCTCTAGTTCCGCTAAAGGAGGGAGGATTGCACCCCATAAATTCCACGTGAGTAAGTTCATTAGTGAGGGCGGTGGCTATGTTCTTGGCAATCACTTGTTCAACAGCAGCTTGCGTCATGCTTGGAGTGGTTTGCTTAAATCTCTCTTCATCAAATCATAAGAGACCATGAGAATCTATAGGTAATAGAAATTATCATATTTACAACACCTGAATATAATACATGAAAATTTCGGTCTACGTGAACCGATATCACAAATAGCACAACCATTCCTTACATAGTAGAGTCACACTTGATATATTTGTTTGTACAACAATCAAAAGACAACAAGTTCTTTATACTATGTCCCACACCTTCTGTGGCTAGGATAATAGTAAAAGCTAGTGAGGATATAAGTCTGGTCTAGGGACTTCCTGGTGTCCCTCTGTGTGAAATCAAGTTTGTGGCATCATAAGGTCGAGATATTCCTGAAGTGGTGTCTAAAGTTGTGCATCTATCAAATCTTAGATAATGTAGGTTCTGAACCATTCCTGAAGAATCTGCGGATGTTTCTGTTGAGTCCGTGATATTGGTATTATCTACCAGGTGTTATCTAGTTCATGGCAAGTGGGAATGGAAAAGGAAAATGACAATGGTGGTACTAGTGAATGGAATACTACCCTCTTTGGCGCTACCTCGCGACATCTAAGAGGTAAAACTAAAGTATGCACTGTGGGACGAACTGATGGTGGTGGTAGTACCTGAGTAGTGAGTGCTCTACTAGTGATGGAAAGAAACATACTATCTTCCTTGCAATAAACATCCTAATAAGTCCATTAAGATTAAGTCTGAATACTCTACCAAAAGGCATTCTATGTATGGGCTGAATGATAGGAAAACCCTGTTCCTATGGCAAATCAATAGTGCTAATGGTGGTGTAAGTGCAACTGGTGGTATAATGGTAGTGGAAGATGACAAGGCATCTTCAATGTCGGAATCCGATAAAAGGATGTCAGGGTGAGTATCTGAAGACATGTCACTTGTGAACCATGTCAATAAAATGATATATATATACAAATATGAGTATAAATAACTCGCACAGGGTATGCATGAAACAACATGTATCATGATTATGCACTTATGATGAAATGATGAGATGCTATGCTGATGTGGTTATAGTCTAGGGTCCAAGATACATCCTAGTTCGCTATAACCTTAGTTCTGATACCAATCTGTCACACCCCCAATTTACCTGACTTGCAGCGGAATGGAATACCTAGGGGTGTCTGTCATAGCATCACAGTTACAGTTACATTGAATGACCTAAAGTGTCGTTTGGAAAATACTTCGTTTGATCATTGAAATTATTCAGAGTTTACAAAATGAGGTCCCCAAAAGGTGTTACATGTCTATGAAAAACAAGTCATACTAGATCAAACGTTTACATAAGTGCATGAAATAATAGTGAGACGCGTCGACTCCGCGACTCCATGAAGGTCCAAATGCATGTCACATGAGCTACCTTAATAGCCTGAAATACATTGCTAAAACGTCAACACGAATGTTTGTGAATTCCATAGGTTTATAAAATGTAATGATGTACGGCCACCACAAGTATAAGTGCAAGATATAAATCAAGTAAAATAGTACAATAGACCTTAAGCTCATGACCCCGAAGCTATGACTGATGAAATTATATGCCCCTCCCGAATGTTTTACCAGAACACTCCCAAAAAGTCAAAATGAAATGCATCCGCTTACTGTTGGTAATAACTACCACGGATGGAGGCGTCACTCTCGATAGATCTATCCACTCACTCTCGCTTAATCGGCAAATTAACGGTCCATGATAATAAATAGGGGACTTTAACAGGTTGGTAAGGCAACTTAAGCAATGTACATATGTTTTGGTACTTGGGCTCGTACTAAAATGGTTGATGCAATGTATTCCCCCGTGGGATTTGAAATCAAAATATTGTATTGAAAACGGGGCTATGAAAACTCACCTAGCCGCAACCTAATATGAATGATGAACGATCTACTTTAGATCATGAAATGATGTTATGAATGTCTATGCACATGTTTCCTATACCACTCTACTCTTTGGAAAAATACTTGTTATCAAAAATATACATTTTCCAAGACTTAGGAAAATAAGGCAACTAGAAAAATAAAACTAGTTGAAATGAATATATATATATATATATATATATATATATATATCGTATGTATCATGTTAGTGTTGAAATCCTCGGTTTGAAATCCTTGATATAACGCCTTGTAGTGATAAAAATATACTTGTAATCGCTAATACTTCATTAGTTATGAATTTGGGTACTTGGTATTATTTCAAGAAATCTAGAGTTACTACGTAGTGTTAATATTATTTTTGGTCTAAAAGCTGTCAAAACAATATGGGTTTTGCCGATATTGAAACGTGAATATCTTTGTCGTTATAAGTCCGTTTTACTTGTTCTTTATATCCACGGTTACGTCTTAGTATGTAGTAATATATTTTGGAAAGCTTGGCTCCTCCGGGTTACGTCTAAAGCCTCTTTTTGTCCGACGAAAAACGTCCAACAGCATGTATTTTCAGAAAATATAGTTTTCGTCAATAAACTTGCAAAAATCATAACTTCTTCGTTATAAACTCTTTTTAATCCGTTCTTTCGCCTACGGATTCGTTTTTGAAAGTATTTTCTAAAAATTTTGCCAAAGTTCCCTTTATGTTTACTAATTTTCCTGGATTTACAAAAATGGGACAGTAGATTTATATACTTGTTACAAATCCATTTTTCATGTTCAAAACTAGTTTCTACTTCAACCAATTCTCTTGCAAACACCACAAATCCATACTAATCCTACCATACACCTTCTTAGGGTGCCATGGGTTCCTAATCACAAGTAATCATGTTAATTTAACAAAGGAACACCTAAATCAAAATCTAGGGTTTGTATGTTCAAAAAGTTAACAAAAATAATGTGGTATAGCTATCTTGTACATGAAATTAAGCATGAAAACCATAAGATACAAGTGTTAATTAGATGAAATCATGAAAATAAAGTTGATAACTCACTTTGAAATAAGGGGTGATTAGATGATGAGAAACCTTGTGTTACTTGTGTTTTTGTTGTAAGATTCTTGATTAGGAAGGTAAAATGAACAACTTCTATGCTTTAACTTTTCAAAAATCTTCACTTGATCATGGTTCATGAGTTTGGTCATGGGTTTTGATATGGAAGGGATGAGATTTTGCTTTTTGATTCTCAAGTTTAGGATTCTAGTGTAGGATTTAGTGTATATTTGTGTTATTAGTTAAAATCGGGTACCGGGTTTGCTAGAAATGAATATTAACGAAGTTAACCGGGACTTAATAAAGTCATAAAAATGTTAAAAATATGTTGGGTACAATTACTGAGTGTTCGGGTGATTATTGTTTAGTTTTCATGACAACCGTCGTAATATTCATAAGCTCACGTTATAAATAAAATAAATTTCCAAAATACTGGGTAAATGAATGTTATAACTTTTATGATGATAAAATGGATATAAAAATATGTCGGGACCATTGTGGGAATATTTAGAAATATTCGTCGTGTATAAACCGGGTGTTAACGTTTATTTATAAATAATTATAAGGAAAACGTTAAATGTATCAAATATATAAATTTGAAAATCCTAAGAGAGGTATAACACGAAAATGTTGATATGATGATATGCAGACTGTCTCTAGTCCGTATGCAGTGTCCTTAGTACTAATGAAATGAATTCGCACCTAAACCAATCCGGTTACGCGAATTTTAATACCCGTAAACTAAATTTACGATGAAATGAGTAATGCAAGAGAATAGTGAAAACTTTTCCAGCAATGAATAGTGTTCAATGAATAGTAAAATTTCTGAATGCTTCTCGGAATGTCAAACTGACACCAAATATGATGAATAGTAAAACGATGAATAGCGTTTTGATGAATAGTGTTTTTCCAAAGTTTGGGAAATGACCTGAAATGGTGAGTTGTGACACATAAAGTGGCCAAAAGTGTGAATATGTGTGACCATATGGTGTTTAAATTGAAGAAATGTGTGTTTTGTTTGACTATTGATCATCCAATGGCCACATGAATTGTATGTTTGTGTGGCCTTTTGCAACATTTAGTCACACAAAGCATGTTACTTTTGGGTATTTAGTCACATAAAATTAAGCATAAAGTGGCCAAAAGTGTGAATATGTGTGACCATATGGTGTTTAAAGTGAAGAAATGTGTGTTTTGTGCGACTATTGATCATCCAATGGCCACATGAATTGTATGTTTGTGTGGCCTTTTGCAACATTTAGTCACACAAAGCATGTTACTTTTGGGTATTTAGTCATATACAATTAAGCATAAAGTGGCCAAAAGTGTGAATATGTGTGACTGTATGGTGTTTAAAGTGAACAAATGTGTGTTTTGTATGACTATTGATCATCCAATGGCCACATGAATTGTATGTTTGTGTGGCCTTTTGCAACATTTAGTCACACAAAGCATGTTACTTTTGGGTATTTAGTCACATACAATTAAGCATAAAGTGGCCAAAAGTGTGAATATGTGTGACCATATGGTGTTTAAAGTGAAGAAATGTGTGTTTTGTGTGACTATTGATCATCCAATGGCCACATGAATTGTATGTTTGTATGGCCTTTTGCAACATTTAGTCACAAAAAGCATGTTACTTTTGGGTATTTAGTCACATACAATTAAGCATAAAGTGGCCAAAAGTGTGAATATGTGTGACCATATTGTGTTTAAAGTGAAGAAATGTGTGTTTTGTATGACTATTGATCATCCAATGGCCACATGAATTGTATGTTTGTGTGGCCTTTTGCAACATTTAGTCACACAAAGCATGTTACTTTTGGGTATTTAGTCACATAAAATTAAGCATAAAGTGGCCAAAAGTGTGAATATGTGTGACCATATGGTGTTTAAAGTGAAGAAATGTGTGTTTTGTGTGACTATTGATCATCCAATGGCCACATGAATTGTATGTTTGTGTGGCCTTTTGCAACATTTAGTCACACAAAGCATGTTACTTTTGGGTATTTAGTCACATACAATTAAGCATAAAGTGGCCAAAAGTGTGAATATGTGTGACCATATGGTGTTTAAAGTGAAGGAATGTGTGTTTTGTGTGACTATTGATCATCCAATGGCCACATGAATTGTATGTTTGTGTGGCCTTTTGCAACATTTAGTCACACAAAGCATGTTTCTTTTGGGTATTTAGTCACATTCAATTAAGCATAAAGTGGCCAAAAGTGTGAATATGTGTGACCGTATGGTGTTTAAAGTGAAGAAACGTGTGTTTTGTGTGACTATTGATCATCCAATGGCCACATGAATTTTCTTTTGTGTGGCTTTTTGTAATATTTAGTCACACAAAGTATGTTTATTTTGGATATTTAGTCACATACAATTAAGCATAAAGTAGCGAAAAATGTTGATAAGTGTGACTATATGTTTTTTAAAGTGAAAAAATGTGTATTTTGTGTGACTATTGACAATCCAATGGCCACATGATATGAATTTTTTTGTGTGGCCTTTTGTAATATTTAGTCACACAACGAATTAAGCAAACAGTGACAAAAGTGTTAATAAATGTGACTATATGCATCTTTTAATCACATTTAAGAAATAAATATATATCAAAACAAATTCAAATATATATCAAAACAAATTCAAATACAATAAAATTAGAATGTATAATTGAACCAAATATAAAATTGTAATGTCGTACATAATAAAATTCTCAATAAATTATGGACTCTGACTCTTCTTCTTTGCTTACTTTTGCATGGCATCACCAGCTACATAGCATATCAAAACTCACTTGAACAAGTCGCACTGCTAGAAAACCTTAATCTACATTGTGTATATATAGTACTGGTAGATAAGTAAAAGTCATTACTACTGTATGGAACTGTATGAAAATGGATCAAAAGGATTAATAAGGTTATTGGAAAGTAATACTATACCTTGTATTATCGTTTACGTTCTGTTCTCCATTTGTAAACTGGTTTAGAAGTTGGGCAGACAATTTCATCTTCACGTAGCTTTCGCTTCTTACCCTTTTTCTGCTCCAACAACAAAATGGTTTTTGTTAACCATTAGGTTAACAAATAGAAATGGAATTACAGTTGTATGAAGACTTTGATAACCATTAGGTTTTGGGGTTGCAATGTACTCTTTCATCTGTAGAAGAGTTCAAATAGGCAATAAGTTATAACGTTAATAAGAGAAGGATCCAAATTTTAATTGAAGATCAGTATAGAGGTTGCAAACTGATCAAGTCAGGCGAGTTGTGTCACGGGTTAAATAGTATGGGTAGAAAAAACTGTTGGGTTGGGTTGGATAAAATATCTTTGTTCAACGTCTTGAGTTCTTGTACTATATGACAGTTTTTTTTATAGTTGATTACTACAATACTACAACAGCTAGAATATAATATTTTGTATCCATCGACTATACACTTTAGGCATCCTCCAAAAACTTAGACCCTTTTTCTAAAAAATTTAATGAATTGGCCTTTTACCCACATCTACATTTATATAATATAAAGGTTGAAACTGCCAACTCTAATTAAAACAAAAGAAACATGTCATGTATACATACAGCTCAAGGAATAAGAGTCCATATCCCATGTACCAGCCCAAGAACATGGTAGCAAATCTGCACGAAATGGCATTTATGAGACAAGGTACAGAGTATTCAAAACAAACAATATGTATTTCCATGCTACGAGTCTCTAAAAGCTGCAAAATAACCCTCAACTGTTAACTTTACCTGTTGTGCATTACAAAAAGGCGCTACACCAACACAAGGCTTGGGCCTGACAATAATCCTCAGCTGTTAATGAAAATGCATAAAACATGTCAGAAAAATAAGGAACTCCATATTCTAGATAAACCACTTATCAGCCACTCATTACCTACCTGTGCAATTTGATTAACTTCATTAATTGAACCTTCTGATTTGAGTACGGATTTATAGATGCTGTAAACACAAGAGTTCAAAATCAAACAAGATGCAGTTGGAAGTTTTCAGAAAGAAAATAACAAATAAATAAATATAATTTTGAACTAAAAATAGTTGACGTGTTCAAATAACCAAACATAATATGAGACAAAAATTCAGATCTATCACCTTACTTGTAAGGCTCCTTACAAACAGAACACACTTCAGTCTTCACAGTCCGAAGGTCTAAGAACCAATCATCTTTGATCCTCTTAATTAAAATTGTTTGTGCCAAAGACGGGAAGCAATAATAGGCCATTAATATGTAACTGAGGTTAGCTTCTCATACAGATCACGATTGTTTTAATCTACTACAAGCAACATTCCATACTGAAGTATTAAATATACCTATTCAATTTATTTATCCTGTTCTTTACTGAGTTCTGCTATTCGTCTCTTCACTTTAGCGTAATCTTGAGGATTAGTGTACATGAAGGACAAATTCTCAAGCTCAGACTGCAACGAGAAAATAATCAAATAAGAGGTTATACCAAGAAATAGACTCCTTTGATATAGTAAAATAATTCTACCTTAATTTGGTACATTCCAAGGAGCTTTGCGAGAGGCGCAAAGACCTGTAGCATCTCCATTGCAATGTTGTGCTAGCTGCAAGTTGATGTAGAACTCGTAAGCAGCTGAGACGCAACTTCTCTTGAGGAGTTTGTGATGCCTGTGACGGATTATCTTCACCTTCTACTGGTGCATCTGGCATTGCCAATTCTTCTGACGACATCGTTTCACGTCTTGCTTCAAAGGCTACTGCAAACAATAATTTGGGCACATAACCTAGATATCTAACATGATCTGCCAATGCAGGGTGTACTCGCAACAAAGATAACAATGCAGCAGATAATAGTAGTGGAAGCTCGGGATCAGATTCTTGAGTGTTGTTATGGGTAGCATCAATTGATGAAAGATACTGGTCTAGCAATCCTTCTAAAAATCTCTTCATATTTCTGAGCAAAAATTTTAGATCCTTCAAGAACAGCCTCACGTATATACCTCCAACCTGTTGACAAGCATTTGAATCACCATTAGCAGATACAAAGGCTTTAAAAAATGACTTAATAGAAGGTTTGGTTTTTTCTCGATGGCTGGGACCGTGGTGGGATCAAGTTAATGGGTCTTTTAGGATGGGTTGAGACAGGCCTTGTCCATTGTACAAAAAATATAGTCAAATAGACAAGTTATACAATTTCAATAATATGATAGTTGTTCAAAATAAAATGATTAGGAATTTTGTGCATTAAAAGTAAGAGTTCAACTCGTCGCTCATTAGCTACTTTGCATTTAAGAATTAACATTGACACCTCTAAGTTAAGGCAATAAATACCTGAGGCTCGTCTCTCATTTGTTATTGGCTGGATGCCTGTTCCGGCACATCCCAATAAAAAACACGACCTTTCATTTGCTCCTGGTAAACATTTGACCCCATTCTTTTAACTTGTGCAGACAACGAAGTAGCCATTGCTGGTGTCCATACTAGTTGTAAAACCCACATTTTTATATCATTATTGAATGACCAAAATGCCCCTAAGAATTAAAACTTTAATAAAAGCTTATATATAATTATAAATAAATCATAAATAATTACACAAGATCTTTATAAAACTTTTGAAATGATAAAAATTGACAAAAATAAAGATCCTAACATTATGGCACGTTTTCCTAGGCATGGTAAAGGTCCAAATTGGTTTATTTAATTTGTACTTTAATTATTTATGTTTAAACTAAGTTAATTAAGGTAATTATATAAAAGATAACTCTAAAATGAGGAAGTCAATAATTTTGTGATATCAAGCCCATTATACTCAGCCATAATATCAATTATATAACTCCCTACCTTTTTATTAGCAAAATCAAATCAAGAAAACAAACAAAAAACCCTAAAAAACCTAGCCCCATAAATAAGAAATTCACCCACCATCCATACGATTTTTATAAATCAATTAAGTAATTTTCCTGGGTCCTTGGAGATTATTAGAAGCCTGGAAAAATAAGATTTTGCCATCTGGGTTCCCAATCGAAGGTGGTGAATTATTTTGCCATCTGGGTTCGAAGGTGGTGAATTATTTTGCTCGAATTACTCCTAGCCGTGAGAATAAAATTCTTTTGGCTCAATTCTGGGTTCCCAATCGACTTCTGGTATTTTTTTATCTTCCTTTATGTTTTTCTTCATCATCTTGAACGTACAAAAATATAACATGCATCATATTTGAGCTATAACAATTAAAACAATTCGAAAACCATAAAAACATGGTAAATGATAATCGGCCATGATATAAATTTTTGGATCTCGTTTTTATTTTTCTGGTACTTGTACATGTTTATATGACTCTAATAAAATAGATTTATAATTATTTTAAGCTTGGAAATCATTGTATAAATTGTTAGATTTTAACCAATTGAAAATAAAATAAAAAGGGGGTCGAATTGCATGAAATATTAGGGGTCCTTATTTTTTCTGGTTCATTTATGAGGTAATTGATGGAAAATAAATGTTATGAGGTTTTGGAAAAATTAGGGTTTGTTTTTGTAGGATTTTTGTTTAAACTGATTTCATGTTTATAAATATAAGGGTGTGTTTTGTAATTATTGAAACTTGTGGGATATTTTTGAAACTTATTTTGGAATAGTAGCAAATCATAAAAATTGATACATGAGGGGTGTATGTGTACTTTTGGATAATTAAAGGTTTATTTGGTATATTATTAATTAAAAAGGATTATTTTGTTAAATTGGTAACTTGAGGGACTAATTGTGTAAATACCTAATTTTTGGCTCAAATTAATGTTAAAGGACTAAAATTGTAATTTTGTGATATTTGATTGGCCTATGTGTTTATTTGGTTAATTGTGTGAATTATATGTTACTTGATAATTAAAAGGGTTAAATTGTAAATATTATAACTAGAGGGACTAAAGTTATAAATATGGTTAAATCATAAATATTTCGACCTATACATGGTGTAAGGGCTGTTTATGTCATTTTTATATAGTTGTGGTGCTTATTTGATAATTATATTAATTAATGGTTTAATTATGGAAAATGGATAAATTAAAGGGATGATTTGTAACTTTTGAAACAAGAAGGGCTTAGAGTCTAAATCTGGAATTCTGGACATATGTGGGTCGTGTATATGTGTGCTTATGTGTATGGTTTCATTTATGACCCTTGACTTGTTTAATTGACGGAATTAACCCTTAATCTTAATATTAAAATCCGAGAAACCCTAATTTCACAAATACTCTATAAAATGAAAACTGTAAGATACGAGGCTATAAAACTTGAGATGGTATTATGACTAACCTATAAGAATATGCTAACATTGGAAAAATTGTTAAATCGGGAAGTCTGCTATTTATGGAAACTTGCAAAATCGGGAAATCTGTTATTTATGGAAACTTGCTAATTATGGAAAGTACTAATTATGAAAACCTTCTAAATAAGGAAACTTACTAAGAATATAAAGCCTTCTAAAATACTTAAACTACTTAAAGTGGGAACTTACTAAATATAGAAAGTTACCTAAAATAGAAAGTTGCTAAATATGGAAAGTTTCTAAAAATGGAAAGTTAACTAAAAAGAGGTAACTTGGGTAATTTGAACTCGTCGTAATTCGTACATACTTGCTTCTAGGTGCCGTGAAGCAGGAGTGATTTACTTACACTTGTTGGGTTCTAGCTTGGTGATTGTTTCGGCAAGGTACAGATATTCCGTACTCTTTCAGTAAGAGTGCACACTTTCTCTCTCTTGACTTTGTCTTTGACTTGATTAACATGTTACGACTTCCGTTTGGTCTTGGTTATGATCCTTCATACTTGGCCCTATGATTGATGGGTTCTACCGGTATTTGTGATCCTATTGTTATTCATTTGGCCTCTTATGGTATGGTGTTGACATGACTTGTTCGATAACCTTTTGTGACCTCAACCTTTGAACCCTTGGGGGACATTGAATGTTCTTTAGGATATTATAACGGGAGGTGAAATATCTTTTCTTAAAGTTATGACATGGAAACATTTAAAGGAGAAATTATTTTATAACGACACTTTTAATATGATTTAAGACTAATCTTATAAAGATATCTTGTGAAAACCGTTATTAAAGAATCACCTTTATAAATGTCATCTTTTGGAAGATCTTTTCTAAATGAACTTTTGTTATAAATCTTTTAAATGGGATTGTACTACGAACCTTTTTAAACAAGTGATGGGAACCTACTAAATTGATCTTTGTTTTAAACTCTCATTATGACCCTTTTGATCATGAACTATGGGGCTTTGGAACTTGGAATAATGAACCCTGTGGATTGGAATATTGACTTTGACCTCTCCATTTTGGCCCGTCGATATCACATCATTGATTGATCCCTTGATATAGATCCTTTGACATTGATCCTTGATATTAATCCTTGATATTAATCCTTGATATTGAACTTTGATATTGAACCTTGGACATTGAACCTTTGATTATGACTTGGCACTTATACTTGATATTGAACCTTGACCACATGACCCTTCAAATTTTACCCAGGTATTACTTGTTGTGGAGTAGCCACAACCATAGCAATGATGCACCAATGTTATGTACTCTAGTGTGGTTGGAGAGATGTACCACACCGTCCCTGATTATTGTTATCGACTACTGCTATGATTGCTATTGGCCTGCAGGGGCGTATGGATGCATCCTAGATTTGATTGATTGATTGATTGATTGTGACTATTGTATTGACTACATTGATATTTGCTACATTGATTGGTAACTGGGTGTGCGTGCATTGCAACCCCTCACATATTGGGAGCTAGCTACTCCATATTGGGCTACTATTGTATTGTATTGATTGATTGATTGGTCCTGGGGAAAATACTGAATTCCACATACATTACATCTTACATCTTACACTTAACCTTTATACTTAATCTTTGACAACCTTTGACTATCCATTGACACCATATGTAAACTATCTTCGTATTCCTTTGTTTATCATATCTCTTTTGTATTGTATTGTTATTCGATTGATATCTGTTCACTGAGCTTTGTAAGCTCAGCCGCATTTCTTTTCCTGTGGCAGGTTTAGTAGGAAGCTGAGTTATGGACGAAGGTTTTGCTTTTGGGCTTAGAAGACTTCACCATGTTAGATACTTGCTGGACTTAGAGATGATTAGAAGCATCTATATTGGGCTTAGATTATTGTTTCCCTTTTGTACCTTGTATTTTGATTAGTTTTCTTTTGTTATTGTAAGTTTTGAATTAGTATTGTATCTCCGTTTCACTTGTGTTCTGAATTGACTCCATAATGTTGCACTTTAGCCCTTCTCGGGTTGGGGTGTTACACTAGTTCTAGAGTTTCTATTGTTTGTTCAAGAGCACTTACAACTGCCTCACCAGGACCATCTCTAATAATAGATACCAACCCATCTAGCAGAAATCTTGCCAGTGTAATTGCCACCCTAGGCCCATGCATTGGTTGCGAAACAAGCTTCCCCAACAAAGACGCAGTTGCTGCTCCTTGAGTTAGTGGGACTTCTTCTGCACAAGGAAAGCATATGTTCAATAAAAAATCAAAGTTTAAAATTAATGTCAACAAGAAATGGAGTTTGAAGTTTTGACCAACAAATGCTTAGAAGAGGTTGATTTGTGTTTATGTTCTCTCTCAAGCAGGTCAAGAAAAATTAGCTAAAAGCGAACAAAGTCTAATGAGAATACATAATAATAAAACCTGTCACGTAATGGCAGAAGAAGTTCAAGAACGTTCTGGTGTGCTTGCTAAGGCATAAAGAACATGGAGAACACCTTCACGACAACAGGGGGCAGAGTGAAGCATCTGTACTTTTTTTTTTTTTTTTTTTTTTTTATGCATTTCATCAAATAGTTGATGTGCATAAAAAAACAAATAGAGTACTAAAGTCCTATACCATCTACAATGATCCATTGATCCATGAACAAAACTTGACTAATATAAGGTTTAATCTATTTTATCATCACAGCCACATGAATGAACTTACGTGAGATTCAAGTCATTAGGGCACTCCAGATCTATCCCTCATACGGCCATAGTCTATCTCTATCTCTACCCTTGTCCAACTCCAGATCTCTGTTATTATTATGTCAAAAATTGTCACGGCCAAAATTTGACATCCCACCTCTCGACTTCACTTCATTGACCCTTAAAATTCGTCCGTCAACCTTCTGATAATGATTCATAAAATCAAATAATTAATACAAACCACAATACAAATGATCACATTGAGAAAGTAAGAGAAAGAGAGGGAGAGTGATTGGAAAATGAAAATGAATTTTGAGGAAAATGTATGGAGGGATAATTTGATTTTGGGGAAAATTTGGGGTGGGACTTGTGAAAATGTGGAGGGGGGAATATAACTTTTGGAGAAAATCGCTTTTTAAAAAATCACAAATATAATTAAAACATTAAAATCTTTGATTTTATAAAAATTAGAAATCTTAAAATAATTCGTGTCATATAGATGTGATTGAAGAATGTGGCTTACAAATTCGGTTATTTGATTTGATAAGGTAAAGAGGCAAACGAAAACAAAAGCTTGACATACGGATTTATTTCATTTATTTAGAAAAGTGAGACTCAAGTCATTAGGGCACAAATGAACATAAACAAGCTAAATGAACAAACAAAATAAAGTAAACTAACAAACAAAACTAAACACACGGATAGGGGTGAGCATATCGGACTGTGGACCAGACTGAATCAAGAAACCGGAACAGACCAGTCCGAACATATTTTGGTCCGGTCCTCATTCCACACTATACCTCATGTTCGGGCCTCGGTCCTCGGTCCGGTTGATTCGCCTCAAACTAGTTATCTTTTATTTCTCAACCACTTGTGAATGGTCAATAGTAAATTCAAACTAATCTAAGGCAAATGCTTCCGTGAAATACAGTGTTTTCCCGGGTCGTAATGTCCCAACGAGGTGTGCGATGTTTTATTATAAACGAATCTGTGATCGAGTGAAAGTGAACAGGAAAGGGTATAAGTGTGAGTGTGTGATTAAACTAGGGTTTTATAAAATAAAATAACTTAAATAAACTATTGGAATGATTACTTAAAAACCTAGATATCTAAAACGTTTAAAACGTACACCAAATTAAAATCAGACGCGACTACGTACTGAGAAAAAGGTGAGTTTTAAGAAAAATAAACTACAAGGGTTAAAAATGAAAATCCTATAAACTTAAACTTAAAATAAAATTAAATTAAAAAGAAAACTATTTTTTAGATTATTTAATTATTTATTATTAATTATTTAATTAAAAACTATTTAACTATTTAATTAAAACTAACTTAAATAAAAACTAAAAATGATTAATACTACAAATTAAACTAAAAACTTGCAAAAATAATTTCTAAAACTTAAAATGAACTTGAAGAAAGTATAAAAAATAAATCTTTTTGTCTTTTTATGAATTTCTTATTAATTAAAAACTATTTATATTAATTATACTAATTAAACTATTTTAAATTACAAATAATACTAAAATGACTTAGAAAATTATGAAAAAATTTATAAAACTATTTTATGACTTATAAAAGCTATAAAAAATATAAAAACTAGGTATTACCTTATAAAAATTAATTAAGCTATTTAAAATTTATTTATTAATTAATTACTAATAAAACTATTTTTAAATCTAATAAATAGCAAATGATAATATAAAAATCTGAGAAAATTATAAAAATTACTTTAACCTAAAAGGAAATTATTAAAAATATAAAAACACAACTTTCTTAATAAAAATCTAAAAATGAAAATTAAAATTAAATTAAATTAAATAGAAACTATCACTTATTTTTATGTTGATTTTTCTGGATTTTTATTTTACAGAACTATATTATATATAAAAATAAAAAACTTTAATAAAAACAACTTTTTTATAAGCTACTAATAAGCACTGTAGAAGCTTAATGCTACCACAGTTGACTTTTGTTGACTGAAATAGGAAATAAGCTCAAATGAGCTTATGTGGGACCCACCTCGGTTTATTCTGATCCTAATAAGTACTTTGGACTTGTCTAAGCTAAAAATGGCCAAATAAGCTCAGTAGATAAGCTGATAAGCCAGATTAAGCTATTCCAAAAACTTAAAAGCAATACAGAATGGGGACAAACTTTATGGCTTATTCTAGGTGGGGTCCACTCTGATTCAGGTCAAACAATTGGTCAATCCTAAGAGTCTGGTAGGAGGGGGGTTGGGAAAAACTAATTAGGAGGTGTGGGGCCCACTGAGTTGGTCACAAATCACCACCAAAGTGGTGGTGATGGACTGATGGTCTGGTGCACAGGGGAAGTGCTTGCCCTGCAACCTACTTTGGAGGTCTGTGGGGCCCAGAACAAAATTCACAAAAATGAAATGGTGGTGTGGAATCAAATTTGAGGTGGTAGGCTTTAACTAGAAACAAATTTCAAGTCATAAGACCAAACACAAAATTCTAATAAATTACTGGAACTTTTGAGAAAATATGTAATGAAAACTTTTGACTTTTATTAGAAACTTGATTGTTGACTTTGGTGAGTTTCTATTTGATCCTAGGTACTGATATGGATGTATTAAGCTACACTAAGATTGTATTATACTATAATAACAACTATTGAACTAAATTGGAAGATTGTGGATCATAAATCCCTCACAGTTAACTGTGAGGGTTAGTTAACTAACTTTTTGACTTTTTACTAACAAACACTAGATTTTGTTGTTTGACTGAGTATATAACTTCAAAAGAGAAGTGTTTAAACCAAAGTTACCAACAAACACAACTCATTTCACAGTGTTCAACATATATCCAAACACTCCTTTATAGGCAGTTTACCCTAACTCACTTGTGATTAAACCTTGAAATACCTGACTACTGATCTAACTATCTTATTATATCATTTTTAAAGCTAATTGAATAGTAGAATACAATACTAATAATAAGAAAACAGAATTTGCAAAAATAAAGATTGTGACTTACAATGATCCTGACTGAGAATAGGGTACCAATGAACTCAAGACATGACCTATGACCTCCCAAGAGGTAACTAATACCACTGCAATCCAAAACTTTTTTTGATCACTGCTTCTTCTTCATTCTTTTCTGGTTTTTTTTTTTTTTTTTTTTTTTTTTTGTCTATTTAAATTATTATTTTTGGTAATTTTTTATTTATGATCTAAACAGAAAATTAAGGTTTTATAAAACTTAACTTAGCTTTTTCAGAGCTTATATAAGCTTATGAATTGCCTCAACAACAATTAACAACAACAGTTGAACTTTTTGAGATTTTTGGAAATAAGAGAAAATTACATAAACTGAATTAAGAACTGAGACTTGAAATTAACTTGAAAATAAAGATTGCAATACACGGATTTTACTTAGTACAAGCTGTTTCAATTGAAATTATAACTAAAATACAAGTTTACATGACCTACGATTACAATTAACCTAAGCTACACTAATACTTTTCATCCTCTGCTTCTTTCCCCTTTTGTAGAAACTTTCTGCGTTTTTGGGACCCACCTTGACCTTTCCCACCAATTCCTAGCCATTGATTGTGTCTGAGCAATCCAAGCCATTTAAAAATCTCATTTTGCGCCAAAAAGTCATGGGACAGTTGTGGGCACTGTAGTTTGCGTGGAGGAGTTATTCAAGGGTTTGGACGGTTGTGGAGGTGGAGTAGTGTGGGTAGGACAGCTGGGTGGTGAGGTGGAGGTGATACTGTGGGCTGGTATGGAGTTGCAGAGGTGGATGGTGGTTTGGGAGGGAAGTGGAGGTGGAGTGGTATTGGTCAAACTTGGGTTTGACCCGTTTTTATTATAAACGGGGGTTGTTGGATTGGGCCTAATGGAGTGGGCTGGGGAGAATAAAGGGAGTGGGTTGGATTAGGAAAGGGTAGGGTGGGCTTTTGGTGTGGTTGTTTGGTTTATTTTGGGTTTTTAATAAAACATAGGGTCCGGTTTGGTTTTATTTCACACAAGGACCATTTTTGTAATTAGTGCAAAGTTGAGGGCTGTTTGTGGCATTTTTCCAATTTTATCACAAGGGTCTAAATTGCCAAGTATAGATAATACAAGGGCCGCTTTTGATATTTTTCACATTTAAATACCCGGGGACTATTTTTGCCAAATTGCCAAACTTGAGGGACCAATTATGTAAATTCACCAAACTTCACACCAAGGACCATTCCCGTAAAAGATTATTAGTACAAGGACCAAAATTGATTTTCTCAAAGTTTTTACATCCCAGGGACCATTTCTGTCAATTTCCAAAGTACAGGGACTAAACTTGTAATTTTGTGAAACTTTGCACCAAAGGACTAAATATGTAACTTTATGATTAAAAAGGACCTTTGGTGACTTTTTCATGTTTTTAGAATAACCAGAGACTAGTTTTGCCAATTTGTCAAAGTTCAGGGACTGAAACTGTAAATTAAGTATATTTTGTATGTTTTTCATCAGTTTTCATCCCTTTTGCACTTATAACACCTAAAAACACATTTTGATGATATTTCCTGTATTATGAGGCAAATCTGTATGTTTTCATATGTTTTTGTAGTCTAAATGTGATAGAAATGATGAGTATTTAGACACTCATCAATCCCCCACACTAAACTATTGCTAGTCCCTAGCAATCTATTGAGAAAAACTTTAATGGATTTGAAAAACTCTTTACCAAAAGCCATCACTTCTGGAGTAGCCAGGTGTAAGAACTGTGGCACACCTGATAACCGTGTGATTTTGAGCAAACCACCAGCTGTCAACGGATTTGATTAGTCTTTACCAAAAGCCGTTTGCTTCTGGACTAGCCAACTCTTGATGGAATAGTCAACATCTTGGTGAGCTGATTACCAATTATGGATTTTCCACAGCCTTTACCACAAGCCATAATCTTGCGGGCTAGCCAACTCATTTGCTTAATGGGATATGGGGAGTTGAGGAACCATACAATTTTTGGCAAATTGCAAGCCATAAACGGGTTTGAGTTATCTTTACCAAGAACCGTTTGCTCCTGGATTAGCCAATCCTTATGTGGGTTAGACATGGCGGACTGATAACCATTTATTGCGTTCTAAGTGAGAAAAATTTTTAAAATTTTGGCTAAAATGGGGGTTCTTGATGGAACATGTGTTTAAATTCGTTAGAATAACGAATCTCACCCCACACTTAGAACTGAATATTGTCCTCAATATTCAAAATACCGGGTGTTAAACCGACACTTAGAACGTAAGAAGAAAATATTCCATAGCCTTTATTTAAGATGTATATACATACAATTAATTTTTTAGATAAAACTTCTTAAATTGAAGCTATCACTATATTTACATTTTTTTTAGAGGATATATATATATATATATATATATATATATATATATATATATATATATATATATATATATATATATATATATATATATATATATATATACAACATGTGGGTTAGTATCTCCCCTACACTAGGGTAAAACATGGGTGAAAACCTATGTACATGCTACTGTTTTTGATTACCGAGTCGCTAACTTGACTCGACCCCGAATTCATTTGTCCATGGGGAAGTAAGTGGAAGAGACAATCTCAATCGGACTTTCATTCAAGATGTTTGGATAAACATTTGAAGCACGTGAAAGTTCCACTCCGATGAGACATAATGACACCCGGCTCATAATTTATAAATGAGAATGCCGGGGTCAAAGATAATGTCCTCACTCCCGAAAGATTGAAGAACAGGATAAGGAACAGAATATATGAAGAAAAGAAAGAAAGTCATGATGAAAATCATGATTAACTCCTCATCTTCAATAGGAGAATTCATTGTTTCATGAATCTCCTCTTTTAAGCTCGTTTGATCAAGACATATTATGGGTATGTCTAGATCAAAATAGAAAGTATCATACTCCGGTGGAGATATGATATGAGTGAGTTCATCGGAGAACTCCTCAAAGGTGAATGATTCGTATTCGGGATTGATTTGAGTGAATTCACTGGGGAACTCCTCAATAGTAAATGATTCATAAACGGGAAGAGAATTATAAGAATGAGAAGTGGTGATACCACTTATTTTCTCTTCCGTTTGATCAAAATGGAACTTTTGCAATTCCGGAATAGAATCATTGATCATAAGCTCACTATCCTTGACGGGGATAGGAGATGATATAGGCTTTTCATTAAAAGCCTCGATTCTAGAAATGAGAAGATTAGCATTTAATAATGTAAGACGAAGAGATTCGTCTTGGATAATTTCTTCCTCATTCTCTTCTTCTGAGTTGACAAGCTCAGAAGGTAATTCCCCCACATAACTAATGTTTCCACAAGATAAAGAATTGTCCTCATCAGAATCAGAGAACATCTCAATATGATCATTTGGAAAGACAAGAGGGGGAGGAATATCACACATATGATCAAGAATTCCCTGTGACTCACTTGGGATTGAGACAAGGTTCTCAACACTAGACTTTATGAATTTGTCCGATTCCTTATTAGGAACAGTGTCAAGATGCTCGTCCCCCATGCTCAGAGAGTGAGTGGGAACCTCGGGTGTGATAACAGCAGACTCAGGGAGATGAGAAGGACTAGCAGTAATGGAGTCTACAAGTTCCATTATTTCTACTGCTGGTGATTCAGTTATATTCTTTTCTCCCTGTATATCCATGGAAAGAGTCTCAACTGATGAACATGATGAGGTATCATCACTTTCATCATCCTCATCATAAAAAGCAGCATAGCGAATATTGGCACGTATTTTGGCTACTCTTTGCTCAGCAATTAAATCTTCCATGCTTTTCCCAGAATCTCGTTCTTCAGCAAGTAATTCTGCGATAGATTTATCACGAGAATTTTGAATGTGTGGAAATTGTGGGGGTGTAGATGTGTCAAAACCGGAAGGTTGACATTGATCATCATTATGAGGACCCCCACAATATACACAAGAAGAACTTGGATCATGGCGAAGCGAAATATTAGCCAACTCCTCATTAAGGTTTTTAAGTATTTCAAGAACCTCTAGACAAGGGTCTTGCTGGTTTTGAGGAGTTGCTTGGTTCATTTGGTACTGTGGAGGTGGGTCTTGAAACGAATAGTCGTAATTGTTACAAGGAAATGGATTCCTTGTTTGACAATCAGAGCTAAAGTGTGGACCTCCACAGTACTCACAACAGTTAAACTGCTGAGTCTGGCTTGGTGTATTTTGATACGAAGCATCATTGAAATTTGGATAATATGATTCTTGCTCGTATGAATGTGATGGGTAGTTGGAAAAATTTGAGGAGTCATTGAATGAGTTTTGATTAGGATCATAAGCAAATGAATTACTCGATCCACAAAACAAACAACTCCCGTCTCGAATATCATTACCATATTGTTCACATGTACACCAACGACATGGAAAACCGAAAAGCGGCTCACCACAACCGACACAAGGAACAAAATCTGGAGGTGGGACAAGTGGTGTGCTCTGAGAGCTAGGAATTTCCACCACTTCCGTTATGGTCTCGGGTTTTGGTTCTTGATAAACGTGAAGGTTGGGCAAGTTGTTCTTTTCAGTCACTGCCCTAAGCTCTGTACGTTTGCTTGACAAACTTTTAACCGTAAACCGTGAAAGATCAGGATTGATTCTTGAAGGTTTAGGAGCATTTGTGAGCTCAGGTTTTTGGATAACCGTAGGTTGGACGTATTTAGCACTTCCATCGTCAGAGGAAAGTACAGGGTCCTTTGTCACCTCGGTTTCATGATCTCTTTCCCTCATCGGAGAGGGAATAGGAATCGAAGGTCCATCATAATCAACATGACATCTCAACATTTTTGGCAAGGCCATAAGTTTTTCAACTTTGCTTTTATAGGCCCTTTGTTTAAAGAAATCGTCATCGAGAGATGCCATTAGAATCAATTATGGGATAAGTGAAAGAAAGTAGAATCAAAAGGATAGGGGGTAAAGGGATGAATATTTTTGGGTTTTGTTTTATAAAAATATGGATAAAAGATGGTAAATATACAATGGATGTATATCCAGATTCACTAATACGCAAAATTGTTTAGAATAAGCGCACAACCTCCCCGGCAGCGGCGCCAAATTTTGATTCGCCTCAAACTAGTTATCTTTTATTTCTCAACCACTTGTGAATGGTCAATAGTAAAGTCAAACTAATCTAAGGCAAATGCTTCCATGAAATACAGTGTTTTCCCGGGTCGTAATGTCCCAACGAGGTGTGCGATGTTTTATTATAAACGAATCTGTGATCGAGTGAAAGTGAACAGGAAAGGGTATAAGTGTGAGTGTGTGATTAAACTAGGGTTTTATAAAATAAAATAACTTAAATAAACTATTGGAATGATTACATAAAAACCTAGATATCTAAAACGTTTAAAACGTACACCAAATTAAAATCAGACGCGACTGCGTACTGAGAAAAAGGTGAGTTTTAAGAAAAATAAACTACAAGGGTTAAAAATGAAAATCCTATAAACTTAAACTTAAAATAAAATTAAATTACAAAGAAAACTATTTTTTAGATTATTTAATTATTTATTATTAATTATTTAATTAAAAACTATTTAACTATTTAATTAAAACTAACTTAAATAAAAACTAAAAATGATTAATACTACAAATTAAACTAAAAACTTGCAAAAATAATTTCTAAAACTTAAAATGAACTTGAAGAAAGTATAAAAAATAAATCTTTTTGTCTTTTTATGAATTTCTTATTAATTAAAAACTATTTATATTAATTATACTAATTAAACTATTTTAAATTACAAATAATACTAAAATGACTTAGAAAATTATGAAAAAATTTATAAAACTATTTTATGACTTATAAAAGCTATAAAAAATATAAAAACTAGGTATTACCTTATAAAAATTAATTATGCTATTTAAAATTTATTTATTAATTAATTACTAATAAAACTATTTTTAAATCTAATAAATAGCAAATGATAATATAAAAATCTGAGAAAATTATTAAAATTACTTTAACCTAAAAGGAAATTATTAAAAATATAAAAACACAACTTTCTTAATAAAAATCTAAAAATGAAAATTAAAATTAAATTAAATTAAATAGAAACTATCACTTATTTTTATGTTGATTTTTCTGGATTTTTATTTTACAGAACTATATTATATATAAAAATAAACAACTTTAATAAAAACAACTTTTTTATAAGCTACTAATAAGCACTGTGGAAGCTTAATGCTACCACAGTTGACTTTTGTTGACTGAAATAGGAAATAAGCTCAAATGAGCTTATGTGGGACCCACCTTGGTTTATTCTGATCCTAATAAGTACTTTTGACGTTTCTAAGCTAAAAATGGCCAAATAAGCTCAATAGATAAGCTGATAAGCCAGATTAAGCTATTCCAAAAACTTAAAAGCAATACAGAATGGGGACAAACTTTATGGCTTATTCTAGGTGGGGTCCACTCTGATTCAGGTCAAACAATTGGTCAATCCTAAGAGTCTGGTAGGAGGGGGGTTGGGAAAAACTAATTAGGAGGTGTGGGGCCCACTGAGTTGGTCACAAATCACCACCAAAGTGGTGGTGATGGACTGATGGTCTGGTGCACAGGGGAAGTGCTTACCCTGCAACCTACTTTGGAGGTCTGTGGGGCCCAGAACAAAATTCACAAAAATGAAATGGTGGTGTGGAATCAAATTTGAGGTGGTAGGCTTTAACTAGAAACAAATTTCAAGTCATAAGACCAAACACAAAATTCTAATAAATTACTGGAACTTTTGAGAAAATATGTAATGAAAACTTTTGACTTTTATTAGAAACTTGATTGTTGACTTTGGTGAGTTTCTATTTGATCCTAGGTACTGATATGGATGTATTAAGCTACACTAAGACTGTATTATACTATAATAACAACTATTGAACTAAATTGGAAGATTGTGGATCATAAATCCCTCACAGTTAACTGTGAGGGTTAGTTAACTAACTTTTTGACTTTTTACTAACAAACACTAGATTTTGTTGTTTGACTGAGTATATAACTTCAGAAGAGAAGTGTTTAAACCAAAGTTACCAACAAACACAACTCATTTCACAGTGTTCAACATATATCCAAACACTCCTTTATAGGCAGTTTACCCTAACTCACTTGTGATTAAACCTTGAAATACCTGACTACTGATCTAACTATCTTATTATATCATTTTTAAAGCTAATTGAATAGTAGAATACAATACTAATAATAAGAAAACAGAATTTGCAAAAATAAAGATTGTGACTTACAATGATCCTGACTGAGAATAGGGTACCAATGAACTCAAGACATGACCTATGACCTCCCAAGAGGTAACTAATACCACTGCAATCCAAAACTTTTTTTGATCACTGCTTCTTCTTCATTCTTTTCTGGTTTTTTTTTTTTTTTTTTTTTTTTTTGTCTATTTAAATTATTATTTTTGGTAATTTTTTATTTATGATCTAAACAGAAAATTAAGGTTTTATAAAACTTAACTTAGCTTTTTCAGAGCTTATATAAGCTTATGAATTGCCTCAACAACAATTAACAACAACAGTTGAACTTTTTGAGATTTTTGGAAATAAGAGAAAATTACATAAACTGAATTAAGAACTGAGACTTGAAATTAACTTGAAAATAAAGATTGCAATACACGGATTTTACTTAGTACAAGCTGTTTCAATTGAAATTATAACTAAAATACAAGTTTACATGACCTACGATTACAATTAACCTAAGCTACACTAATACTTTTCATCCTCTGCTTCTTTCCCCTTTTGTAGAAACTTTCTGAGTTTTTGGGACCCACCTTGACCTTTCGCACCAATTCCTAGCCATTGATTGTGTCTGAGCAATCCAAGCCGTTTAAAAATCTCATTTCGCGCCAAAAATTCATGGGACAGTTGTGGGCACTGTAGTTTGCGTGGAGGAGTTATTCAAGGGTTTGGACGGTTGTGGAGGTGGAGTAGTGTGGGTAGGACAGCTGGGTGGTGAGGTGGAGGTGATACTGTGGGCTGGTATGGAGTTGCAGAGGTGGATGGTGGTTTGGGAGGGAAGTGGAGGTGGAGTGGTATTGGTCAAACTTGGGTTTGACCCGTTTTTATTATAAACGGGGGTTGTTGGATTGGGCCTGATGGAGTGGGCTGGGGAGAATAAAGGGAGTGGGTTGGATTAGGAAAGGGTAGGGTGGGCTTTTGGTGTGGTTGTTTGGTTTATTTTGGGTTTTAATAAAACATAGGGTCCGGTTTGGTTTTGTTTCACACAAGGACCATTTTTGTAATTAGTGCAAAGTTGAGGGCTGTTTGTGGCATTTTTCCAATTTTATCACAACGGTCTAAATTGCCAAGTATAGATAATACAAGGGCCGCTTTTGATATTTTTCACTTTTAAATACCCGGGGACTATTTTTGCCAAACTGCCAAACTTGAGGGACCAATTATGTAAATTCACCAAACTTCACACCAAGGACCATTCCTGCAAAAGATTATTAGTACAAGGACCAAAATTCATTTTCTCAAAGTTTTTACATCCCAGGGACCATTTCTGTCAATTTCCAAAGTACAGGGACTAAACTTGTAATTTTGTGAAACTTTGCACCAAAGGACTAAATATGTAACTTTATGATTAAAAAGGACCTTTGGTGACTTTTTCATGTTTTTAGAATAACCAGGGACTAGTTTTGCCAATTTGTCAAAGTTCAGGGACTGAAACTGTAAATTAAGTATATTTTGTATGTTTTTCATCAGTTTTCATCCCTTTTGCACTTATGACACCTAAAAACACATTTTGATGATATTTCCTGTATTATGAGGCAAATCTGTATGTTTTCATATGTTTTTGTAGTCTAAATGTGATAGAAATGATGAGTATTTAGACACTCATCATCGGTCTTACGTACAACTGACCAATAATGCCTTCTCGGACTGGACCGGCCAAAGGAAAAGGCCGGACCGGACCGAACGTATTCGATCCGGTCCTCGGTCCGTAGTTTTTGGCTAAAACGGTCTCGATCTGGTCCGTTCCGGTTTTGACCCGATCCTCACCCCTACACACGAATACAAATAAAAACCGCACACAACTAATACATCAGGAATTTCCCATGTTGGCAAGACATTCAAGGTATAGTTGATCAATAGACTGATGTGATCAACTTTCTTAATTCTTATCTCGAATGGAAGTGGTATGTAAAGTATATTGTGTTGATTTGCTTTATGCCTAAATATAAGCTATAACCGCTCGTTAGCTATAATCCGCATAAACTCCTCTTACCTTTCATCTTTACAAATAAATCTAGCTTTTTGAGTCATGCTCAAGCCAAGTTCAAACTTTTTCGATCCCGGATAACATGATCAGGACGTCCCTGGATACTTGCTTCTTAGTGCCTGTGACAAACGGTATACACTTACCAAGTTGGTGCCACCCATGCATGACCGGTGATAATGGCTAATTCACATGGGTCATGGGTCATGTGCAATAGATTATCACTCGTCATATTCATTAATAGGTATTTGACATCACATGGGTTATATGCATTGGGTTATAGTTGCTTAGAGTGTCATGTTATGACACATCCATGACTATTGACAATGGGTAATTAACATGGGTAATGGGTTATGTGCATTGGATTGTAGTGGCTTATAGTGTCATGTTATCGACCAATACATGACTGGTGATCGACAATTTGTAATTAACATGGGTCATGGGTCATGTGCACTGGGTTGTAGTGGCTTATAGTGTTATGGAACCCATGCATGAATGGTGATAATGGCTAATTCATATGGGTAATGTGCATTAGGTTTTGTATGCTAAGACAAATAATATACAACATTTTTGTACGTTTTGTATTTTTTTATGTTTTCATCTGTTTGTAAAGTTTTTCATCCCTTTTTACCGTTGTCAACCGATTTTGATCGATTTCTTTAGTTTTTGACCGATTTTGGCAACTTTCGATAGATTTCGATGGATTTAAACCGTTTTAGACCGATTGCGACCGTGTTCAACGGATTTCGACCTTTTCGACCGATTTCATCCGTTTTTGAACATTTTTGGAAATTTTCGAGCATTTTCATATGTTTTCAAGCTTTTTTGAACGTTTTCCTCAGTATTAAAACTTTATGAAACATTTATTAAGTTTTTGTACATTTATTTTTGTACGATTTATTACGTTTTCCTCCGTATTAAAACTTTATGAAAATAAGTAGAGGGGGAAAAAGCCACGGTTTATTAAGCAACTTCTATAAGCACTCTTTAAGCTACTAGCCAAAAACAATGAAGCTTAAACTTCTATATTTACTAGGAATACCCGCCTTTACCGGTTAGACGCAATGTCATGCATCGTTTTGTTACATTTTTTTTGAACGGCGAGTTAGTAGTTAGTGATTTGAGCCTACAGTGACATCCAATTGGGCAGTATGCAAGCCTCGAACCTTTCTCCTTAGGGGATAAATCCAACTCCTGCTTCTATTTATTTCGGGCCCCTGAAGGTCCATGGTGAGACTTGAACCTGAGACCTCTCCATCGTTTTGTTACATTGTTAATTGTATTAAATCTAATTAAACTATTATATTATTCATTTAATTATATAATCATATTGATAATGGAATATTTAACGAAACTTATGGCTTGAAAAATTAATAATTTGTGGTGCTTAGATGATAGTTTCACAAAGATTTAAAAAAAAAATGTCTCCTAACTTGAATTTTCACAAAGATTAGTGGCGCCTAAATTGGGCGCCCATCCAAATTTCTAAATCTTGAATGTGGTTGAAAGTTAAAACTTGCAAGTATCTTCATCACAACTGTTCCCACAAACCCACCATTCCTTAGACATGCTATCTTAATCGATTTCAAGAAGTAGAGTCGATTTCTTTAATGGAGCAACATCCTCAATGGCAAAAAATATATATCCTATTTTGTCAAGTTATTCCGAAACCAATGAGCCATTTCATGAATAGATCAGAAACACAAAGAACTAGTATTTAATGATTTGAGCGGTTTCATATTTTGGGGATGTAACACAAATAGACATTAGCAATCTATGCACACAACATGTTTGATAAAATGTCCATGAAGATAAGTTTCTCTTATATTGCTTTGCTTTCTTTCTAGTGGCTGGAGAAATAATTTGCAGCCAAGGAGATGAATATGGTAATTTTATTTTTAATTCTTGAATTGAATCAAAATTTTATGGTTCCAAGTGGAATGATGATATGAAGATTTTAGTTTAAAAGTAGACCTGTTAAGGCGTTGTGTGGAATTCTAAGAGAAAATGTGAGGCTTAGATTGCTCAATTTGAAGATTAAAAGTTCTAGACAAGCTAAGGAGGCTGTTGGTCTTTGGGATTTTGATGTGGTGAATTGTAATGGGAGTAATAAAAATTTTGTTTTAATGGGTAACATATTTTGCTGGTGTGGTGTATTGTATGGTTTTTGGTGTGGTGATCTGTATGGGTTCATGTTTTGCTGGTGTACTGATAAGGGGTGTTTGGGTGAAGAGTTGAGTAGCGGAATTTTGAGTGGAATTATTGTTATTGGCTCTTTGACAATTTTGTTACTGGTGTGGCGAACTGTATGTATTCCTTTGACGGGTTTGGGCTTAATTTGGAGGAGTCAATATTTTTTTACTGTCATGGAATGCCCAATTTCTATTTTTGATGACTACATTGCTGAATTGGAGTGTTTGGAAGAGCATGGAACAAGCATTGGTTTGACTGGAATTGCTAGTGTGGTGAATTGTAATGGAGATGGGAGAATCTCTTTTATGATATCGTACACCAGACTAGAGAAGGAAGTGGGCTGGAATTATCCTTATTTGAAGACTTACGATAATTTGGAGTTCTATAGTCATTTAACGTTTAGCCATTTTTTTGGGGCTTACTAGTCTTGTTTTGATGTTATTTAGTTTTTGTAGTGGCATTCATTGGCTAGTTTCGTTATTATGCTTGTTCCCAAAGCATATTTGGGCATGTCATTTGGTCTTGTTTAATATGGGTATGTCCATATAAGTCTCTTGTAATTTTTTGTGTTTAATATATTTGCCGAGATGATCCCTTTTTCCCAAAAAAGTGAATGACGATCTACCCTTTTGTGTTTCTGAATTAGTATGGATCAGATGTTTGCTCCATCAAGTTTCAAATATAGGGTTGCACATGAGAAGCAGGTTCAGGTTTGTTTGTTTGTTTTTTTTTTTTTTTTTTTTTTTTTTTTTTTTTTTTTTTTTTTTTTTTTTTTAACGGAATACCATATGTGATTGAGTTTTTTCAGGCTAGACTCATAGTTCATAGTTTCACTTTATTGCATTTAACATCAACCATGTTGCACATCTTTGGGCTTGCTTCAGTAACTCATCATCACCTGTCCTCGATCTCAATATGTTTTTCTTATGATTGTTTTTTCATATGCAGTTGACTAGTTTATTTATTTTATAATTACAGAGTAGAATATATTGGCACCTTACATGTTCTTAGATAAGGCGTATCACAAAGAGAAAAAAAAACATTTCAAGTTTATTGAGTTGGTTTATCGATTTGTTTTAACTTACGTTACCAAGTCTGTTGAAAAGTGGTAGCTTGAATGTGGATTGAAAATTATTATAAACGATGATAAATTTAGTTGACTTCCTTGCAGCTTGCAAGTGGATTAACGTGCCTGGTATGATCAAATAGTAGGATGCAACTTTTCTTCTGTTCTTAATCTATTATTTATACCATAGATCACGTCTATGCAAATGAGGCCTTTCAGAGGTATCTATATCTTCTTTTTTTTTTTCTTTTTTCTTTTTTTTTTTGAAGGAGTTTCTGTATTTCTTGAAACGTCTATTATGTTTTAAGTTTTAGATATCTTCTTAGTATATAATAATCTGTAATGATGTTATCATACTTTTCATGATACTATATTACTATGTTCAGATTAGCTTGTTGTTTTTATGACTTATAAAATGACTTTAGATTATAAGTAAGCATTTTTCTTATTAGTTTGTGTATAATAGAACCCATTATGTAATACAATGATGTTGTTATCAAAAAAATGATTATCATACTGATGTTGTACTTCTCATTTAATTTTATTTAAAGATCTTCATCACTAGTAAGGCAAGTCATCATGATTCTGATTCATGATTGTGTAGCAATATTAACATAGCAGATTTTTAGTTATTTCATTAGTAAAACTGATTGCTTATATAATATGCAACAAATGGTTTTGAGCGAAGACCAAATGTGCAAACTTGTGTATAAGCACCTTACTAAATGCGTATACCTCTCGTATGAAATGTCATGAAGGCAAAGTTTACCAGAACAGTGGGGTTAGTGTTGAGGCATTAGATCTACACATATCTAAAGAAGTTGCAACCACAAGGCAAGCATTTTATTATGGGGTTTTACAAGATATATGAGAACTAGATTACCGTTACAGGCAAATTCCTCTTTTCAAATGTGATTGGGTTAATCACAGAGGTGGTGTGAAACGCGATACTATTCTTGGGTATACATTGGTTGACCCGAATAATTTAGGCCACAAGGTTGATCCGTTCATATTAGCCTCACAAGCATGACAAGTGTTTTATGTGAAAGACCAGGTAGATAAAAAATTTTCTATTGTCTTTAAGACACCTCCCAAGAATTACAAAGATAAGTATGACAAATTCGATGAGGAATTTAGTACCATCACTCACCAACACAATGATAACATATTGCCACGTGTGGATCGACGAGACTTGGGTAATGAATCACGAAATGACTACTATCGAACTGACTGTGGAGGTGTTGTTATACGAAAATCAAAGTGAACCATGTTATGTAATAAGAGCTTGGGAATTGTCCAATGTTTTTAGGTGTTTGTGTTATGATAGGGATGTATCCTAACCTAGCTTGGTTCAATTTTGTTTGGTTGTTGTTTCATGTAACATTGCCTTTACGGCTCACTTTCTTAATAAATTTACCTTAAAGAAAACAAAAAGTGTTTGAGCTGTTATTTATGCGTATTTTGTATGATTATTGTTAATCCAATTGCCACATGAATTTTATGTTTGTGTGGCCTTTTAGAATATTTAGTCACACAAAGCATGTTTCTTTTGAGGTGTAGTTTGTCACATACAACTAATCATAAAGTGACCAAAAGTGTTAATAAGTGTGACCATATGCTGTTTAAAGTGAATAAATGTGTTATTTGTGTGACTATTGATCATCCAATTGCTACATGAATTTGGTTTCTGTGTGGCCTTTGGTAACATTTAGTCACACAAAGCATGTTTTTAGGGTGTATTTAGTCACATACAACTAACCATCAAGTGACCAAAAGTTTTAATAAGTGTGACCATATGCTGTTTAAAGTGAAGGAATGTGTATTTTATGTGACTATTGATCATCCACTTGCTACATGAATTTTGTTTTTAGGTGGCCTTTGGTAACATTTAGTCACACAAAGCATGTTTTTTGGAGTGAATTTAGTCACATACAACTAACCATCAAGTGACCAAAAGTGTTAATAAGTGTGACCATATGCTGTTTAAAGTGAAGGAATGTGTAGTTTGTGTGACTATTGATCATCCACTTGCCACATGAATTTGGTTTTTGTGTGGCCTTTGGTAACATTTAGTCACAAAAAGCAGGTTTTTTGGAGTATATTTAGTCACATACAACTAACCATCAAGTGACCAAAAGTGTTAATAAGTGTGACCATATGCTATTTAAAGTAAAGGAATGTGTATTTTGTGTGACTATTGATCATCCACTTGCCACATGAATTTGGTTTTTGTGTGGCCTTTACTAACATTTAGTCACACAAAACATGTTTTTGGGAGTGTATTTAGTCACCTACAACTAACCATCAAGTGACCAAAAGTGTTAATAAGTGTGACCATATGCTATTTAAAGTGAAGGAATGTGTATTTTTTCTGACTATTGATCATCCACTTGCCACATGAATTGGGTTTTTGTGTGGCCTTTGTTAACATTTAGTCACACAAATCATGTTTTGGCTACACTTAAATAATGTGTGACAAACTGTTTAGTGTGACTATGTGTACTGGATTTTGGCTACACTTAAATAATGTGTGACAAACTATTTTGTGTGACCGTATATGGCATTTGGTCATACTATTAAAAGCAAATGTGACTATAAGTTTAGTGTGACCATATATGGCATCAAGGTTACTTGTATTTGTCACACGTTCCAAATGCATATGTGACTAAATGATCTGGAACAAAATCACCAGTTACGTTTACTCACATAAGGGTCGATTGTGTGGCAATAGAGGTCTTATGGTCACACATTCAAAATGCTCATGTGTGACTAATTCGTAAATGCTGTCAATTTTCCTACCTTCAGCCACACAAATATTTGAATGTGTGGCTGTTCCAAATCGAGCATGTGTGACCATAGGTCGTTTTTGGCCTAGTGTTATCGGATTACTTCAATTTCTACAACCGATTAAGCGGGAAATACGGAAGCTAAGACATTAAATTGCTAGCTGAAGAGAGAAACACTCTTCTTTCCCGTCCCGTCGTGAGTGGTTTTGAAGGAAACGGTTTCGATTAACGTAACGTTTTATAGAAAGAAAAACAAAAGAAATAAAAAGTTTTTGAGATTTGTTTAAATATATATATATATATATATATATATATATATATATATATATATATATATATATATATATATATATATATATAAAGATTTTTCTTTTCTTTTCTTCTTCTTTTTCTTTTTGATTTTGTTTTTGGTGTATGCACACCCATTCTTCTTTTGAGAGTCTTACGTCTCCGTTTTCAAACCCAGAGCGGGTTCTACGACACAATAGTCGGGTTCATTCCCTTGACGACAAGGAGATGAACCAAAACGAACAACACAATGGACCCCCGCCGATGGGTGGTCCTCAACACAATGTTATCCCTTCGATGGGACAACAACCGGCTTTTGATCCACGTTCGATGGAGGAACAACTCCAATCACCATTCAATGGTGTGAGGAGAGCTATTTTGATTCCGGACATCAATGCCAATTTTGAGATCAATCACGGATTACTCAACTTAATCACGGGTATATCCTTTCACGGGTTTGATAACGAAGACCCATATGCTCACATCAGAAATTTCACCGACATTGCTGAGACCATTAGAATGAACCAAGTTCCTCACGATGTGGTGAAATTGAAGTTATTTCCTTTCTCCTTAAAAAGGGCAGCCCGGACTTGGCTGGAAAAGGAACAGCCTAATTCGATTCACACTTGGAATGATCTTGCTTCCAAGTTTGTGAACTATTTCTATCCTCCCTCTAAAACTTCTAATCTACGATCCCAAATCTTTCGATTCCAACAAGCTTTTGATGAGTCGTTTAGTGAAGCTTGGGATTGATTCAAAGATTTGTTGGAAAAATATCCTAACCATGGGTTCACCGACCTTTAGCAGATTGATACTTTCTATAATGGGCTAAGTCATGTTGACCAAGACTCACTCAACTGTGCTGCTGGTGGGAACTTGTTGGCTATAAACTCGAATGATGCTTTCATGATAATTGAGAATAAGGCTCATGTGATAATGTCTAGAAATAAACCTCAAGTGTCTAATAATGGTAAAAATAATGATGAAATGATGAGTATGCTAGTGGCTCTTAACGAAAGTTGATGCTATGTCTATGGAAAAATCAAATCATCAAGTCAATGTGGTTAGTCATGGTTTTGAGACTTGTGGTGGTCCACATTTGTATTATGAATGTCCGGCCACCGGTGCCTTTTCTCATGAGAACGTGTATGCTGCAAATACGGGTAACAACGGTTATCCACCTCAAGGAGATCGAAATCTTCTCAGCTACCCTTCTACTAATTTTCTTGGACCACCCGTTCTCGAACAACCAAACAAAGTCAATCAAGTCAACCAGAATCATAATGTGCAAAATCGTAATAATCAAGGAAATCAAAATCAGAGTCGCGCTAATAACGGTTTTCAAAATCATAATCAAGGGTTTAATCAAAACCGAGGTTTTCAAGGTAATTACAATCAAGGCCCGCCTCAAGGAAATTTTCAAAACCAAGGAAACTATGGAAACCCTGGGAATTTTCAGAACGCTAATCATGGAAATCGGAATAATGATAATTTTCAAAACCGTGGGCAGAATTTCAACAATAATCAAAATCAAGGTGTTATTCAAAATCCGTCGCCCACGGATGATTTGATTAAGCAATTGCCTCAAAACCAAAAATCTTTTATGGCAAAATATGAAGAATCAACTCGGTTATTTGCTAATCAAATCAGTGATATTAACAAATGTTTAAATGATCGACCCTCGGGTTCGGGTACTACTTCTCTTCCAAGCAACACGATCGCAAACCCGAGGGGCGAGATTAAGGTGATCATGACTCGCAGTAGGGTTAAATATGATGGACCCACAGCTCCTACTACCTCTTTTTCTTCGTCTTCGCCTAAGGTAGTGAACTGTGAGACCGAGGCGACAAAGGAACCGGTTCCTCCTACTAGTAATGGAGGTTCTGAAAATGTCCAACCTCCGGTTGTCCAAGTGTCAAAAGATAAAGAAAAAGTCATTTCTGAAAACAATGTGAAATACAAATCAAAATTGCCATATCCATCATGATTTAATGATGAAGAGCTCCGTGCAAAATCTCAAAAACAAATGGAAAAGTTTCTAGATATTTTTCAAAAATTGCACTTTGATATCAGTTTCATGGATGCTTTTGTATACATGCCAAAGTTTGCTTCAACGTTCAAAAATCTCCTAAGTAATAAAGAGAAATTACTTGAATTAGCCGAAACACCGATAAATGCTCAATGTTCCGCTATTCTTCTCAAGAAGCTTCCCAAGAAGCTCGGAGATTCGGGAAAGTTTCTCATTCCTTGTTCGTTGAAAGATCAAGAGGTTTGCAACGCCCTGGCCGATTCAGGTGCAAGCATTAACCTTATGCCATTATCAATCTATGAACAACTTGGAATGGGAGATCTTAAACCGACTAGAATGACTTTAGAGCTTGCTAATCATTCGATTACTCATCCAGTTGGAATTGCTGAAGATGTTTTTGTTTGTGTGAATTCATGTACTTTTACGACAGATTTTGTTGTTGTTAATTTCGAGGCCGATCCGAGAGTTCCTCTTATACTAGGGAGACCGTTTTTGCGGACCGAAAAAGCCCTAGTTGATCATTTTGAGGATACTCTAACTTTACGACAAGATGATGACATAATGATTTTTCAAGCCGATGCTTTAAAATCAAAGAAGTAGTTGGTTAAAAGCGTTGATGTTTGTGATTATTCCTTTGATGATTTTGTGTAAACTTTCGTCTCTGACTCTTCCCCATCATTTCCTCCGAATAAGGAATATGATTGATGCGTGGGAATCGCACCTTGCTTTACCTCTCGAGGGATCTCGAGAAGCTTACAACCCCCACCAGGCAGTGTACCTGATCGTTGTAGTATAGTATAGTGACAAGTACCGGGGGATTGATCGTTCAGCTTAGGAATAGTGTCGCTAGGATTAGAAAACCTAATTAATAGTTCTAGAGGTGAGAGATGATTATTTTTGTATTTTTATATTTTTATGAAAGCAATTAAAATCTCGGTTTTTGAAGGAGTGGGCGGAATTAGTTGCTAGTCAACTAACCCAAAGCTAAGATATATTCAAAATAAAATAATAAAAATGAAAACAAACTAATTATACTAAGGTTGTGAGCAGTAATTGGAGAAATTGTGTTTACTTAGACTTCACTACTCCCTAGATATCTTTTACATGTTAATTACTTGTTATACTTGTATGGATGACGGATTGTATTCCTTAATATCATTCGTGGGGTGGCATACATAACTCCCCAACTCTATGAGCTCTTATCTCCTCCTACACCATGACCCAGCACAACTATAGGGATTGTAAACAGTGGCTCATGCATTAAATACAACCAATAAAGACCTAGTACGCCTCGGTTCATGTTTCTTAAGACGTTCAAGCATGTTACCATTTGGAGATCTGCCAGTTTTCTTAAGCCTAACATATAAATCATTCATCCAAGAACAAGAATAAACAAGTAATCAACACATAATCAACATCTAGGTTTCATTAGATCTAAGAAAACACAAGAGAGATCTAGCCTAGCATAATGGAATTGAGACAAGAACAAGATATAAACAACCAACACATAGACATATTGATTGAATTAGAAGAACACTTATCTCAATTACAATGCAAGGTATCAAGGGTTTGGAACCCTTGAAAAACCTATAAAAGAGGTACCAAATTCGTCTTTAGGGTTTCACCAAAACTTCTCTCCTTTTTAATGAAAAAACTAGAAAACTATATATAGGAAAAGTAGGCTGACGGCGTCAAGAGTTACATGTGACGCCGTCACCTCGCCGCCATATACTTCCTCGGACGGCCTTGATCTACTTATGACGGCCTATGTGACGCCGTCACCGACCACGGTATTTTATTCTTGCCACTTTGACGCCGTCATGAAGGCGTTTGACGCCGTCACCACCTTCGGTATTTTAATCTTCATGTCTGACGCCGTCAAGATATTACTCTTGACGCCGTCACCTTGTATCTTCAGCATGGAAATTTGGTACTTTGCCGTTTTCTTCACTTTTATGCTCCAAAAACGTCCAAAATGGCTTCTTTTCCAGAATTCACTCTCCAAACACCTAAAATCACAAAAGGAACGATTTAGGGCAATATTTGATCAAATAAATTCGGATTCGGGCTTAAATGACCCCCTAAAAACGGATCATTTTTCGCCTCATCATATACCCTTACACTTGAGATTTGCTTGTCCTCAAGCAAATGCGCTTTTATTCTACTCAAAAGACAAGTTAGGGGTCATTTAACACTAATATAAAAGTAATTACAACAAATAATCGTTCCACTAAAGACCAATAGACAAGCACGGAGATCATACACAAGCACCTCACAAATAGTGTTTAGATACTCACATCTCTCGGGTGTAATAAAGTAATATAACATTATGGAAATGGAAGATATCTCTCACTACCTATCATAGCAAAATAGATTACCATAGGCTTGGGAAAGGATCAAACCTCCACCACATGGCGTAAGCACCTAGGATAAACTATCAAAGAGGTCTTTTAAAGGGTTGTAACGTTAGGTATAGGGATATGAATTACACGGTTTTGTTGGATAAAGGAAGTTTTACTGGTGGCGAGTTAACAATCTTGGTTAATTACATGTACAATATGGCGTTGCTAAGCCAAGACTAGACTCGACTTAAGCTAATAAATGAAAAATAACAAAAACATAAAATGAACATAGAATAAAAACGGGATGGTAGTCCGTATGTTTTTTTCTCTTTTTTCTTTTTCTATTTTTTTTTTCTTTTTCTTGATTTTTTTTTCGATTTTTTTTTCGATTTTTTTTTTTTTTTTTTTTTTTTTTTTTTTTGCATACACTCTTACCCTACCATCCGAAATAATACATCATAGGGGATGAGAATTCCCCTTACACTTGAATCTTTACATACTTTACATTTAACTAATCTAATGACTCGAATTAAGAAAATCAAAACACTTGGAGCACTTTTAAGATTAACGTACATATGGGGGTAATAAATTATGTTCTTCCCCATTACTCCATAAAATAAGTACTTACCCATGAGTCCCAATCGTCCCAAAACAATATGTACAATGATATGACTCGACTTAGCAACCATGTAATCAATTAGAAAGTTAACTTAGGGTTTAACAAATAACAATAATGCACTAAAAATGAGCGCATACACGGAAGGCTAAGGCGATTTGGGTGTACATTTAAGTGGGGTGTAACAAATTCTTCCTTTAAGTAAGATGCTTAAAGTTAGAAACGAAAAGATAGGCTCGGAGGGGTGTACTAGGGGTATCGTGTACTAAAAATGAGTACAACGCTAAGGGTGTGGGAAAAATTAGTTGACTTAACTAGCCAAGTAATATGACTTAAATGGTCAAGTAATTATGATACGGGTTTAACACAAGGGTGATCCTAATGCCTCTTATCATGTAGTAAATCCTACCACACGAATGTAGTCTCACTAGCGGTCTCGGGATGCATCACTAACGCAAGTTCTAGAATCTAAATGCCACCGGTACACTCATAAGCACTAATAGTAAATGCTTTTCCTATCTAATCTAAAGGCGAACCTCACATTTTTGGGTGGAAAATTTTTCTGAATATACGGTTATGTGCTAGTCATACAACCTCCTATCCATGAGACGCTTGCTATGGCTAAAGTTTCACTCCTAAATGTTGTAAAAAATTTTAAATTTGGCGCTAAAATTGCACTAACAAGTATTTCTCGTAGTTTTATTACACATCTACCATCGAACAAAACAAACTCAAGCGAAAGTGCATATGTAAGGTATCATCTTTTTACCCTCCCCTTACACTTAAGATGAACATTGTCCCCAATGTTCAAGTAAAGAATGTAAAAGTTAAGAAGTAAAGAGAATGAAATCAAATACTCCCCTGATTCGCTCGGTATGGATTTTAGGTTGACCAGGTTAAATCTTCCTCCAAGAAAATGAACAATCAAAGCTTCCCTTCCAAAATATAAATCATCTTCTTGTCATAAATAACCTGTAAATCCTGACAACAATAGACAAGGCAACCTCGTGTAAAATCGGCGGCATCCTATATAAGTTACTAAATCCTAGAAAACAAAGTAAGATATAATGCTTGTGGAATGAAGTTTGCAGATTTCCTAGAGATTATAAAACTTAATAATTCACAAAAACCATAAGACTCCGTTAGAAAAACAAAACCGGTAAAATTTCCAGATTTTTAACTCCTGACGCCGTCAAGAGTAATACTCTGACGCCGTCAGAATGGACCTGAAGAAATTATTATGTTAAGTTTCCGGAAAATTTCTGGAAAAACTTTGTCCTACTTCCTGGAAAATCCTGCAAAACTTCATTATGACTCAATACAAGCATTTGACTCTAACAAATACGAATATACATGTTCATTAAATATTGTGGAGAATCATGATCGGTTTGTTTCTTAAAAACATATTTGGGGTTTCCCCTTACACTTATCTTTTGCAAAAATACCTTTAGGTTGGAGTTAAGACTAGGCCAAACAACATAATAAAGTATTTCCACATTTTAATTGAGAAACATGATCAACCAACAATAAAAATAAAACATGCATACGGAAACAAATAACAATCAAACAAATAAAATCACACAAAACATGGGTTGCCTCCCAAGAAGCGCTTTTCTTTATTTACGAGTCTTGTAGCTAGACTCAAAGTCATGGGTTACTACGTGATTCGGGTGAGTTCCTCATTGAGGACATTTTTGGGATCGAACTTAGGTTTCAACTTCCTATCGGTTTCCTTAGTGTGGTATGACCTTTCAAACTTCTCTCCATTCGGATCATACAAAGTCATTCTAATATGCCATGACCCGTCACCTTCTTTAGGTGGCTTGTCCCACCTCCATTTACACTTATCCCCCTCTCTTTTCCATTTATTCCTTTCTATGTTAATGGGCATCACGCTTAATAACTCAATCATCTTCCTAAAGACTAACGGGTCCTCAAAGGGATCTAACTCTTCATCTCTAGCTATGAGTTGTTCTACCGAATGTGTCTTTTCAACAAAGTCTTTTTCTAGATAGAATGGGCATTGAGGTCCTATAAAGTTCCTTTCTATCCAAGGTCCATATCTAGATGGTCTCCTATTCATTTCTACCCAATGCGGTGTTGGTTCATCATCACAATCATAACTATGCTTCTTAACATCATACACCGACCAAGTATCGCCTTCTCCTACCGCTATCTTGGATTCCTTGCAATCTATCATGGCACTAGCGGTTGCTAAAAATCCTCTTCCTACCAATAATGGGCATGTAGTGTCACTAACCATGTCTAGGACGTGAAAATCCGCTAATATAGTTAACCTTCCTACGTGAACAACTACATCCTTAATCATTCCAACTGGGTGGGCAATACTCCCATCCGCTAGCCCTATCAATACCTCCGTTTCCTCTAACTTTCCTAGCTTAAGAGCGGTGAATAAGGATAAGGGAATCAAGTTGAGGCTTGACCCTAAATCGGCTAGTGTGTCGAAAGCTTCGGATCTTCCTATCTTACAAGGCAAAACAAATATACCCGGATCATCAAGCTTTTTAGGCAACTTGTTTTGAACGAAGGCGGTCCCATTTTTACCTAGCTTACACTTCTCATATTTTTCTAGGAGGGCACTATAGTAAGGAGCACGCGCTAAGACATCAATGACGGGGCGTTCAAGGTGAAGCTCTTTGAATTCATCGTCAAGGTCTTGCGTAAGAGGTGTTTCAACTATGCTTTTGACCGGCTCTATAGTGGGTGTTTTAGTTGATTGGTCCTTTTGGGGAACTTGGTTTTGTTTGAAACACGTGCTCGTTGATTTAATCGAGTAGTATTGTGGACACGAGGTGGGTGACGAAACTGAAGATATGGCATTAACATTTAGTTTCGAATTCTTGATGGTGTCGCTTGGGAGTGCTCCCATTTCTCGGTCATTGAGGACTTTCAACAATGCATCAATTCTAGTGGTCATCTCGATTTGCTTTTGTTTGAAATCGGCTTCAAACTTAGATATGCGAGCTTCTTGAGATGCCATGAACTTTGACATCAATCCTTCAAGATTGTTGGTACTACCATAGTTGTTAGAAGGATTTTTGTTGAAAGTACGGTTGGATGGTGGACCGTTTGGTTGGTAACGATTAGGTGGGTTGGATGAATTGGGTTGATTTTGTTTCCACCTAAGGTTTGGGTGATTTTTCCATGAGGGGTTGTATGAATCACCGTATGTGTTTGGCTCGGGCTTGAAAGTGTACCACTTATCTCCCACTTCGTCGGTACGCGTGGATGCGTAATCCGCAAAAGCTGTTCCGGGGAGTTCCACACAATCACGAGTGTCATGGGGACCACTACATAATTCGCATGAAGAAGTGATTTTGTTCACTTGGCTTGAATGCTTCGGAGCTTCGTAAGATTTCATGAGAAACTTGACTTGGTCCTCAAGTTCCATGATCCTACGGTCGGGAGTGCTAGAATTGTTCGAAGGCAAAGATATTGCCTTGACCGTTTTGTTCGAGTCACGGGGATCATTCCAACTTTCGTTGTCATAGAGAGCAAGATCTTCTATGAGTTCCCATGATTGTTCCGCACTAAGATCACGTAGCTTACCACCGGCCGATTGGTCAATGGCTCGCCTCGTGGAGATGTCGATATGGTCATAAAAAATTTGGACTTGGAGCCAAAGATCTATGCCATGGTGAGGGACTTTTTGGAGTAAGTCCTTGAAACGAGTCCATGCTTCATAAAGAGATTCATTTTGACGTTGTTGAAACATCAAGATGTCATTCCTAAGCTTAGTAGTTCTCCCCGGTGGGAAAAATTGAGCAAGGAAACGAGTGGTGAGATCATCCCATGTGGTGATGGATCCCGCGGGTAAACGCTCAAGCCATTGACTAGCTTGATCCCGTAGAGAGAATTGGAATAGGCGTAAATGGGTAGTCTCTCTAGTTTCAACACCTAGGTCTATGGAATCTACGATTTTGAGGAAGTCCTTAAGGTGTTGGTTTGGATCTTTGGAACGAAGTCCATGGAATGCACATCTGCTTTGCACCAACCGGATGGTGTCGGATCGCAAGGGGGTCACATTGGCTCCGGTGAGCTCAATGGTGTTTCGGTAGCCTTGATGGCTAGGTCGGGAGTACTCTCCTAAGGTTCGGGGCCTAAGGGGTTCTAATGGTGGGTTTTGTTGTGGTGGGATGATGGGTTCAAAGATGTTACCACCTTCCATGATGTCGGATGGTAAAGAGTTACGAACAAAGGCACGAAGAAATAAGATAGACTAAAGAAGACCTAAAAATAAAAAATAAAATCTTACTAGAAAGGAATCTAGCAAGTAGACCTAATAAAAAGAAATCCTAACCTAGACAATAACTATTCCCCAGGCTGCGGCGCCAAAAACTTGATGCGTGGGAATCGCACCTTGCTTTACCTCTCGAGGGATCTCGAGAAGCTTACAACCCCCACCAGGCAGTGTACCTGATCGTTGTAGTATAGTATAGTGACAAGTACCGGGGGATTGATCGTTCAGCTTAGGAATAGTGTCGCTAGGATTAGAAAACCTAATTAATAGTTCTAGAAGTGAGAGATGATTATTTTTGTATTTTTATATTTTTATGAAAGCAATTAAAATCTCGGTTTTTGAAGGAGTGGGCGGAATTAGTTGCTAGTCAACTAACCCAAAGCTAAGATATATTCAAAATAAAATAATAAAAATGAAAACAAACTAATTATACTAAGGTTGTGAGCAGTAATTGGAGAAATTGTGTTTACTTAGACTTCACTACTCCCTAGATATCTTTTACATGTTAATTACTTGTTATACTTGTATGGATGACGGATTGTATTACTTAATATCATTCGTGGGGTGGCATACATAACTCCCCAACTCTATGAGCTCTTATCTCCTCCTACACCATGACCCAACACAACTATAGGGATTGTAAACAGTGGCTCATGCATTAAATACAACCAATAAAGACCTAGTACGCCTCGGTTCATGTTTCTTAAGACGTTCAAGCATGTTACCATTTGGAGATCTGCCAGTTTTCTTAAGCCTAACATATAAATCATTCATCCAAGAACAAGAATAAACAAGTAATCAACACATAATCAACATCTAGGTTTCATTAGATCTAAGCAAACACAAGAGAGATCTAGCCTAGCATAATGGAATTGAGACAAGAACAAGATATAAACAACCAACACATAGACATATTGATTGAATTAGAAGAACACTTATCTCAATTACAATGCAAGGTATCAAGGGTTTGGAACCCTTGAAAAACCTGTAAAAGAGGCACCAAATTCGTCTTTAGGGTTTCACCAAAACTTCTCTCCTTTTTAATGAAAAAACTAGAAAACTATATATAGGAAAAGTAGGCTGACGGCGTCAAGAGTTACATGTGACGCCGTCACCTCGCCGCCATATACTTCCTCGGACGGCCTTGATCTACTTATGACGGCCTATGTGACGCCGTCACCGACCACGGTATTTTATTCTTGCCACTTTGACGCCGTCATGAAGGCGTTTGACGCCGTCACCACCTTCGGTATTTTAATCTTCATGTCTGACGCCGTCAAGATATTACTCTTGACGCCGTCACCTTGTATCTTCAGCATGGAAATTTGGTACTTTGCCGTTTTCTTCACTTTTATGCTCCAAAAACGTCCAAAATGGCTTCTTTTCCAGAATTCACTCTCCAAACACCTAAAATCACAAAAGGAACGATTTAGGTCAATATTTGATCAAATAAATTCGGATTCGGGCTTAAATGACCCCCAAAAAACGGATCATTTTTCGCCACATCAATGATTCTTTTTGGGAAGAGGTCGATGAATTTCTTGCTATTGATACGATTCCGTTTTCTGAGATTGATGAACTTTACTTTGATTCGGAGGGAGATACTATTTTTCTTGACAATTTGTTGAATGATGAACCGTCAATCCCTCCGGATAAAGTTAAGAAAAAGATTGAGCTTACGATTGACGATCCTCTGGAGCCCGAGCTCGAGGAATTTTTACCGGACTTTGAGAGTTTTTCCTTTGATACGACTGAGGAGATGAGTGGCAATCCCACTTATCATCTTAATTTTTCTTATCTGACTTATGAAGCTTTTAAATTTGATATCGATCATACGGAAGAGACGAGTCATGGCAGTACCACTTCTCTTGCTTTTATCTCTCTTCCGGAGTATGAGTCGTTTTATTTTGATAAGATTGAATGTGATTCTGAAAAATTTTATGATCCAGAATATGAAAGTTTCAGTTTTGATTATGAAATTGATCATGACCCGGGTGGTGTTCTTAAAAATGAAAGTCTTAATGAAAATTTTCTCCCAATCCTCCCACCCGAGAAAGTTTTTAAAATGAGCTTGAATGATAAGATTCATAATTCTACAATTATGAAGTCTTCTTTTGATGATGATGAGTTTTTCATAATTGTTATCATGACCTTCTTTCCATCTACAACATTTGGTGTGATTTCTCTTATATGTCACTCCGTCGGGAGTGAGGACGTTATTTTTTACCCTGGTATCGTTTCTAATAGTTTTCACTATTAGAATACCATCGGTTATCTCTTCGGGGTGGAACTTTCAAATAATTCATATGTTTATCCAAATATTTTGAATGAAAGCCCGAGTGAGATTATTTTTCTACGTATTTTTCCCCAAGGACGAATTAATTCGGGGATCGAGTCAAGCTCATGTGACTTGGTGAACAAAAACAAGCGCTTCGTGGGTGGCAACCCATGCTTATCCAATTTCATCTTCTTAGTTTTCTTATTTCTAACAAATAACGTGAGGAGGGGGTGCCTCTTCTACTCTTGTGTTCCATTGTTGTTTGTGATGTTTGTTTAGGATTGTCCACGATTTATGATGACTCTCGTGCTCGTCTTGATGTTCTTCCTTCACTCGAGTCTCATTTCATCGATGCTTTTGGAAATCCTATATCCGTGAATCTTATCGACTAACGTTTTCTTTGGCATAATTAATAAACGGCTCTAGAGTTTTGTTAGGATTTCCTTTACCCACAAAACATTGAGGACAATGTTTAATTCTAGTCTGGGGGAGGGCGAATCTTTGGTTCGATTTGACCGTGCATTTTTCACATGTCATGTACTCTTGCAATTCCGTTTTTCCACCAAAAATAAAAAATTGAAAAAATTGAAAATTTCAAAAATTTTGAAGAAAAAACAATGAAAAAGTCATGAAAAAGCACAAAAAGATGTGAAAAAAGTTGAAAAAAGTTGTGCAAAAATATAATAAAGTTTGAATAAGTGTTTTGACACCTTGTTGACTTTCCAGCTGGCGAGAGTATGAATAAATATTTTGACTTGACCGGGCGTGTTGTGCCCTAGCTTGTTCCCTTAACCAATGATAATCACATAAGCTTGTGCTAGTCTTGTACATAAGGAGCTATAAAATGCGAATTTTTCTTCTAGAATTTGCAAGTTTCCGTAATTGATTTTATATATGCGTGGCTGATTATCGGCTAAGTATTCGCGGCTCTGATTACTTGGAGTAGTGGTTCTCTTTAGAGCTCATGAGAGGTACTTGTGGCTTTTTACTCCCATAAAATACGTCACCGATATATAATAGATGTTCTAGGTTAATTAGTGGTATTTAGGTTTGGATAATATTTAATTCTTTATTTTCTTAAGAGAATCTTTGCTTTAGAAGTTGGGTACATATCAAGGAACATAAAAAATAAGAGCAAAAATGAAAGAATCAAAAGTCAAAAGTTGATTATGTATGTGGTTTTGGAGCTACCCGATAAGCTTCCATTGATGTTATGAGAAAAGTCAAGAAAGAAAAAAAGTGAAAAATATGAGAGTATGAAAAAAGTGAAAAAGTGAAATATGAAAAAAGTGAAAGTTGAAAGTTATGATGAATAAGAGCTTGAATGTAAATAAGTTGTTGGCGCGTGAGGTGCATGTGTATGATTCTGAATTGGACACATGAGGTGCACGTGTAATACTCCGCAACTTAGATTTATGATATTGTATGTACCCAAAAATTCTTAGATGTGGACCGAATTTCTATTGCAGTGGTTCTTAAGAGAAAATGGAAAACTACTTATCGTTTAAACTTAGGTGTCACTATCGGACTAAAAAGTATTGAAACGAGAAAATATGAAGCAATTCAGTTCTCAACAAAAAATAAAATATTGAGATAAAAAAACCTAGGACATGGGAGTAAGGAGTTTCCACAAGTAACTTTTATGAGTAGTGTTAGCATCTAACTTGTAGATAAGCTGTGATCTCGTTTATCCGTATGGTCACTTCTTAATAAGAAGTGTTTCTACTCGTTGACCCTAAAAATTATTGCAAAATTATGAAAGTTCAACAAACCATCACAAGTATGAAGTATGAAAACTACAAAAATAGAAGTGAAAGTTGAATAAAGGAAAATTTTTGGAAAACGGAGCGTTTGTGGGATTAAATGATTTTATTACTTCTTTTGAACCTCCTTGCTACTTTACAAAGTCAGTAGGAAGAGTTATAAAATTATTTATCCCAAAAGCGTGAATTGATCACATTGCGTGAGGACACGACAATACCTTAGTCTGGGGATTTTGTTATGTGTTAATTCACATACCTTTTCATAGCCAAAAACCGACCCAAATAGACTAATTATGCTAACAAATGCCAAAGAATGTGTGTTTTTATGACAGTGAACGTGCAGGTACGAATATCTTGTTAAAAGACGAAAAACAAAAGTAAATTAGCAAAAACGAGCACGAGAGTAGAATGTGTGCAGATCAGTCAATGAAAGTCAATTTCGAGCCTTAGAAGACCTCAGAGATTTGAGATTCATCAGATTTGTTCCTTGGTCTAAGTTTTATAGATTGTCAGATTCAGTCCTCTAAGTTTCAGAAGTTGTCAGTTATGGTCCTTTGAAGAATATTTATGAAGAATGATAACCCTGGTCCTTTATGAATCTGAAAATGGCATTATAAATCCTTGGATCACATTATTGGAGAATGACAGATTTGGTCCTCATAATTTCATATTTACACCATTGGTCCTTGCTTTTTACTAATATCAAAATCTGAAAATACAACTACAAATAAAGCCTAGTCCAAGTCTAATCCAAACCCACAAAAATACGTAAGCCCAAATTTTATAACAAAAGTCCAATCCACCACACATTTTCCTTGACCCGATCCATAAACACGCTTGGTCAACACTTAATACCACACGGTCAAATCCCAATTTAATAATACCCTTTTACCCGCCCCCTTTTCACCCCTTTTCCTAGAAAATAACTATTCACCATGAACCTTAATTACCCCACCCATATAATTACAGCAATTAATGGCAAATTGGTCAAATCAATGTACTTCTAGAAGGTCAGAAGCGTGTCAGGGTATGTCAGGGGATCTAAGAAGCACACATGGGGACAGATGGCAGTTGATGATTAGATACTACATGTCATTGATAGTGATCCAAGGGTGCTCATCATTGGGTAATGATTGAAGGATGATCAAGGGCTCAGAATGGTACTCAAGAAGCACACCACACAGATTGCCAAGCTGGCAATCCGTGGCTACCTCGCTCTTAATCCTTCTCACTCTTTTAGTATAAATAGAGGTGTAGTATCAGTGTAATAGGGGTGGAGTTTTAGGATAGCTAAACTCGGCCAAAATTTCCTTTGAATGTATTTAGTGTAGTTTTATTGTAATTCAATTTAATTTTCAATGAAATCAGCTTTTCTTTAAACTTTTCATCTTATTGTTGTTACTGTTCCTAATTAGCTTTAATCTCTTTGGTATCAGCTTATTTTACATCATTCTATCTTACATATTAATTTCAAAGTTTTATGTCATGCAATAGTTTTTATAGAAACAGAAAATAAAAAAATATAGCATCAAATTAGTTTTCAATTTGAAAGCAGTTTTCATTTAAGTTTGTTTCTGAGTTTTGAACATCTCAAATCAGCTTTACAAAGCTTTTGTGAGTTTTTACTTAAATTCCTTGTTCATTAGTACTATTGGTCAAAGTAAGTCAACTATTGCAGAATTGGGAGGTTAATTGGTGGAGTTTTGATAGTTTGGGATAGAAATGGAAGGTCCTAGCCCATCTTAAAGATAGGTAACTTTGGAAAACTCTCTGTTCATGCTGAGAGTGTTTGTAAGTTTCATTTTCAATTTAAATGGAGCTTTTGATATAAGATCTGTTATATGTTTGAGTTTTTGTGGATCTGAGTATTTGATTGTTTATGATGCTTGTGATAGCTGATTTTGCTTCTGTGATTGATAAAATAGTTGTTTGGATTAGTAGGTTAGTGATTAAAAGCTTGAATTGAAGTTTCATTGTACAATCTGTCTGTTAAGGCAGTGTTTGGATTTGTAGTTTACTGAGGTGTGTAGTAGTTGAGTAGCTAATTAATTGGTACACTTAGGTTGTTTTAGTATTGTAAGAGTTATTCAGAACAATAAAACAGTAGTTCATTTTGCAAAAAGTCAAAGTAAGGTTCAAATCTCATTAACAGTTAGAAATTTAGAAATTAGTTAGTGGCATTAAAGATATAGTTATAATCTAGTTCATAGTAGCTTAATATAGTGGAATTATAGATTAAAATTACAAATAGGGGTAGTTATAATCAATAAAAGTTGGATTAAGTCAATTAGTTATAGCATTCATTTAGTCAACTGATTTCAAATTATAGTCTCTACTAGCTGCTTAACTTGTATCAATTTAGAGCATCTATTAGTTGTTAGAGATAGGGCTTCTACTGTTTTTAGACTCTCAATAGTATAAATGAGCTTTTGCCCCCTTAAGTTTGTACTTTAGAGCTTATTTAGTCAGCTTATTCTTGTCTGCAATATAGGTGATTGAACTAGGTTTCTCTTTTGGAAATTAGGGCTGCTAGTGCTTATTTGAGCTTTTGCTTGTGCTATTTTATCATATCAGAGTTTCTTTGGTTGAGTTTTTGTGATTTCATTCAGTTCTTAGCTTCCTAGCTTATTCTGTCATTGTTTTGCTTACCTCTAGTTCTAGCTATAGTGCTTATTTGCTTGCATCTAGTATTTCTGTGAGATATCTCATCATTTCTGAGCATTACTGAGCTTATTTGAGTTCATTGCATGTGTGGTTCAAGTTTGGTATAGTTTTGTAGCAAGTGCTTATAAGCACTTGCCATAAGCAGTTTCTGTCCAAATAAACACTTCTGCTACTTAATTTCCTTTCAAAATTTTTCTGCAAACTTTTCATAATATTCTAGATTTTCTGTAAATTTTTCACATTTCTCTAAGTTGATTTGATATTTTTCTTAATTTTTCTTCAATTATAATCATTTTTAAATCCTTTTTAATAAACAAAAATCAAGAAAAATAATAAGAAAAAGCTTTTAAAAATAGAAAAATATTTTAGATAATTCTTTTATAATATTTTAGATTTTTCAGAATAGAATTTATAATTTTCCCATTATTTTTTACATTTTCCTTTATTTTAATTACTTTTTAATTCAATAAATAGAAAATAATTCATAGAAAATAAATAAAAAGTCAAAAAAAATATTTTTGTTTTTCTCAAAATTCTTTTTAGTAGTTTAAGATTTTTAGAAACTTGTTTCACATTTGTAGGATCATTTTTAGTATAAAAGTTACGTTTTATTTCGTACGCTACGTTTAATAATCGCGTTTGCGTTTCCGTTTTCTAATTTTAGACACTTGTGCATATATAGCTTGTACTTTCTGCTTTATTCTCTATTTCTTTTCATAATTTGAATTTAACCATCACTTTTCACTATTCATTTTTCACTACACGGTTCACGAATCGATATTCGAGATTCCATTCAACTTTCGTTGGGAAACGACACTTATAAATATACTATTGATTTTGACACAATCAAGACCTAAAAAGTAGTATTCAACAGAAAAGAAACACCAGAAAAAAACAAACTAGGTTATGCTATATAATTTGGATTTTTGAAAACTTATGTAAAACTTGACTTAGAACAGAGTTTAAGGGAGCCCAAAGCTCAAAAAAAAAGTTATATGAGATTATGTGAGCAGTACAGAATGCTTGAAAACAACTTTGAGAAAGAAAAAAATGCTTGGAATTAAATCACAATGAATTTAAAGGAAACTTGAAATTTCATCAATAAAACTTAAACTACACAACTTGAAAAGGAACGACAACTTGAAACTAAAGTGCTGGAATTAGAATTTGCAAGAAAATTAAATGGTCAAAAACTTTTCTAAATGCTTGGAAAGTTGGACAAAATAACTAAGTATGTTGAGGCTGCTATTTATACTAGAATGTCTAGTGTTTCTCTTTGCTTGTCAGCTTCTGAATTGTGTTTGTTTTGTGAGAGAGATAAGCTTGTATCAACACTTGTGTTACTTTGCGTCAATCTTGGCCATAGGATAAAAACTTGGCCTCCAGTCTCAAAATATTAGCCACATGATAAGTTTTGTGCTTGGTGGGATCTCCAGCGTGGCATAGGAGAAGAGACACAGGCATGTGAACACTCTTGTCTTGGTGTGGAACAAATTAAGAGGAAGAAAGTGACGGGGGTGGAGCAGGGGAGGTATTGGCGCCAATTGGTTTGAGGGTTTATGGGATTGTTTGTGTGTTTGATTGGTACAAAGTCAAACGGGGTTGTGGGTTTTTATTAGTAAAAATAGAAACGGGGTGAGTAGGGTGGTGTGTGAGTTTGGCTGAAGGGTAATTTGGGCTAAGGGATTAAGTGGGTTAAAGGTAAGTGGGTTAAGGTTTGTATTGTTGGATTTGGTTGGTTTAGTTTAGTGTTAGTTTTAGATTTATTAGTAAAATTGAAAAGTAAATAAAAACTGATTTGTGCAAAAATATCTTTTATAGCATTTTTTAATAATAACAACAACAACAACAACAACAACAACAACAACAACAACAACAATAATAATAATAATAATAATAATAATAATACTTATATACATAATAATACTAAGAATACTAATCTTAATAATACTAATAATAATAAAAATAGTAATAATAATAGTAAAATACTTAATAGCATTTATCAAAAATGTTTTGTGATTTTATTTCGAAAAATCGTTTTTGATTTGGTTTCGGGAAAACGGTTTCGAGTTTTGTTTTTGAAAATGATTTTTGCATTTAAGTATCGGGGCTTAGGGATAAAAAGGGTATTTTTTTGATTTGGTCTAAGGTTAACGGGTAAATGGGTAATTTTGGGTTTGGTGTGGTTTTCCATGCCCCCCCCCCCCCCCATGTCACACTTCAAAGATTGACTTTGATCTTTGACTCTTTGTCTTTTTCTTCGTTTTTCTTCAAAAATGTGTTGAGTCGATCAGGTAATGCTCCATTTAGCTCCGTGTTCCCATCCAAGCTCCGTTTTGCTCACATTTGCCTTGTTTTCAATCGATTTGTACCTGAAATACACAAAAACACATTCCAAGAATATTTGTAATATTATATGCTCGTTTTGGGTGTTTTGGTTGTTTTGGTCGGTTTTTCAGGCCTAAAATGATGAGTAAAAGGCCACTCATCAGCAATCCCACTCCCTCCTCTCAACCTATAATTGCTAATTCTTCTCCTTCCCTCACTCCGTTTGAGGGAAGTGACTTCGTCTTAGAGAAAATAGAGGCCTTTCTCAAAAGTGACTCAATTCCCGAGGGGATTGATAACCAATAGATTGACCCGGAAGGGGATATCCTTCTCCTTGAGAAGTTGCTCAATGAAGATCCCTCTCCTCCTCCTGTTCTTCCACAAAAACTTCATAAAGAGGAAATCAAATATGTTTAGAAAATTGATGAATTTCCCAAAGTCGAGCTTAAGGACTTACCTCCTCATCTTGAATATGCATTCCTAGAGGGTGATGATAAATTATCCGTCATAATTGCTAAAGACTTAAAAGATGAGGAGAAAGCTGCTCTCATAAAGGTTTTGAAATCCCACAAGCAAGCAATTGCATGGAAACTCTCTGATATCAAGGGCATTAACCCTGATTTCTGTACTCATAAAATCTTAATGGAGGATGATTTCAAACCAGCAGTTCAACAACAGAGACGGGTTAATCCCAAAATTCATGAGGTTATCAAACAAGAGGTTCTTAAACTTCTTGATGCCGGTTTGATTTACCTTATCTATGACAGTCCTTGGGTTAGCCCAATCCATTGTCACAAATGATGAAAATGAGTTGATTCAAACTCGGCTGGTTACGGGGTGGCGTGTGTGCATTGACTATAGAAAGTTAACTGACGCCGCCCGTAAAGACCATTTCCTCTACCCTTCATGGACCAAATGCTCGAGAGATTAGCGGAAAACGAGTGTTATTGTTTCCTTGACGGTTTCTCGGGTTACTTTTAGATTCCCATTGATCCACAGGATCAAGAGAAGACCACATTCACGTGCCCCTACGGAAATTTAGCCTATAAACGTATGCCTTTCGGCTTATGTAAAGCTCCAGGCACGTTCCAAAGGTGAATGATGGCCATATTCCACGACATGATAGGGAAAACTTTGGAGGTCTTTATGGATGATTTCTCGGTCATTGGGGATTCTTTCCAATCATGTCTCTCCTATTTAGAGAACATGCTGAAACGCTGTAAAGAAACAAATTTGCGTCTAAATTGGGAGAAGAGCCATTTTATGGTCAAAGAGGGCATTATCCTCGGCCATAAGATTTCCAAAAGTGGGATTGAGGTTGATAGAGCTAAAGTTGATGTTATAGCTAAACTGCCTCCTCCCACTACTGTCAAAGGTGTCAGGAGTTTTCTCGAGCATGGCGGTTTCTACCAGAGATTCATTCAGGATTTCTCCAAAATAGCCTGGCCTATGACCCATCTTCTTAAAAAAGATGCTCCTTTCATCTTTTCTCCTGAGTGCATCGAGGCTTTTCAAACTTTAAAGAAAAAGCTTACTGAAGCACCCATCCTTGTAGCCTCCGATTGGGACCTGCCCTTTGAACTTATGTGTAATGCCAGTGACTTTGCAATAGGTGCAGTCCTGGGGCAATGAAAAACAAAACACTTTCAGCCGATACACTATGCCAATAAAACTATGACTGAAGCTCAAGCTCACTACACCACAACGGAGAAGGAACTCTTAGCCGTTGTATATGCCTTTGAGAAGTTTTGACCATACTTAATCATGACCAAATGCATAGTGTATACGGACCACTCAGCTTTAAAATACCTCTTTGCTAAATAAGACGCAAAGCCATGACTGCTCCGATGGGTTCTCCTCCTACAAGAATTTGATATCATCATCCGTGATAAAAAAAAGGAGCTGAGAACCTAGCAGCTGATCATCTATCCCGACTAGAGAACCCTCACCAAGATGTCCTCGAGAAACAGGAAATTAATGAAACCTTTCCTCTCGAAACACTCAATGTGATCTCTTCTCGTGGTGATTCTACTATCCCATGGTTTGCATACTTTGCAAACTACCATGCGGGTAACTTCATTGTCAAAGGGATGTTGTCCGAACATAAGAAAAAGTTCTTCAAAGATGTAAACCACTACTTCTGGGACGATCCCTATCTATTCAAAATCTGTGCTGATCAAGTCATCCGACGGTGTGTCCATGGCCAAGAAGCCATGGATATCCTCAAAGCTTGTCATGTTGGACCCACGGGGGGAAATCATAGCCCAAACTACAACGCCAAAAAAGGTTTTTGATTCCGGATTCTACTGGCCCACGATCTATAAAGATGCCCACGAACTTGTCAAAACCTGTGACGCTTGTCAGCGTCACGGGAATATTTCTAAGAAGGATAAGATGCCTCAAAACGCCATCTAAGTCTGTGAAATCTTAGAAATCTGGGGCATTGATTTTGTTGGTCAGTTCCCGTCTTCACAAGGGAATAAATATATACTCGTGGCCGTCGTCGACTACTTGTCCAAATGGGTTGAAGCAAAGGCTTTACCCACCAATGATGCCCGAGTTGTTGTGAAATTTTTGAAATCTCTTTTTGCTAGGTTCGGAACTCCACGTGCCATAATTAGTGATCGTGGTACGCACTTTTGCAATGATCAATTTACAAGAGTCATTCTAAAGTACGGTGTCACTCACCATCTTTCCACCGCGTATCACCCCCAAACAAGTAGGCAGGTGGATGTTTCGAATCGTGGCATAAAAAGAATTCTGGAGAGGACAGTAGGTGAAAACCATGCCTCTTGGTTGGATAAGATAGATGATGCTCTCTGGGCCTTTCGAACAACTTACAAAACACCCATCGGGTGTACTCCATACAAGCTGGTGAACGGGAAGGCGTGTCATCTACCGATTGAGCTAGAGCACAAAGCCTACTGGGCCTTAAAACATGCCAACTTCAACCTTAAGACAGCAGGTGATCACCGCAAGGTTCAGCTAAATAAATTAAAGGAACTTCGTGATCAGGCTCACAAAAATTCTTTGATCTACAAAGAAAAGACAAAGAAGATCTACGACTCAAAGATTAAGAACCGCGTTTTCAACGTTGGTGATCGAGTCCTTCTTTTTAACTCAAGATTAAAGATTTACTCGGGCAAACTCAAAACCCGTTGGTCTGGGCCTTTGATAATCACTAGAGTGTTTCCATATGGAAACATTGAGTTATCTCAACCCAACGGTCCCAACTTTAAAGTGAATGGTCATCGGTTGAGTCATTACTTTGGAGAGGACATACCACCCATGGTTGTCCCGGATCTCCAAACTTTCTCTACGAACCAATGAATTTGGGGATCGAGTCAAGCTAGTAACTCGGTGAACAAAAATATCAGCATGCACATGGGTGTTCACCTATGTTTCTGACTTCTCGCTTCTTTCTAATAAAGTAATGAGAAGGGGGGAAACCTCTTCTACATCTTTTGTTTGTAGTTGTTGTTGTGTTTCTACAGGCAATTGTTCCCGAAGCATGAAGGCTCTCTTGCTCGTATTGTTGTCCTTACTTCATTCAAACTTCATCGTTCAAGAGTTCTGATATCCTTAACAAACGTTATATTTTGGCATAATTAGTAAACGGCCTTAAATACAACGTAGGATAACCCTCGCCTTTGAAACATTGAGGACAATGTTTAACTTTAGTCTGGGGGGGGGGGTATCTTCGATTTGACTTGCACATTTCATGTGCCGTTTACTCATGCAACTCTGTTTTTCTCGAAAAATCCAAAAAGAATTGAAAATTTTCATCAGAAAAGTACAAAAAAAAATGAGAATATTTGAAAAATTCACTACAAAAATATAATAAGTTTTGACACTTTGTTTTGACTTTCCGCTTGGTAGTTTAGGAATAGAAATTTTGAACTGACCGAGCGTGTTGAGCCCTAGCTTGTTCCCTTAACTTTTAAGGCTAAGCATCCGTGGATCTCATTACTTGAGATTTTAAATTTGCGGAGAACGAGGAATGATAGTAAACTCATTAGTGTGATTAGATGCTAAACGTGGAATAGTTGGATTTATTTAGAGCTCATAACGGTTACTTGTAGTCCTTGCTCCCGCAAGATTGAAAACCAAAAAATAAAATAATTAGAATTACGCGTTTTCAAAAGTTGTCTAAATTTCCGCTCACTTTACGTGATGGCATTAGCAATAAATGGGCCTTGGATCCTTTATTCTGAAAGGCGTTTAGGTCTTGGAAGTCCCCGTTTGTTTGTATGCCACATGAGGTTCATAAATAACACCATCAATATGTAATAAATGCCAAAAATAGTTGTGGTTCGACAAGCGGATCCTTGCATCCTTTGTTCTGAAAGGTGCTTAGGTCTGGGAGTTTCACCGTGAAGCTCCGTATGCTTGAGGCAAAGTTAATTGAAATAAAGTCATAAGTACCAAAAATAACTGCGGTTCGACTAGCGGATCCTTGCATCCTTTGTTCTAAAAGGCGCTTAGGTCTGGGAGATTCACCATGAAGCTCCGTATGTTTGAGGTACAAGTTATATATATAAATCCAAGTAAAAAGAAAAAAAATGAAAAAAAAATGATCAAAAATGTTGAAATATGAAAAAGTGAAAAATATAATAAATGTGGTGTGAATGTGTGAGCCTTTTGAGTTAAATTTTAATGATTTTTAAATCCGTCTAAATCTATCAAACTTTAAACTTATCGGAACAAAAATGAGCAATCATTTCTTTAACAAAGTCTAGATACAATAAGACTTGGGAGCAGGATTTACAATTAGCATTTATGAGTAATGTTAGCATCTAATGACATATTTGGCTATGATTTCGTTTTTACGCTTAGCTTGGAAACTCGTGTAAAATCAGGGACGATGTATTCTATCCATATCGACACTTTTCTCTGAGCTGTGTTTCTTACTCTGTGACCCTAAACATTATTGAAAAATGATGAAAGGCAAACATCCCGTCACACATAAGTGTAAAAAGTACGTAAATAGTAGTGTAGGAAATAAAACTGAAAAACGGAGCGTTCTCAAGAATAAATGATTTTGTACTCTCTTTTGAACATTTTGCTACTTCTTCAATGTCAGTAAAAAGAGTTATGAAAATTATTTATCTCGTAGGCGTGAAATGATTCCATTGCGTGAGGATACAACAATACCTTCGTCTGGGGGGATTTGGTGTGTGCTTATTCACACACCTTTTTCTGGCCAAATTAAGACCAAAACAGACACAAACTAACCATAATTGCCAAAGATATTGTGTTTTTGTGTTTGTGATCGTAAAGGAACGGATATTTCAGAAATTGGCAAAAATTAGGCAAAACAAAATGAGCACGAGTTTGGAAAACGTGTCAAAAGCCAGAACCGGGGAAGCAAATTACCACTTTTGAGCTCAGATTGTCAAAACGCACCTTGTGGAATCGCAAAATGCCAAAAATAGTCCTTAGAGCAAAAGTTTGCAAAATTGGCATAAATGGTCCCTCAAGTTTGGAAATTGGCAGAAATGACCCATGAGCATTGGATTTGGACAAAATGCCAAAAATTAGTCCTTGGGAATTCACAAGTTGTCAAGATTGGTCCCTGGGTGAAAATTTTGAAGAATTTACAATTTTAGTCCCTCAAGTTTCAAAGTTGGTAGAAATGGCCCGTGGAAGATTAAATTTTGAAGAAAAGTCAACTTAAATCCTTAGTAATTCAAAAATGGTCACTATTGTTCCTTGGATGAAACTTTTCAAGAAATGGCAAAACAGGTCCTTCAAGTTTGAGAAATTACATATTTGGTCCCTGGGAATCTTAATTTAGGAAATAAACACTTATGGTCCTTATACTATTGGAACTTCGCAAGAGTGATCCCTGGATGAGCTTTGGAAAAATTACACTTTCAGTCCCTTAAGAAAACAGAAAATACAAAATTGGTCCTTGTGTAATTGCTACAACCAAACGGGCTCTCTTTGTTATTAATAAACCTAGTCCAAATCCAATCCAACACAACACCATCACCAAAGCCTGATCCACCAACACCTCAGGCCCAAAACTCCACCAGCCCACTCCATTTTTACGTGTAAAAAGAACCATGTCAAACCTTGGCCAATCCCATCACCCCCAACCTTTTCCCTCCCCAACTTGTCCCTGCAACAAGTCACTTCCACCTCCCCCCACCATCCCTGTGACTTCCACCGCCCAAACCCCCTTGCACCTAACAAAACAATAACAATTAATGCCTCCCCCCCTAATTGTAAGTTATCAGTCCAATTGCAATTCCAAGTTTCCCGCCAAAAAAACCAATGGAAGGCAAGGATTAATTCTAAGCATCCAAAGGCTAGAAATTGATGGGAAAGACACAAAGGACCAGTTGGAACCTTAAAATGCCCTAAAAATAGTAGAAGAAGAAGAAACAGAGGAGTAGTAGATTATTTAGTACAATAGCTTGTCATTTTAATTATTTTTCTAACTCCAGTGTAATTCATAGCTTTTAAAGTGTAATTTTAACCTTTCCATTGTATCTGAAACTCATTTAAATTAGCAATTTCAAGCTTCCAGTTTTAAATTCCAAATTTGAATTTTTTAGTTAGAAATTTCAAAGTATTGTAATGTTGTTGAAAGCTGTTGTTTAGGGACACTTAAGCTCTCATAAGTTCATTTAATAGCTTCTATGATCCATTAGAATCATTTAAACGAGTGTTCCTTTCATAAATTAAAAAAAAAAAAAAAAAAAAAACCAAAACAAAGAAGAAGAACTATGGATGGAGCACTGTAAATATTGGATGGCAGTGGGTTAGTGGCTTTGTGGAAAGCCTATAGGTGTGTTCTAAGGTCCTTGGTTCATGGTTCTTAGTCTAGATGCCTGTGTAAGCTTTTATACAATTTTCTTGCATACTACTGTAGCTTGTTTAATCCTGTGTTACTATGATGTTTTTAGGTTTATTAAGTGTTTATCAGTTAAATTAATGCTTATTATTACATGTTTATTCATTAGAATTCATATTAGCTCAATCCTTTAATATAACTGCCAAATTAGTATTATATGGAGTTATGAGTGTTAGGAATACAAATATTCCTGTAAAAGACTCGGTTACCTAATTATTGTAATAGCATTAAGTTAACTCGTAGTTAGTATAGTTATTAGTTAGAATTAGTTTAAGTAACATCATGGAAGAAGGACATGTCTTTATCCACTATATGCCTGATCCACAGCCCGGGTGTGGGCGTTTTTATTCTTTGTATAAATACCCCTCTCCCACCAAAGGAAAGGGTTGGACCTTCTCATTCTATCTAATCTAACATATCATTTTCCTTTTTTTTCTCTCAAACCATACGCCACCCAAATCTTATGTTTCATCATGTTTGTGACTTAGATACTGATGAGGCGAAAAATGAACCACTTTTAGGGGGTCATTTAAGCCCGGAATTGAATTTATTTGATCAAATATTGCCCTAAATCATTCCTTTTGTGATTTTAGGTACTTTGGGAGAGAAATCTGGAAAAGGAAGCAATTCAGACGTTTTTGGAGCATAAAAGTGAAGAAAACGCCAAAGTTTTAATTTTCCTTGCTGGGAACAGTAGGTGACGGCGTCAAGAGCAACATCCTGACGGCGTCAAGAGTAAATTACATGACGGCCCAGTACAAACATGAAGGCGTCACAAGTAGAGCGTCAAGAGTAAAACACGTGACGGCTTGGAAGACCCTAACACATGACGGCGTCAGATGTAGATCATGGCAGTCCGAGAAGTATTTTGGCGGCGAGATGACGGCATCACCTATTTGGTCTTGACGCAGTCAGCCTCAATTTCCTATATATAGTTTTATAATTTTCATTCATTAAAGAAAGGGGGAGTTTTGGAGAAACCCTAAGGCCGAACCTATTACGAATTTTACAGGTTTTTCAAGGGTTTTCAGCCCTTGAACCCTTTCATGTGTAATTAAGATAAGTGTTCTTTCAATTCAATCAATATGTCTATGTGTTGGTTGTCTATATCTTGTGCTTGTGTTAATTCCACCATGCTAGGCTAGATTTATCTTGTGTTTGCTTAGATCTAATGAAACCTAGATGTTGATTATGTGTTGATTACATGTTTATGGTTGTATTGGATGAATGATTTCGATGTTAGGCTTAAGAAAACTGGCATATCTCCAAATAGTAACATGCTTGAACGTCTTAGGAAACATGAACTGACGTGCACTAGGTTTTATTGGTTGTATTTAATGCATGAGTAAATTCTAATGATCCCATGTTAGGAGCTTCTTAGCCGGCTCGACATAGGAGTAAAGTAGGCACTCATAGGATTGGGGAATTAAGTGCGCCACCCCATGAATGGTATTAAGGAATACAATCCGTCATCCACGCAACTATAACAAGTAATTAACGTGTAAAAGATATCTAGGGAGTAGTGAAATCTAAGTAAACACAATTTCTCCACTTATTGCTCACAACCTTAGTTAATTTAGTTTATTTTCATTTCTAGTATTTTATTTTGATTGCATCTTTAATATTGGGTTAGTTGACTAGCAACTAATTCCGCCCAAATCCTTCAAACCCAAGATTTTTACTTGCTTTCAAAAAAAATATAAAAATACAAAAATAATCATCCCTCATCTTTGGAACTAGTATTTAGGTTTTCTAATCCTAGCGACACTATTCCTAGCTGAACAATCAATTCCCCGGTACTTGTCACTATACTATACTACAACGATCAGGTACACTGCCTGGTGGGGGTTGTAAGCTTCTCAAGATCCCTTGAGAGGTAAAGCCTGGTGCAATCCCTACGCATCAGATACTATCCTACAATTGGTATCAAGAGCCAAGGTTTCATCTTAGGGCCTTGGTGAATCTTATTTGGTGTGGTTTTGTATAGTTTTTTGTTACTTTGAAGTGTTTCTCTTGAAAACATCTTGGTTTGATCTTTATAGTGTTATTAGACATGTTAGAGATGTACTTTTATGATCTTTGGTGTTAGTATAACATTGTGTTTCAGTTGGTTACACTATATCATACGTTTATTTGAAGTTTGGATTGGGTTTGAGTAGTTATTCTTGTCTGCGGTTAGCTCCACTGCCTCATTTCATCGTTGCGATTTGCTTCTGGATTTTGTGGTTAGTTTGTTTGCGATTACTACTTTTGGTAAACAGACAAAACGTAAGGAAAGTGACAGTTTTGGACCATTGTGGACTGCGATTTGCTCCTGCGGTTTGGTGGTCTGCGATTAAGTATTTATGGTTTGCGTTTTCTGCGGTTACAACACTTTCGATTTGATCATCTTGCGGTTTCCTCCTTACTGCGGTTTGTGCCTAGCATTTTACTCACTTAGAGGTTAACTTACCTTGTGGTTTGTTTAGTCTGCGGTTAGTCACTCTCTGCGGTTAGCTCTTCCTGCGATTTACTCATCTAGTTGCAGTATGCTCCTACTTTGCGGTTTGTTCTTTTAGGTTGCGACTTTCTCAACTTGTTTGGCAATTTACTAAGTGATGAGATTCGTGTGATAGGTTAATCATTTTGCAATTCGTGAATTGTTGTAACTTTAGTCGTTTCAATTAATCTAATTGTGATCTGACGTTACGAGTTAATCCTTTCGACTTGACTAATCTTAATTGGATATATTGTAACTTGACTTGTCACAACTTAACACCTGATGCAAACTGTGACTCATCTGGTATCTCTCTATTAGTTTAACTTGCTGAGTATATCTTCCGGTTTCTTTTGTTGAGTTTAGTAAAATCCCTAGAAAGAATCATTTCTCGGTTTAAGTCACAAAAGCTGTAAAATCCCGTTTGAAGACTTTGAGATATCGACAGTTTCAGATGACATTCAAGTTGCTGGGCTGACACCCGACCTCCGATGCTAGACAGGACAGATTATGAATCATGAGCACAAAGAATCATATTGTATTGCTTGGGTAAAGAAAATGGTGAGAACATTCTGCGACCTATCGATGAAGGTCCTATGCAGATGGGTACAACCAGAGATGCTATCTCCACGGCTGAGGATGGTGCTGTCATCCATGGAATTGATAGACCACACACTTACAATGATCTCAATGATGTTGAAAAGAAGCGCTATGATGCTAACATTCGAGCCTCCAACATCGTGATACAAGGGTTATCCAAAGATGTGTACAAGCTAATCAACTTCAACACTGAAGCCAAAGCTGTTTGGGACAATGTCAAAATGCTTCTATCTGGATTGGAGTTGACCAAAGAAGACCGTGAATCTCAATTGTATGATGAGTTTGAGCATTTCAAAATGAATCCTGGTGAAAACATTACCGACTACTATGTCAGATTTCACAAGCTGGTTAATGACGTGAGAATGATCAGAATGACAATGCCCAACATTTAACTCAACTCTAAGTTTGTGAACAACATGTCACCTGAGTGGGATCGTTTTGTTACAGCAGTTAAGCTCAACAAGGGATTGAGAAATACAAACTATGAACAATTGTTTGCATATCTACAACAACATGAGAAGCATGCAGCATATGATCGTCAATTAAGAGAGAAGCTCAATCCAACTGTCACCAATGAATCACTTGCTTTTATGACTAGTATGTTGCCAACCAATTAACCAGTGCCATCAGTGGATCACTCATCTCTACAGTCATCGGCTGCCATGAATACCCATCTCGACTCAGGGTACTCTCACACTGACAAGATGATTGACAATCTTTCCAATCAAGTGTCTCTACTGGTTCAACATTTCAGGGCTGCACACCTCCTACCAACAATCAACTCAAAACTTCCTCCAATCCACGTTATCAGGCTACTGTGGAAGATGGTAAAGTAATGGTGCAGAACGTTCAGGGCAGACAGAATGTGAATCAAAGGAATGTTGTGCGGGGTAAGTTTCATAATAGAGTTGGAAATGTGAATCAGGGACAAGGAAGGAAACCAAAATGTTACAACTGTGGGGGTTTAGGTCACATCGCCAGAAACTGCACTCAGCCAAAACGTCCTCAAAACTCAGACTACTTCAAGTACAAAATGTGGCTTATGCAAGCTCAAGAGAATGGAGTTGTGCTAAATGAGGAAGAATTGGTGTTTATTGCTAGGGATGATGGAAAGTGATGTGTAGGGATTGCACCAGGCTTTACCTCTCAAGGGATCTTGAGAAGCTTACAACCCCCACCAGGCAGTGTACCTGATCGTTGTAGTATAGTATAGTGACAAGTACCGGGGGATTGATCGTTCGGCTAGGAATAGTGTCGCTAGGATTAGAAAACCTAAATACTAGTTCTAGAGATCAGGGACGATTATTTTTGTATTTTTATATTTTTTAGAAAGCAAGTAAATATCTCGGGTTTGAAGGATTTGGGCGGAATTAGTTGCTATTCAACTAACCCAATACTAAAGATGCAATCAAAATAAAATACTAGAAATGAAAATAAAACTAAATTAAACTAAGGTTGTGAGCAATAGGTGGAGAAAATGTGTTTACTTAGATTTCACTACTCCCTAGATATCTTTTACACATTAATTGCTTGTTATAGTTGCGTGGATGACAGATTGTATTCCTTAATACCATTCATGGGGTGGCGCACTTAACTCCCCAATCCTATGAGTGCCTACTTCACTCCTATGTCGAGCCGGCTAAGAAGCTCCTAACATGGGATCATTAGAATTTACTCATGCATTAAATACAACCAATAAAACCTAGTGCACATCGGTTCATGTTTCCTAAGACGTTCAAGCATGTTACCATTTGGAGATCTGCCAGTTTTCTTAAGCCTAACATCGAAATCATTCATCCAATACAACCATAAACAAGTAATCAACACATAATCAACATCTAGGTTTCATTAGATCTAAGCAAACACAAGATAAATCTAGCCTAGCATGGTGGAATCAAGACAAGCACAAGATATAGACAACCAACACATAGACATATTGATTGAATTAAAAGAACACTTATCTCAATTACACATGTAAGGGTTCAAGGGCTGAAAACCCTTGAAAAACCTGTAAAAATCATATATGGTTCGGCCTTAGGGTTTCTCCAAACTTGTTCCTCTCAATGAATGAAAATTAGAAAACTATATATAGGAAATTGAGGCTGACGGCGTCAAGACCAAATGGGTGACGCCGTCATCTCGCCGCCAAAAGAATTCTCGGACTGCCTTGATCTACATCTGACGCCGTCATGTATTAACTTTTTCCAGGCCGTCACGTATTTTACTCTTGACGCTCTTCCTTGTGACGCCTTCATTTCTGTACTGGGCCGTCATGAAATTTACTCTTGATGCCGTCAAATTGTTGCTCTTGACGCCGTCACCTACTGTTCCCAGCTTGGAAAATTAAATCTTTGGCGTTTTCTTCACTTTTATGCTCCAAAAACGTCCGAATTGCTTCCTTTTCCAGATTTCACTCCCAAAGTACCTAAAATCACAAAAGGAACGATTTAGGGCAATATTTGATCAAATAAATTCAATTCCGGGCTTAAATGACCCCTTAAAAGTGGTTCATTTTTCGCCTCATCAGAAAGACATTTGATGATGATGTGGATGAGCAACCAGTTCAGGACTTGGCTCTTAATGATCCAAACATCTTCGAAGTAGAGGATTGTGACGCTTTTGACTCAAATATTGATGACGAACCCACTACTCAGACAATCTTCATGGCTAATCTATCATCTGTTGTCTCACCCACACGACAATCTGGTCCCTCCAAATCATCCATCATATCTGAGGTACTGAAATTATATGATAAATGTGCAGTCAATGATGAACAAAAACCTTCAACGATATACGACGAAATAATGTTGGTGAATCAAATGAGGTTGAATTGGAAACCATTAACGTTTTCCTAATTGAGCAACATTCGGATCACAACAGTAATTTTGACGTATCTTGTGGAATGTCTTCTGTTGCGTGTGATGATGATGTGATGCATGAACGATCGATATATAACGAAGTGCAACAAACAAACGTTGCTGAATTAGATATTGCTAACATGGGAAATAGCAATATTGTCCCATATGAACAATATGTAGAGCACAACGTCGAGTCTATTGTATCAAGTAATATATCCTCTGTTGATGACAATGAGTGTGAATTTGATGAGTACACTGCTGTTGCACCTGATGAAACTCTGACCACTATGATTAATATTCTTAAGGATCAAGTTAGGTGTTATGAACAACGTGCAAAATTTGAGCTAACAGAATGTGAACAAAAAATGGAATGGCAAATGCATGCTTACATTACTAAACAAAACTTAAAGGAAATGGCCTTTAAACAAGAGATTAAATCTTTTCAAAATCAACTTGATCATGCCTTTAAGGAAAAACAGGAAATTCAGGATAGTTTAAATCTCCAAAAAAATGAATTTCAAGAAAAGGAAAATAAACTGTTAAACGAATTTTCTAACCTTAAGCAGTTGAAAAACAAACTTGAAAAAAAGTTGTATGTTCAAGGCCAAACCTGTCAAACAGCTCAAATGATGGAAAAGCACATTAAACTGCGGGATAAGCATAGTGATAAGGATTTAGGGTTGCCTAAAACAAACTTCCTTAAGAGCGTTAGAGCCTCTCAACCTGCCCTCTATGATGCTAAGGTTATGCTTACACCCAATCATGATCCCCCAAATAGTTGGTCTGACAAAGAATTGGATGAACTTGATTATGCCGATAGAGAGAGATTTGATAAAAAATGAAGGATCCAAAGTGCATTAAACACCGAGTCATTGTTAAGCCCCATGATTATTATGAACAAAACCGAGTGACTGTTTTTGCACCTCAAACTAAGTTAACACCAGAACAGGTATTTTGGCCTTTAGAAGTTGAGAAAATGAAAGCTGAGGAAATTAAGGCTAAAACACCTCAAAAGTTAGTTGCCCCAATGGTGTATCCCCCCAATACACCAATGCACTTAGTTCAGTTGTCACTTCCCATGCAATTCAAAACTCTTATTAGCATTTATGTCCTTTGTCAAATGTTCACTGATTTTGATAAAACATGCAAAAAGAGAATCACACCAACGGGAATCACTGAGGGTGAACGGGGATTTGAGCTAACCAAAGAGTGTTACTTAACTGAATTCATCCCATTTTTTAAACTAATCAAAGAACATTTTGAGGGTTTATGACAATCCCTTGATGTTGAGCTAAAGGAAATGAAAGAGGGTTTACAATTTTTTAAAAATGTGTAAAATAAGTGTAAACAAAATGCAATAGATCTTCAGCATAGTGAAATTGCCAGGAAAAATATTCTCATCATGAATGACAACTCGATTGCTAAATGTATTACACAAGATGTGTTCTATACTGATACAGATTATTCAATTAATGCTTCTCAGTTTCATGAAATGTCTATTGCTTTGAATAACCTTCACAATCGTGTTGTTGAGCTTGAGGGGGAAAATTTGAAATTGCTTGAAAAAATTCAAAATGCTGATCATGACAACATGGTCAAGAATCTTTATAAACTAGAAGTTGATAATCTTAACTTACAATTAAAATATCAACATTTAGAAGAAAAAATTAAAATATCAAAGGCCAAGACATCTTCTGATGCTCCGGAATTTGATGCATATTTTGAATTAGCAAAAAGGGATGAAAAAATTCAAGCTCACACGAACACGATTCGGTTATTGAGGGCTCAAATTGCCCAATTAAAGTCTCCCATGAATGCTGTGATCGACACCCATAAACCAATGTCTGCAGATTCTCATAACTTTCAACTTCAAAACACAATCAGCTTACTTAGACATGAAAATGATTGTTTTCAAGCTGAAAATTCTAAAGTTAAACAACATTACAAAGAGTTATACGACTCTATTAAAATCGCTCGTGATAAAACCAATGAAAAGATAACTTGTTTTCTTAATGAAATTGAGAATCTAAAGACAAAGGTGAAAGGGAAAATGCCGGTTATTGTAAGTGACAATATCAATTCTGTGGTTTGTAAATGTACAAAATATGCAGGTGAGGTTGTTTTTATTCCTCTTCCCCTTAACAACAATGAGCTAGTCCATAGTGATTACCTTAGACATCTTAAGAACTACCTTGACATGACCCGTGAAACCATTGAAGAAGATAGAATGGTGAGACCATCTGATAACTCCCTATCGGATGTTTGCTTTCTCACCAAATGGTCACAAGAGTTGTTAGAATATGCCATAGGTACATGTCCCAAGATTCCCAACATGCGTGATAGAAATGGCACATCCACATCTAGGAATTTGAAGAAGCATGTTACATTTCATATACCTTTGGCTAGTTCTGATCATAGCACATCATCACCTAGAAACCAAACAACTGTGCAACAATCGAATGTTCCCATCGTCAATTCTACAGGAGTAATCAATATCACTAAAGCTAGTGGGTCAACGCCTAAAGGCAATACAAGGAATGATAGGACTTCGCCTGCTAAGAGTGATCAAGGGAAGAAAGTAGAAGACCACCTTAGGAACAATAAGATTGATTTAAATGAAAAGAATCATGTTGATTCTAGTATTTGCGTTAAGCGTACTGTAATTAATTTGAATTCTAATGCTACTTGTAAGACTTGTAATGTTTGTTTAATTTCTGGTAATCATGATGAATGTGTTGTGTCCTTTTTGAAATCTTCTTATAAATCCTCACTTAAATTCGCTAAGACACACAAACTGGAAAACAATACTTGGAAAGCAACAGGAAAAGTTTTTAACAATGTAGGATATCAGTGGAAACCTACTGGAAGAAAATTCACTCTAGGAAACTAGTGCCCATTGACATACATGCCCGACCCTAAGTCTTTAGAGGTTAAGAAATGGAAGGCAACTGGTAGAAAATTCCCTTTAATGACCCAATGCCTTGATATTAAGTCAGCTACTTCCACTGGTATCGGTACATCTATGAGAACCAATGAAAATACTGATCCTTTATCTCTTAAGTATACGTGTGCTAACCTATTGATCCCAATTACACTTGGGGATCCATGTTTTTCAGTTATCCATATCTGTCTGGTTTCAAATGCAGGTCGTACAAATCGTCCTGTGGTATTTGGACTCAGGTTGCTCAAAACATATGACTAGGGATCGCTCTCGGCTCAGAAATTTCATGAAAAAGTTTATCGGGACATTGAGATTTGGAAACGACCACTTTCGAGCAATTATGGGGTATGGTGATTATGTGTTTTGTGATAGCGTGATTTCTAGAGTTTACTATGTAGAAGGACTTGGGCACAACTTAGTCTCTGTTGGACAATTTTGTGATTCTGGTCTCGAAGTGGCCTTCAGAAAACACACATGTTTCGTTAGAGAATTGGATGGAGTTGATCTTCTTAAGGGATGTCGTGGTACAAATTTGTATACTATCTCTATTGAAGACATGATGCGGTCCACTCCCATTTGCTTGCTCTCTAAGGCCTCAAAGAGCAAATCATGGTTATGGCACCATCGTTTGAACCACTTGAACTTCGGCACCATTAATGAACTTTCTCACAAAGATCATGTCCGAGGCATGCCTAGATTGAAGTATGAAAAAGATCATCTCTGCTCAGCGTGTCAATTGGGTAAAAGCAAGAAGCAAACTCATAAACCAAAACCCACCAACTCCAACACTGAAGTACTCCATACCCTTCACATGGATCTGTGCGGACCCATGAGAGTGCAAAGCTTTAACGGGAAAAGATATATTCTTGTTATTGTAGATGACTATTCACGATTCACATGGGTGAAGTTTTTAAAATCCAAGGATGAAACTCCCGATATTATTATCAAAATCATCAAGCAGTTGCAAGTAAGGCTCACCAAAACTGTTAGAATCATTCGCACTGACAATGGAACTGAGTTTGTTAACCAACAACTCACACAATTCTATTAAAGCATTGGAATCAGTCATTAGAAGAGTATTCCTTGAACTTCTCAACAAAATGGGGTCGTTGAAAGACGGAATCGCACACTAGTTGAAGTTGCTCACACTATGCTGATATTCTCAAAGACACCAATGTTTCTATGGGCTGAAGCTATTGCTACAACATGCTACACTCAAAACCGATCATTGATACATCCTCTTCACAACAAAAAACCTTATGAGCTGGTGCATCTCAAAAACCCTGATCTCTCTTTTCTTCGACTGTTTGGTGCCCTGTGTTACCCAACTAACGATAGTGAAGACTTAGGGAAGCTTAAAGCTAAGGCTGATATTCGGGTATTTTTCGGATATGCACCAGATCGAAACGATACCAAATCTACAACAAAAGAACCTGAAAAATCCTGGAAACAATCCATGTCACGTTTGATGAGCTGACAGAGCATACGGCTTTAGGACACACCAGTTCTAAAACCTCGCATAATCTTTTAACTCCTGGACCAATAAGTTTGGGACTTGTACAAAACTCCAACCATGCCACTCCTTATGTTCCTCCTACGAGTGAGGAATTGAAAATGTTATTTGATCCTATGTTTGATGAGTACTTCGAGTCACAGCCACCTCATGAACCGGTTCAGCCGGCTGCTGAACCTAATATTATGGCTGTGAATGCACCTCATGATACAAATGGTCCATCTACCTCCATCTCTCTTGATTTGGATGCACCAGAATGTAGCAACACTCAAAATGAATCAAATATCCAATCGTCTTCTGAACACCAAGGAGTGGCATCTGATAACTCATGGGAAGTCAATCCTTTTGCACCACCTGAGGAAGAACCATTTGAAAATGTTTTTGCACCTGAATCCTCCAACGAAGCATCTTCCTCAGAAGAGTCAAACAATGCTATATCATTTCACTATCCTCAACCTCATGAACATCTCAGAAAATGGACAAATGATCACCCTATTGACAACATCATAGGAAATCCCTCACGACCTGTGTCCACCAGAAAAAAACTTGCCACTGATGCCTTGTGGTGTTTCTTCAACTCCGTCTTATCCAAAATCGAACCCAAAGACTTCAAGGAAGCTCTCACCAAAGTATATTGGTTCACCGCAATGCAAGAAGAAATCCATGAGTTTGATTGTCTTGATGTATGGGAATTAGCACCACCACCTGAATGCACAATGATCATTGCTCTCAAATGGATTTTCAAATTTAAGCTTGATGAGCATGGTGATGTGTTGAAAAACAAGGCTCGATTAGTTGCGAAAGGATACAGTCAACAAGAGGGTATTGACTTTGAAGAATCGTTTGCACCTGTCGCTCGTATCGAGGCCATTAGATTCTTTCTTGCGAATGCTGCCAGCAGTAACATGATTGTTTATCAAATGGATGTTAAAACTGCCTTCCTGAATGGGGACTTAAAAGAGATGGTTTATGTTACTCAACCTGAAGGTTTCGTGGACCGAGAAAGACCAAATCATGTATATCGCTTAAAGAAGGCACTCTATGGTCTCAAATAGGCTCCGAGAGCTTGGTACGACACACTATCCAAGTTTCTCATTGCAAATCGCTTTACCAAGGGTGTAGTTGATCCTACCATGTTCACTAGGAAGACTGAAAACAACCTACTTCACGTTTAAATTTATGTTGATGATATCATCTTTGCATTGTCCGACTCCAATGAATGTGATCGCTTTGCTAAGGAAATGAGTTCCAAGTTTCAAATGTCTATGATGGGACAAATGTCTTTCTTCTTGGGGTTAAAGATCTCAAAAAATCTGAGCCGTATCTTTATTAATCAGGCCAAGTATGCTTGTGACATCCTCAAGAAGTTTGGCTTTGATTCAAGTGACACGGTTGATACACCCATGGTTGAAAGATCCAAACTTGATGATGACTCAGCTGGAGTAACCGTTGATTAGACCAAATACAGAAGCATGATTGGATCTCTCATGTACCTCACAGCAAGTAGGCCAGACCTTCTTTTCGCCGTATGCATGTGTGCCAGATATCAATCTAAGCCCACCAAAAAGCACTTGGAAGCAATCAAGAGAATCTTCAGATATCTCCAAGGGACAATTCACATGGGTCTTTGGTACCCTAAAGACAATGCAATGGCTCGTACGGCCTACTCAGATGCTGATCATGCGGGGTGTCAAGACACTCGCAGAAGTACTTCTGGAGGTGCTCAATTCTTGGGTGAGAAACATGTGAGCTGGTCATCCAAAAAGCAAATGTGCACTTCGATATCATCCACATAAGCTGAATATATAGCCATGTCTTCATATTGTGCTCAAATTTTGTGGATGAGATCACAACTATCAGATTATGGATATGACTTCAACAAAATCCCAATGTATTGTGATAACAAAAGTACCATTGCCCTGTGTTGCAACAATGTCCAGCACTCCAGAGCCAGGCATATTGACATTCATCATCACTTCATCAGAGAACAAGTGGAGAAAGGGATAGTGGAACTCTACTTTGTGAGGACAGAGTTTCAGCTGGCTGATATATTCACTAAGGCTCTTTCTCGAGAAAGATTTCAGTTCATTCTTCCACGACTTGGGATGAAGAGCCTCACTCCAGAAACTCTTAAGTCACTCCAGGAAGAGAATGATGATTAAAGGAAGGGCTTCACATATCCTTTGTACATAGCTTAAAACTAAAAGAAAATAGAAAAGTATAAAACCTATAAAAACCATAAAAATTTGAAAAATCATTAAAATCCAAAAATATTCTTCTCACGACATGTCTCTTGTGTAATTAATATTATGTACGTCTCTAGAAATGTCATTCAATAATGACACATAATCATACATATGCTTGAGCAAGACTTTTTTGGTTTCAAATAAGGTTTTTTTTCTAAAACATGTCGTATCTCAAAATACTCTTCAAAAATATGGCTTACAGTCATTTTAGGCTGTAACCTGGACTTCAAAAATTATGGCTTGCTATTACTTCAGATAGCAACCCGTTTTTCAAACTGGGGAAAACACATCGCCAAAAAGAAGGTTTTTCCTTTTTTACCGGGTGAAGTTCACCTGGGCATGGATTACTTTATATCCATGTCTCCTCGATTTGATGTACGCTTCAGTGCATCATTTCTTGATAAAGAAGAGAAATCTTCTTTTTATCGCCAAATACTTTCCCTTCTATGATTTTTCTAGAAAGTATTTGTGCAAAACTTGGTGGTACCATGAGATTTTGATTGAAAATCAAACTGAATCCAAATTTTGATAAAATTTTCACTCAATCAATGACTTCAAAGTTTATGAAATTTCATTTTTAACATCCGTCATTGATTGAGGGGGAGAGTGATTTCTCAAAATTTTATGTATCATCAAAACTCCCCACTTTGTACAAAAACCTCGCAATAACAAACTTTGTGATGATTATGTGTCAGAATGAGAAAATTTCAAAGAGTTTTCGTTAAAACTTCAAATCGTTTGTAAACTCATCAAATCTGACACATAACAACCTCCCTCACAGATTGAGGGGGAGCAAGAAAAAGTTCCTCTTTTATCGGAAAATATTAAAACAGGCCGCATTTCTCTCCCAAATGTTTTCTAAATTATTTAAATAAATTGAGATCAAAAATCTCAAAAGATTTGAAATTTTTGATTGGGGGAGAGAATGTGATTTAAATATGAAATCTGATAATCAAATGTGATCTTCTGGACTCAATAATAGGCTCCCACATATGTGCTAAACACTTTCGAATATCGATGCACATATTGAGGGGGAGCAAAAGGCATTTGTGGAAATTATACCAAAGACTAACCATTTATCTTTATGCACGGAGTTTTAAGGATGGTTAAGGTTAGGTATGAGTTCCCATGATCCACCAAAACCGGAAGGATCTTCCTAGGGACAATCCTCTAGATAGATTAGAAGTCCTTAGGAATGATTGAAAAAAAAGGAGAAAAGTGAGATAGGGAAGAGTGCGGACTGAGATAGAGTTATGATTGGAACAAACCCAACAAGGTTCTAGTGATGAAATCTCGGTAAGTACTGAAGGGGTTGAAGAATGAAAAAGAAATGAAATGAGAAAGGGTGAAAAGAAATAGCCCTCCATATATTCAACCTTAGGGCAGAAACCGGGTTCAATTCATAATCTACTGGTGGTTACTAAGGTAAAACCGATATTGAAGACAAGAAGTCATGGACCCAGTGACGCAATGCACTAAACTTCCGAACCACTCAATTTCTCTTTAAAGAACTTGTTTCATTCTCACGGGGAACCCTATGCAATGTATCGACCGCTCATTATGAGTTATGCTGATACCTAAAACAGGAGACGCCTCCCAAGTCTCCAGGAGCGGATCAAAATGCACAATTGAGTCTAGAGCCATGAGATCATCCATAAATCTCAGTAGGATACACTTCCAATATGCTTATTGTTTCACACAATGTGAAAAATAAGATAAAATATTTAGAGTCCTACGCATTATCCTTGTGGTATTGCCAAAACATCCGAGTGATATAAAAATATTCACGATGAAGATGGAAATCCTTCTAGAGCGAAAATCTTTCAAACTCTTGGTAGGTGACATGTGAGATCCATCTTGGATTAATGATCAAGTGACAACTGGAAAGCAACAATGGTGCGATTCAACATTGAATCAAACTTTTTCTAGGATATGGATTGACGGATACTTTTGCAAAAACCTTTCAATGTGCTCATCTACTAATTTTCGAACACATTGACTGTGTATAACCTTTCAAACAAAAGTATTTTTTATGGAAATATGATTCAAATCTTAAAACTCTCGTCATGTCTCAAAAATGTTTATCATATGACACGCGAGTGATTTCTATAAATCAATTTCTCATCAATCCGTGAATATTTATTCACCGATTCACTCTATCGTGTTGTCTACTTTGAGACGTTCCGGTATGAGAACATGCTAAGTATGAAGATTCCGAAGTGGATTCTTTGGAAAATTCATTACTACAAGCTAGAAATTCCTGTCAAGGAGAGTCTTCTTTAAAAGAGACTCTACCTGATCACAGGTCGGTTTTCACAAAACCGGTGGGTAGTCTGTCCTCGCAAAACGAATGACAAAGCCATATTCGTTCTCTATCTTTATTGCTAACTGTTATATTTCAGGGACACATATAAAGATGGAGTTGATGGCTCCTATTTCCAGCTGAATCGGGTCAATCCATACCTCATGCTCACACTTCCTCCTCACTATCAATGATGATGAGAGACTTACTATAACGAATGTTGAGAGACTACCAACAGCGTTTTCGCAACTCTGATGAAAAGTCTCCTAACCCGCAACTCTGATGTAAAGTCTCCTGATCCAGAAGAGTGTGAGCATGACGGTCCTAAAGTCACTACATCACATGAAGGCAATACTACTGTGGATGAGCTTAGAGATTTACTATGGCTGATGATCTCAAAGAAGCTCAAAAATCACACATCACAAAGGAACCCAAATCACAAGTTCATTGCTTTAAGAACAAAATGTGCTGAAAAGTGAAGAATCAGAACCTACGAGCTACAAAGACTAAAGAATGCTTGAAGATCAAAGAGCTTAATTTCCAAGGTGACCTCGCTTAGGGGGAGATTGTTAGGAATACAAATATTCTTGTAAAAGACTCGGTCACCTAATTATTGTAATAGCATTAAGTTAGCTCGTAGTTAGATTAGTTATTAGTTAGAATTAGTTTAAGTAACATCGTGGAAGAAGGACGAGTCTTTACCCACTATATGCCTGATCTACAGCCCGGGTGTGGGCATTTTTATTCTTTATATAAATACCCCTCTCCCACCAAGGGAGAGGGTTGGACCTTCTCATTCTATCTAATCTAACATATCATTTTCTCTCTCAAGGTTCCAAGTTTTCTTCCTTTTTCTTTTTCTCTCAAACCATACGCCACCCAAATCTTATGTTTCATCATGTTTATGACTTAGATACTATCCTACAATGAGTATTAGTAGTTAAAACATGTGTTTCTGTACTTAAACTGGTTCATTTTATCATATTGTAACAATTGGAATCAGTTTCATGGTCTAATGCCATCACATGCTTTGAAAATCATCTTGTCCACAGTTTAAAGGTGTGTTTGGTTTAGGGAGTCTCTGTATGTTCTAGTGTGTTTTGGTTGTTTTTAGTAGTTGCAACATATCATAGTAGGTCTAAATAGCACATTCAAAACATAAAATTGAGTGGTCTTTTTATAAAAAGTCAAAATTTCCTTTTTGCTCTCCAATTTAGTTAACTGTTAGAGTTTTGGAATGCATAAGCCCACATTTTGTTGCAAACTTAGTTTCTTTAGCTTATTTAAGTCATAATATAGCTTATTACAACTATCTCAGTCATTTAGAAGCTTTTGAATCTCATAAAAGTCAACTTCTCATGTGTGATCAAAAAGTCAATTTGCATACTCATGTTTTACATCCACTTCTGGAATGATTTTTCATTTGTTCATGTTAAAGTGTTATAATATGTAATTAATGGTTTAACATATTTGGTAGCTTATGTTTAATAATATAATTTTAGATTAATTTTTAGAATTTTATTTAGTAGCTTATTTATGTCCAAAGTTGGCCTGTTTTTCAAATAGTTGCCCAGCACCAAGCTCAAGCAGTCAATTTCCTAAGCTCACCCTGATCACTCTTGTGGACCCCAGCCCTCACCCCCTTGGCTTTTTGGATAGCTTAATAAGCCATTTCAATAGTCTAGTGCTTATTTTGGATCTCAGACCCCTTGCCCTAGCTTATTTAACCTTGCTAGTTACCCTGACCACCCTCAGCTTATTAGTGGACCCCACCACTTGAACCTTGGCTTAATTAATTAAAAGCCTCCCAGCCAAGCTTTTTAGATCACCCTTCATTTTAAACCCTTGGTCACTCCTGTGGATCCCACATAGGGCTGCAAATTGCCCCATTTGGCCTGTGTGTTTAAGTATAGTGCTTATCTGTGTCTCTTGCTTTATTCAGAGTTCTTATTTAGTGGTTTCTGCTTAAATTGTGTGTATCTCTTGTGCTTATAGCTTATTGTACCCTGTGTAGCTTTTTGTAGTTTAATCCATACAAAAATCCATTTTTAGCTTATTAGACTTTCGGTTAAGCTCTTTAGCTTGCACACTGCTTATTTTTAAGCTACAAACAGTTTGTCTTTGTAAAAGTTACTCAAAATCAGTAGTGTAATAGTTTTGTAAAATAAAAACAAGAAAAATAAAAAGTAAAAATAAGTGATAGCTTCTATTTAAGCCATTTGGCTTATTTTTCTGCGTTTTCAAAAAGCAAATTCCAATTTTATATTTTTCCTAAGTTCCTAATATATTAAAATAGTTGTGTAAAATTTTTTATAATTTTCTGAATAGATTTAGTAGTTTCTATAATTAATTTTAGTTTAATTAGTTTTAATTAAAAAGCCAAAAATAAATTTCCTTTCTACTAAATGTTAATCTCTAGTACTTTTTTATATTTTCCCTAGCTATTATAATTAATAAAGTATTTATACTGTTCATTTATTATTTTTCATAACTAATTTAGTTTAAATAGGTTTTAATTATTAAATAAGTAAATAATTATTAAAATAGTTTAATTTTAATTTTTATAAACTTTTTATAATTTTTTAGGATTCGTGTAATGGTTAATTAGTTTTATAAGAAATTTCACAATATTCTAAGCCATTTTAATATTTTTCTTAATTTAAATTAGTTTTAATTAATTATTAGATAGTTTTTAATTAATATTAAATAATAAAATAATAAAAAAATAATTTTCTTTTTATTAAAATTTTCTTTTAATATTAAGTTTGTAAAAAAAGTCATTTTCACCCCCTCTAGTTTATTTCTTCTTAAATCTCACCTTTTTCTCTGTACGCAATCGCATTTGTTTTAAATTTGATTTATGTTTATACATATCTGTTTCCTGTAATTGTTAATACTGTTTATTTAGTTTAATCCCAATCATTTCCAGTAGTGTAAATCAAATCCAAATTATTATATGTTACTTTCCCAATCACTGAATCTCTCAAACGTTTCCCAAAATACAATTTCAATCTCGTCGGGACTTAACGACTCGGGAAAATATTGTGCTTACTCTGGATCATAAATTGATCACTTTCTCCTAGACTTGGCCTATTGGCCACACCTGGTTAAGAGGTTTGTTTGGGAGGAGTCTCTTTGTCATTAATGAAGGAGTTGTGGATTGGAAGAGCAAGAAGCAGAGTACATTGGTGATGTCTGCAACAGAAAGTAAGTACATAGCTACTTCAAAAGCTGCAATGGAAGCCGTCTGGATTAGGAAGTTTGTTTCGAGGCTTAGATTTATGCCATCGATTGAAAACCCTATAAAGATGTATTGTGACAACTCAGCCGCAATTACATTTGCCAATGAACCTAGAATCATGATAGACACTAGACATTTCCCGATTAAGTAGGTGAAATCGAGTTACTCAAAGTTCACACAGATGATAACTTAGCAGATCCATTGACGAAGGCTCTACCTGATACTAAGCTTTACAAGCTTGGTGAGGGCATAGTACTTCGTTTAGCTAGTAGTTTCATGACCATTTGTGATTAGTATTTGGATAAACGGATGTTATGAAGAATTATTATTTTAATGAAATAAACTATTATGTTATGTTTGATTATCATTTTCTTAATAATATATCCTGTATTTGCATGTTTAAATCCTTGAATAAATTAGTTATTCTAAATTGTCCGTTGTCGATTAATGATATAGGAATATTATTAAACTAAGACAAATATGAGTATTGGTTAGAATATACTTGAAAGTATATTGATGCGTAGTCATACCAATTTCACATGATATTCAATGAATTGAATATAGGACTTATCCCAACTACATGAGTTTACTTTATGGATCTTGTCATTAAGTAAATCATGAAAATAGTTATCCTCATACTTGAGATACCAGATAAGAGTCATGGATGTAGTGCATTTCTGTAAAGCAATTTACTGCCATCCGTAACTGGTAGTTATAAGGATTGTTTTCAAAAGTGTTGCAAAGTTCATGTGTAATTGCTTGTAGTCAAGAGAGAATTTGGTCGTTCAATTTTTTTTGAAGTTTAATACTGTTAGGTCCCTCGTAGAGCTGACAAAATGTTTGCGTGGCCACGCCTTAAGTCTATCTGAAATAAGTTCAGATGTTTTGGTAATTTAGCTCTATCATAAACAACGAGAAACATAATTGTTAGATAAAGAATGACTGAGATTCATATCTTTATTAACGTGATATTAGAAACAAAAGGATAATAATAATGATGAATCATTAAAGGGTTTTCCAGAAGACCTTCCTCGAGTTGAACTAGAGGCATTTGCATGTTGCTAGATGCTAACCAATGTCATTATACTATTAATAGATATACAAGTGAGAGCTGTTGGTTTTGTGGATAAAATATTAATACGTATATATCTAGTTTCGAACCCGAGACCACGGGATTGCACACGTTGCGAATGAGAATTAATGATCAATAATTAATATATGAAACATCATATATTTAATTATTTAAACACTAATAATTATTTAACAGTCGTTAATACTTAACGGTAATTGCCTAACGGTCGTTAGAGACTAAAAAAGAAGGACTAAAGTGAAATTAGGAGATCGAGAAGGTTTATGAATCCCTTTCCTAGGGATGGTTGGTCGTGGGCTATGTGGGGAGACCCAATCCCACTCAAACTTGGACTCCAAGTTTCCACAACTATATAAACAAACCTTTAGGTCATTTGTTTGCATCTCTTGTACAATTAACCTAAAGTTTTGGTTTTCTCTTCTTCTTTCTTTGTGAAACCGATTGACAAACACCCTCTTAGGGTTTTGGTCGATTTTTGTTAAACAAAAACATTGGTGTTTTCTTGATCTAGCAATCACATTAATTTGTTATTAATTTGTGTGTACAAGAATGTGGTATTAACTCACTATAGTTAATATTTTGGATCGATTAACAAAACGGTAAGGGGTTAATCAAAAGATCCTAACTCAAACCCTAATTAGGGTTCATCACTTTATCAAAGTTATTAAAGTGGATTCATGTTTGTGCTAGAATCACAAAGGTACGTTCTTTGTTTAAATTATGGTTAATCTATTATATGTTAATTATGATCCTAGCTTCCGCATGTTACTTTGATGTTATATGTGTAATTATATGATTGTCATGTTATTTAAGTTGTAACAATTTACACTTTTCTGTTTTTGAATCAAGTTATTTAAAAAGACGAGTGTTTTCCTTTCGAACTTTTTGAGAAAGCGTTCATATTTAACAGTTTTAATGGAGATCTTGGTTAGGAGTTTTTCATAGTCCTCGGTTCCACATGTTTGCATGATGATGGAATCGATATCAGTTTCTACAACATCTTCCAAAAGTTAATCAATGTCAATTTTCAATATATAAATCTTTTTGTTTTCAGACTTGAGATACTCAATCTCTATTTCAAGAGAATGGAGGTATTCCAAATCTTCTGTCTTTTCCACTTTTATGTCTTTTTCAAAATTGATAACACGAGTTTTAAAAATCTTAGCATCGGTACAAGTTGTTGTTTTACGATGGTGTAAACTTCATGGTCAACTCTTAAACGGAAAATGTCAGAAGTAACGACCAAGTTACTATCAATTGTTCTTTGAAGTAAATCAATTTTTGCTTTCAACATTTTAAACGCCTTCATTCCTTCACTCACAGGAGTATTGGTTTGAGTTAGTCCAAGATGTTCTTCTATATTAAAAGTTTTCTTTGAAAAATCTATTCTAGGAAATTCTTCCTCTGATAAAAGACTGTTTTGGTAAGGATCATTTCTGGAAAAAAAATTGTTCCTTAGATTTGACCTTTTGTGCTACGAAATCATCATAAAGCTTGTTTATTTTCGTGTAATCAAAACTGACTTCGTTTTCAGTATTAAAGTTTCGACTTTCATAAGCTAGTTGTATGGTCTCAAGAGAATTAGGAACACAAAGCTTGTACATTTCTATTCAGCACTAGTTCAACATTGTACAAACATTTCTTATATTTGATAGCGGTCTTGAGATGTCAAGGATTTTGATAACCAAGAGCTTGTTTTCCATTCAAATACGTACTTCGCTTAGCAGTAAGCATATGCATTGTCTGAATTGATTGTCCCGTTTTGAGAAGTGTATTTTCAAGTTCTTTTTTCTTTTTCTCTAAATCAAGAATTTATCAAGATCCTCATTCTTAAGATTTGAATAATTCTTTATCAACATTTCATTTTCATTTTCAAGTTAAGAAATAGTTAAGTTTTGACATATCAAAATTCGCAGCTCCATTTACGTTCAAACGAATTTCTAGCAGTTCTTTCGGTCAAGATCATGCAACTGCTTCCATGAATTTTCAGGCAAGTTTGTCCAAATTCGGCAGTGCATCTGCTTTGGCCGTTGTACCCTGTGAAACAGACGACAAATTTGTTTTAAGAGGACCGTGTTAAACACGAGCCTCGTGCCTTGGCCGACCTTTACTGCTTTTGTATATTTATCGTAATTTAGTGTTTGTCTTCTGCTTCTACCCCTTTCTGTTTGCTTTTAATTTTCTATTAATATTTACTGTTAATTATAGTCATTGTAATCTGATTTTATATGGAGCTGTAATCAAATTCGTAGCTAACAAATAAGAATCATAAAATATTGAATCAAATTCATTAAAAAGAGCAATATAAGTTACACTGATCAAACAAATAAGTATTACTACTTTTGATGAAGTTACACTGATCAAACAATAAATTTTGCCACCAGGAGTATATCACAACCGCATCCTTTACATCTTAAAACTTTTGATGAAGTTTTAAAGCAGAAATAACAATAAGCAGAAGATACGTTATGCTACCGGCAAATGACAAAGAAACAGCTATGGCCACCTGGTGGCAAAATTTATTGAACACGTTACACACCTTATCCCAGTGAACATGTGAGTTGCCTTTGTATCCAATAACGCCAATAGAGCTGGCTGCACCAACGGCTGAGAAGAGCAATGCCACCATCGCTAAGTCTAAAATAATTATAATTAATGAAGCAAGCTTATTTTTGCCACGAGTTGCCAGTATAACAATCAAGGAAGCTGCTGCATACGCGCAGGAGATTGCATTTGCATTCACAAAATACGTGTAACATTATAAATTGCAGTTAAGATTTGGTCTTAAATTGGTCGTATGCAATCAGTTTACTTGTACGAAACGTTTTTCTGATTTTTTTTGAAAGCTGTATATAACTTGGCCGAACTGGGTACGTGGTACAATGTGAAAAAAGGTTGCGATTTGCGCAAGTAGTATTTGACAAAATGCAATGTAATTTAGAGCATCTTTAACGGAGGTTTATTAACATGGCTATCGTGACATAGAGTCCATAACATAAATCACCATTGGATTAACTAATTCATGTGTATGAATCAAAGAGGGAGAAAACTAAAGTGTGTCTAACCAATTTATTAACCAATTATACATTGCTAAATAGGTTAGTTGAGATGTTTATGGACTTTAAAAAAGTCAACAAGCAAGTTTAGAGTAGAGTTATTTTACATACCAAACTTATTTTACAAGACTCATCCCTACCATTTATTTTAAAATGAAATCAACGATTGAGATTAAAAATATTTTAATATTTCACATATTTTTTCATAATTTAAATATCTCTTAAACCGTTAATCGTTAAGCGAAAATAATTATACGACGAATATTTAATTATCTTTCTATAGACGGGCACTTTGATAGTTTTTTCGTCTTTTGAAATTTGCATGAAAAATCACTTGTGATATTATTAGTGTTAAATCACATATGATATATAATATCACATGTGATATTAGTGTTAATCACATATGATTTTTTCATGCAACTTTCGGTAACAAGAAAAAACGTAAAAACACGTGAAAAATACGGAAAGAATAATTTTGTCCAAAGTATATCGAAGTGCCTATCTAAATAAAGATAATTAAATGCTCGTCGTAACTGTATATATATTTTTTTTGCTTAATGATTAACAGTTTGAAAAAAAATTAATATCTATACTACTATATAATGCATGGATAAACCAAGCCTAACTCCTAACCAAAAATTAAGATAAGGAGCTCTAATAATAAGGTGACATATGTCACTTCCCAACTTAAAATTCACCTCTATTTTCAAATTGAAATATCTTTTTATCTATTTATTTTTTATTTTTTGTTATCTAATTTCACTATATTTTTTAAAATTTTGTGCTCTTTAATTCAACATCCATTTTGATATATTTTTACATGTTTTTTGTTTTGTAGATTTTTAGTGGGGTTTTTATTCAAAATTTTACAATTTTAACCTTTATTTCAATCAATACAATCTTGATTCGTTAAAATCATATATTTGTGGGTGAGTGTTTGACGGGAAAAAGATTGCGAAGATCTTTCTATATACGGTAATAATGATGTCACGAGAAAGCTATGGAAAACCCAAACAAACACATATACGTTCGGAGTGTTGTGAAACGAATTCACTAAGCGGGTAGGGAATTGCGGGGAGAGTTGGGCTAGAAATTCATTTACTAACCATATTACTATATTTTTCGCCGCAGCTATGCGCGGGTATCCGACTAGTTTAAAAAAACAGGATGAAAGTTGGTGTTTTTAATTGTTGGGATTAATCTCATCCATATATCAAATAAAGATGAAAGGTAGAGATTAATCCATTGGTATGTAAAAAAAGTTTAGTCCTCAAATAATCCTAAATTGCAAGTTTATATGTTTGGGTAAATTATAAAGGGCTAATGGATTGATAATATATTATAGTTGTCATAAGTTTCTTTTATATATATATATATATATATATATATATATATATATATATATATTATAATGCATGGATAATCAAAGCCTAACTACAAACCAAAAATTAAGATAAGGAGCTTCAATCATGAGGTAATATGTGTCAGTTTTAACTAACTCCAAGCCTAACTCCTAACCAAATATTAGGATAACGAACTCCAACCATGAGGTGACATGTGTCACTTCCCAACTTAAAATTCACATTTATTTTCAAATTGAAATATCTTTTTATATATTTATTTTTATAATGATCTAATTTCACCATATTTTCTAAAATTTTGTGCTCTTTATTACAACATCCATTTCAATATATTATTATAAGTTTTTAGTTTTTACATTTTTAGTAGGTTTATTTTATTTTTATTTAAATTTTTTACAACTTTAACTTTTATTTCAACAAATACAATCGTGATTCGTCAAAATCATATACTTTTGGGGTTGTGTTTGACGGGTAAGAGATTGCGAGAGTTTTTGTATATGCGGGAATAATGATGTCACAAAAAAGCTACAGAAATCAAGCAAACAGATACAATTAACGTATATACATTCGGAGTATTATGAAACAAATTCACTAAGCTGGTAGGGAATTTCGAGGATAGTTTGGCTAGCAATTCATTTAATATTTTTATAATATAACTATATTTATCGCCGCATCTGTGCGCGGGTATCCAACTAGTGTATATATATATATATATATATATATATATATATATATATATATATATATATATATATATATATATATATATATATATATATATATATGATGACGTATAGTCTATATACGGGCCACAAGCCCAAATATTAAACATTACTAAGGCCGAAAGCCACCATGCGTGGGCTATTATAACTTGGGCCGCATCAATAATGGAATGGGCTCACATAAGCGCAAGCCCAACTAAACTATATATACGGTTTAGATAAGGATCTCCTATTTATGGAATAGATATCCTTAAACCAGATAAGCACCACGTGTGCGAAACGTAAGGAGCACGAACCATACAAGGATTCTGTGCCTATAAAAGGAATGACATAATTCTCATTAAAGGTACGATTCACAAAACCCTAAAACTCTTTACGAGAACCCTAAATCGATTACTTACTCTCACGCCGGAGTCTAATCGTGGGAGACAATCCCACGATAATCCTAACGGCTTAGTGCGCAGGTTTCAAGCATTAAGAAGCGAATTGGTACGAGAGCAAGAGCCCATAATCAGGAACGCCCAACTTTTGTATCAACAAGTGGCGCCATCCGTGGGACCCCTACTAAGAACTAAGGAACTAGAATGACGAACAATAAAAATTCGAGCCAGCGGACTCCGCAGCTGGAAAAAACACGCGACCCCCAGAGGAAGAATCAACAAGATTCGACCCCTAGGCAAACTGCTGGGACAACCAGCGCACCTGGTCACCAAGAGGCGGGAATAACCCAACCTCTTCCAGTGGTAGAACTGCCTATAAGGACTACCCAAACCACCACAGTGCTTCCAAGCGTTGAGGAACTCCAACGCACCCTTTTCACTACTCCTCACCAAACGGTACCTACAGTGGACAACACTGTACCACCAGGCGCGCCTAACCGAGATAGGGTACCCAATACTGAGGGAGACATTCTTGCAGCAACTGAGGACACACCCAACCAAACGTTGGGAAATTTTGTATCCCAAAATTATGAAACCCTAACTACCCTCATGCAAGAAGAAGCAAGGAGAAGATCAAGTAAGAGCCTACAAGCTCGGCTCAATTTTGGTCCTAACCACGAACCATCACCACCGCGCCACCCACGAGGAAGATGCGCAGATAACGAAAAACGTACTACTATCCACGATAGGTTGGGTACGACATCTGATTCACAATAATCAGAGGAATATGAAGGCAGCGAGAGGCGCACTAATGTTCACTCCAGACTTGGCAGTCGAGGGATACAAGACCGATTAGGACCTCAGCATTCACCAAGCCAAGGGTCCTCCAAATCTGGGAGCAAGAGAATTCACGACAGATTGGGGAAAAGAATGTCCCCAAGTGAAAGCCCCTCAAGCTCTTCCTCTAAAGGAAGCCGGCGCAAGCGCCGAAAAAGAAACTACTCTTCCTCCAGTGACTCCTCGGACAACGAGGATAGGGAAACAAGACACTAGAAATCAAGAGGAAGACGTCGCGAAGAAGAAAATAAGGACATATCTCTTCCATGGTGACGCCAGAAAATTGATGCGTTTACACGACGCATCAGCGATTACTCCGACCACAAAAGGAGGCGCATGCCTACTAATGTAAAAACATATGATGGAACAGGTGATCCGGATGATCATCTAAAGGTTTTCGAATCAGCTGCTACTATCGAAAACTGGGCGCAACCTGTGTGGTGCCATATGTTTAATTCTACATTGGTAGGGAATGCGCGCAAATGGTTTAGCAAACTCCCACGACGGAGCATCGGTGGGTTTGAAGAATTACGGAAAGCATTCCGTCTAAACTTTACTCAGAGAAAGAAGTGCGCTAAAAACCCTGTTGAACTAGCCAGAGTAAAACAGCGCCAAGGGGAATCAACCAGTGCTTTTATGGCACGCTTCAAGGATGAGTGCATACAGGTCAAAGCGTGTCCTGAAATTCTAAAAATCTCAGGGTTCAAGAATGGGATTAACAACCCAGAACTTATCCGGAAGCTAAATGACAAAGTTCCCCAAACTTTCGATGAGCTAACAAAGCGCACAAGATCCTTCATACAAGGAGAAGCAGCCGCTGCGGACAGCAAAAAGGGTTACTCGAATTACAGGCAACAAGAACAGCCTAGGAGACAATCCAATGATCAGAATAACAACCGCAGCAGGAATTATCGCAGTGGAATAGACAATGACAAATATACCCCTCTCACAAAAACTCCGAGGGAAATATTTGTAACAGAAGGTGCAAATTTCCCAAAACCTCCACCAATGTGTACCGCAGAGGAAAAGCGCGTAGGGAATGGATAGTGCGAATACCATGGTCAAAAAGGCCATACAACAAACGAGTGCGTCCAGCTACGACAACTAATTGAAAAGTTAGTAAAGGAAGGCAGAATGGACCACCTTGTAAAAAACATCAAAGAGGGAAAGGACAAACAAAGGAACGGGGACAAGAAAGAACCTCTCAAAGAAAAAGCTGACACCATATACATGATACTGTCATGGCAACGTAAGATAAAACAAAAAGTCAGCCAAAAATTCTCCCCAGAAAAAGAGATATCCTTGCCTACTCTAGCTGCGGACAACGCAGTAGTAGAGCCTCTAACTATTGAAATACATACGGGGGGACATGATATCCACCGCATGTACATCGATGGAGGAGCATCCGCTGATATCCTATACGATCATTGTTTCAAAAGACTGAGACCTGAAATCCAAAGTCAATTGATAGCAGTAACAACGTCGCTGACTGGATTCACAGGAGAAAAGATTTGGCCTATGGGGCAATTACGCTTGCTAGTGGTCGTAGGAGATGAACAACACTCAACAGCGACATGGATAAATTTCATGGTAATAAAGTCTCCCTCACCATACAATGGAATCATTGGGAGACCTGGAATATCATCCATGCGCACTGTGCCATCCACAGCGCATGGGATGCTCAAATTTCCAGTAGAAGGAGGAGTTGTTACCCTCTATAACACAACAGTACCACCAAAGGAATGCAATGCAGTAACAACTGAGGTGGAGAATATTCCAGAACAGCGCACAGAAAAAACACCAAACCTAAAGGTCGCTATTCACCCCGATTACCCGGACCAACAAGTTTCGATTGGAGGATCTTTATCTGACAAAGGTAAAGCAGCCGTATGCGCAATCCTGCAAAAGAATCTAGATATCTTTGCATGGGAACCAAAACACATGACAGGAGTGCCACGCTCTATCACAGAGCATAAACTACAAATCCGACAAGGATATCCCCCAATACGACAGAAGAAGCGCGGCCAGGCCCCAGATCATGCAAAAGCTATTCTGGAAGAAGTACACAAACTCGTAGACGTAGGTATCATGCGCCAAGTGTATTATCACGATTGGCTCTCTAACCCAGTAATGGTTAAGAAGAGCGATGGCAGTTGGAGAATGTGCGTGGACTTCACCGACCTTAACAAAGCATGTCCACAGGACTGCTATCCACTGCCAGAGATAGACTGGAAGGTAGAATCCCTGTGCGGATATCCTTTTAAATGCTTTCTAGACGCATACAAAGGGTATCATCAAATACAGATGGCAGTTGAGGATGAAGAAAAAACAGCTTTCCACACCAGTCAAGGAGTTTACTGCTACACGAAATACCTTTTGGCTTGAAAAACGCAGGCGCAACATACCAACGATTGGTGGACACAGCTTTTGAGAAACAAGTAGGTCGAAACTTGGAGGTCTACGTTGACGACCTTGTCATCAAAAGCCACATAGAGGATAAATTGGTGCGCGACATCAAGGAAACGTTCAAAACATTGCGACAAATAAACATGAAGTTAAATCCCAAGAAGTGCACCTTTGGCGCAACTGAAGGCATGATCCTTGGATACTTAATAGAACCTGATGGAATCAAGCCTTGCCCAGAAAAAACAAAAGCTGTTATTGATCTTCCCTCACCGCGCACACTCAAAGAAGTCCAGTCATTAAACGGAAAGTTAGCAGGGCTAAACCGTTTCTTATCTAAGTCAGCAAACAAATCACTCCCTCCCTTTAAAACACTCACAAAGTGTACTAAAAAGGGAGACTTCCGTTGGACCGAAGAAGTAGAAGAAGCTTTCCAACAACTAAAATAACATCTGGCATCTCTTCCCAAACTTGTCGCACCGCGACCAGGGGAAGAGCTAATCATGTACTTATCGGCAACTCATGGAGCAGTTAGCGCACTACTATTGACAGATAGGAACTCCGTCCAGACACCCATATACTTTGTAAGCAAAGCACTGAAGAAGACAGAGACTAACTACAGCGCTATGGAAAAGTTAGTCTTAGCTCTAGTATTCGCAGCTAAAAGACTGCGCAGATACTTCCAAGCGTACCAAATAGCTGTAATCACAGAACAGCCAATCAAACAAGTTATCTCTAAACCTGACGCATCAGGACGGCTACAAAAGTGGAGTGTACTGTTAAGTGAATATAACATTTCATATAGACCGCACACTGCAATCAAAGGACAGATATTAGCTGATTTCATTGTTGAGAAGCCAGATAGCGATAGTCTAACCTCTACAACCAAAAAAGATCTGCAGGAACCCTAGATTCTGTTCATAGATGGGTCTTCATGTGTAGATGGATCAGGCGCAGGCCTTATTCTTACAAATCCAGAAGGTATGGAATTCACCTATGCGCTGCGCTTCGAATTCACAGTCATAAACAATGAGGCAGAATACGAAGCCCTACTAGCTGGACTGCGCATTGCAATCCAAATGGGTGTACGCAACTTGGAGGCAAACGTAGATTCTCGGCTAGTCGCTAACCATGTGCTAGGTGAATATGAAGCCAAGGATGAACACATGATCCAATACCTGGATAAGACCAAGTCCTTAATTAAAAACTTTGACAGGTTCACAATAAAGTAAGTGCCTAGAGGGGACAACAGGAAGGCTGATGCGCTTAGCAAGATCGCATCCACGAGCTTTGCGTACTTATCAAAACAGGTATTGGTAGAAACCTTACAAAACAAATCAATCTTGGAGATGGAAGTATCCACGGTGATAGAAGAACAAGATCCTACATCGATGACACCTATCATTGAATTCATTAGCAACGGAGTCCTACCACAGGATCATAAGGACGCTCGAAGAATACGGCGCACAACGCAGCGATTTGAACTACGAGATAACATCCTCCATCGACGTTCTTTCTTGCAACCTTGGCTACGATGTGTCGGACCCCTTCAAGCAGACTATGTACTCCGAGAAATCCACGCTGGATCATGCAGCATGCCCTCAGGGCCGCGATCTGTTGTAGCACGCGCTCTACGGTCAGGGTATTATTGGCCAACTATGCATCGCGACAAGCGCGATATGATAAAGAAGTGCAGCAATTGCCAAGTACACAGACCAATTCCACGCCAACCACAACAAGAGCTAACACCCATTACCTCACCATGGCCATTTTACAAGTGGGGCATTGACATCGCAGGACCCTTTCCAGTTGCAGCAGGAGGGCTAAAATTCCTCATCGTAGCCATAGATTACTTCAAGAAGTGGATTGAAGCAAAGGTGGTGGTGAGCATCTAGGGCAACCAGGTCAAATGCTTTGTATGGGATAACATTGTCTGTCGCTTCGGACTACCTGGAGAAATTATATTAGATAATGGGAAGCAGTTCTGCGACAACCCATTCAAAGATTGGTGCGCACAATTGAACATCACACAACACTTCGCTTCAGTAAAACACCCACAAACCAATGGTTTGGTTGAGCGAGCAAATCGCTGGCTAGGTGAAGGAATAAAAGCACGCCTTGACAGACACAAAGGAAGGTGGGTGGATGAGCTCTCACATGTCTTATGGGCGCATCGCACCACAATCAAAACCAGTATTGGAGACACGCCATTCTCCCTTTTCTACGAAACAGAAACCGTCATACTAGCTGAGATAGGAATGCCAACTATACGAACAGCAGAGGTCAACGTCACAACAAATGACGAGGAGCGGCGCATAGACTTGGACTTACTGGAAGAAAGACGTGAACGCGCAGCTATACACGAAGCAAAGGCTAAGGCAAAAATGAAGAAGTATTATGATGCAAAGGTCAAACACACTTCCTTCAGGCCAGGAGACTTTGTATACCGTGCCAACGATGCAAGCCACGCAGAAGACACAGGCAAGCTCGGACCTAAATGGGAAAGATCCTACGAGGTCACTGATGCGCTAGGCAATGGCGCATACTGGCTGTGCGATATGGAAGGTCATGGCCTAGCGCGCACCTGGAACATCTGCAATCTTAAAAGATGCTATCTTTAGGCGAGGCTACGGCCAATACACAGACACCTTTGCACTTTAGGATGTGCCCAATAAGTGTTTGTTTTTTTTCTTTTCTTTCTTAGGAATTGTATTTTTACTTTTTCAAAAACTTGCAAGTATCAATAAAATGTTATGGTTTCTAGCTAACTCCATAGCGTATTTCACTTTATTGCATACATTCTTATATATGTCAATATTGTTATCTTATATTTTTGCCTACATGGCGTGCATGCACTAATTAAGACCCACGAAGGCATAAAGGATAAGTAAACCTACTAATTCACTCGTTGAGTAAGAGGGTTGCAAACCCATCAACATTGGATCACGCATCCTTGCTAAGCACCTTACTTTTGAGACGTTGAGGTAAGTTTTCTGTGCGCATCCCACGAAGGGTGCGCAAATATTAAGTACACCGTACAAAGCTTAGCAAATAACGAGCCAAGACTCTTGGTCAAATAATAAAACTTCTCAAACATTAATGAAAGTATATTTTTTAAGAGTATCTTATTTAACATTTTTACACAAAATTACAAGAAAAAGATACACTTTGTCATTTACACAATACATATACAAAAAACAGCCTACACGCTATGGCGATGCTCAGGGCTATCCTCTGGTGCAATGGAAGTTCCTGCCTCTTGAAGCTTCCTCAACAGCAACGCATCTTTAGGCGATACAGTCGCTACACTCACAGGAATCCCATCAGACCTGGGAATGTGTGCAGCGCCAACACCGCATAGGAAAGCTTGGCCCTTAATCCCCTTTTTCTGGGCAGCCCTCTGTGCATGGCGCTCCAACACCTCCTTCAGAGGAACATCCTTTCCAAGAGCAAAGGGTTTCAGCATATGGCGAAGCTGCACAAACATTGGAACCTGCAACTGCGACTCGTCGGGCTTGAGGAAGTAGTCCGGCTGCGCCTCGGCATCCTCCAAAATATGGCGTTCCAAGGTCAACCCCTCCATAATTACCTTTATGGGGTTGTCCTGGTCGCGCTCCAACTGCGCAATGTGAGGCAGCTCAAGAAGTTTCTTCCCCTCCATGGCCTGCACTAGCTCATCATACGCACTCGCGTTATAGCCAGGTACCTCAGTTAAGGCCTTGTTCAACAACTTGGCCTCATGGAGATCCTCCATAGCTTGCGACCTCCCACGCTCCACAGCGCACTGCACCACCTTCCCAAAGGCCCCCAACACCTCTTGGGACTCCAAGGTGCCCATAGCAGCTAGGCGCAACCCATGACTGATCAACCACCTACATCAACAAAGGACAACTTGTGTTAGCAGAAATATATAAACAATAATAGTAAGGCAACATTGCATAAAAACGATGAAGGACGTACCTGCGCTCAGCTATGGTAGACATCAGATGAGGGTATAACTCCTCATCATACTCTATGCTCAGGCAGCGCAGCTTCTCCTCATGCACCTGAACCATCTTCTCCATGCGCACCTTGAACTCAGCAATGTTCACGAAGTGCTCCTCCTTCTTCTCCTCAAGATACCTCACTGCCCAAGTAAGGTTGGCCCTGAACTGATGAAGCTGTCTGCGCGCTTGCTCCAGCTCAGCCATCGCGGTCAACTTCTCATTTGTGACCTTACAAGGATTCTGCGCCTATATAAGGAATGACATAATTCTCATTAAAGTTACGATTCACAAAACCCTAAAACTCTTTACGAGAACCCTAAACCGATTACTTACTCTCACGCCGGAGTCTAATCGTGGGAGACAATCCCACGATAAGCCTAACGGTGTTATTTATTTTCTTAGTGCGCAGGTTTCAAGCATTAAGAAGCGAATTGGTACGAGAGCAAGAGCCCATAATCAGGAACGCCCAACTTTTGTATCAACAAGTGGCGCCATCCGTGGGACCCCTACTAAGAACTAAGGAACTAGAATGACGAAGAATAAAAATTCGAGCCAGCGGACTCCGCAGTTGGAAAAAACACGCGACCCCCAGAGGAAGAATCAACAAGATTCGACCCCTAGGCAGTCTGCTGGGACAACCAGCGCACCTGGTCACCAAGAGGCGGGAACAACCCAACCTCTTCCAGTGGTAGAACTGCCTATAAGGACTACCCAAACCACCACAGTGCTTCCAAGCGTTGAGGAACTCCAATGCACCCTCTTCACTACTCCTCACCAAACGGTACCTACAGTGGACAACACTGTACCACCAGGCATGCCTAACTGAGATAGGGTGCCCAATACTGAGGCAGACATTCTTGCAGCAACTGAGGACACACCCAACCTACCGTTGGGAAATTTTGTATCCCAAAATTATGAAACCCTAACTGCCCTCATGCAAGAAGAAGCAAGGAGAAGATCAAGTACGAGCCTACAAGCTCGGCTCAATTTTGGTCCTGACCGCGAACCATCACCACCGCGCCACCCACGAGGAAGACGCGCAGATAACGAAAAATGTACTACTATCCACGATAGGTTAGGTACGACATCTGATTCACAATACTCAGAGGAATATGAAGGCAGCGAGAGGCGCACTAATGTTCACTCCAGACTTGGTAGTCGAGGGATACAAAACCGATTAGGACCTCAGCATTCACCAAGCCAAGGGTCCTCCAAATCTGGGAGCAAGAGAATTCACGACAGATTGGGGAAAAGAATGTCCCCAAGTGAAAGACCCTCAAGCTCTTCCTCTGAAGGAAGCCGGCGCAAGCGCCGAAAAAGAAACTACTCTTCCTCCAGTGACTCCTCGGACAACGAGGATAGGGAAACAGGACGCTGGAAATCAAGAGGAAGACGTCGCGAAGAAGAAAATGAGGACATATCTCTTCCATGACGATGCCAGAAAATTGATGCGTTTACACGACGCATCAGCGATTACTCCGACCACAAAAGGATGTACCACGTAGCCAAAACAAAAAAATTATTCGATACATATAGTAATCGCTACATATAGAAGAAAATCATGACAATTATGATATTTTTATTTGATATATATATTGCAAGTTTAGTACATAGAGTAGCCAAAACAAAAAAAATTATTCGATACATATAGAAGAAAATCATGACAATTAAGATATTTTTAGAGGCGGTTCAGGCTATTAGCCTAATTAAAAAAGAATGACATATAAATGCTCTTTGAACTTAATAAAGTTAGAAGACCTATATAACGGTATCATTTCATTTAGTTCATATACTACGTTAATTATTTTTCTTATGTATGTAAGCTGATCACATGGATTGACTAAACTATATTAACTAGCTCCATGCGTTTTGTATTGATTTCCCAACGCGTATTACATTTTTGAATAACACATATCATCCGAAAATGACTGATCACATATCCGCATGTATATATTTACAAAAACAAATCAAGAGAGAGCACATACACAAATGCGGACATATGAGTCCACTTAGCAGTAACGGGAGGTCAACTGGTGGCAACGATGGAACAAGTGTGATTGCAATGGTTGTGGTCTCCTTATCGACTCCAAGAAGGACAGCTGCGATTAGAGTGAGTGTCAGTGCTAAAAATCTCATTGTTAAATCCTTGCCCTTAAAGCTTGATCCTCGATTCACCACCTCAACGTCTTTGTATTGAGTCTCCATACCGGCCTATTTATGTTACTATATTTGGTATTAGAAAATTGATAGTGAAGTATGTGTGTAGTGGTACAAGTCCAATGTCATATATACACACGCTGTATTCTGATAAAATGGAGTTCTGTACCACTCTCTAAAGCAGCCCATGCATTAAAAATCCTGACGTGCCTGCAAGGAGAGGGCAACGATATTTTTGTAAAGTACAATCCCAAATGAGCCAGAACCAAAACTTCTTCTATACTCTTTCTCTCTACATTGATGTCATTCGAATCCATCAGTTACAATCAATCAATTAATTATTAATGTAAATCATCTCTAAAAATATACATATGCAATAACTTTCTGATTCAAAAACATATACACAAACCAACCCTTTCACTAACACCGATTCAAAAATTGCTTGAATCCCATAGTACAACTGTCCTTTGCCAGTGATTGTTATGGTGTCGACATCATCAATTTGGTAAGTAACACATATATTCAAGTTTTTTGTAGGGTTTTGATTTAAATCCCATACTTTAACCATTTTAATGTGTTGTTTTTAAGATGTGTTTCGATTCGGTTCATAATATATTTGGATTCAATTGCGTTCTGCGAAACCCTAGAAAAAGTTTGGGGAATTCACATTCATGATTTGGTTTTTATAATTTATGTTGCAAATTGATTAATATTACTACAAGAAAAGTTTGATTATTAGATGAAGTAGAGTCGACCAAAAATATTGTTAATTTTAGTTTAATATGTGGCTATGAAAACATTAGATGCTAAACCTGTGAAAATATTGTTAGTTTTTAGATTTTTTGTTGTTATAATTTTTTGGGCTTTTTTGGAACTTGTGTTTTATGTTGTTAATTTTAGTTATTGGTTATTCGACAACGAAGTTTAATTCACTTTTTTCTGAAACTCTAATATTGTTTTACACCAATGTTGCAGCATTGAGGCAACTTGTGCAACGCACCCGACTGCTAATATATTCATAAAGTTTGGATCATTTAAAAGGTATTGTCTAACTTATTGATATTTTGGAAATGTGTATAGCGCGGCTGCTTCATCAAAGCTAATGATCCTCAACATCCTACCATGAGGGTTGTGGCTATTATAGCTGAGGTGTTCCTAAATATGATAATAAGGAGTTCATTTCCTATTCAAGGTCAAACAACAAGGTAAAGGTTGTAACTTTCAACCATCGGCTAAATATGAGAATGAGCCATTGATGATGCACCTGTGTCTAAGTATTAGCAAAGGTATTGATACCGTTTGTATTAGAATATTTTTTTTTTCATTAATGCTCATTTATATTTTTGTTGGAACGCCAAATATTAGTATATGTGTTTCTAAAATGCACAATGTTCACTTTTAAGTGAGAATATTAGCGAGAATCGTAAACTGTGATGTTTATAATTATGTTGGTATTATAAGAAATGTGGGTGCAAATCCATAATTTTCACTTTTAAGTGAGAATACTGAAATATAACAGATCATTTTAAATATTTTTTTGAGTACGCATGCATACATAATTGATCCATTTGCATATAAGAAAAAAAGTTTGGTTAGTTGTAAGCAAATTAGTTACCAAATTGACAAATGGTGCCGTTCACCTTTGGTCCAATGCTTGCTAATGCGTTACACCAGCCATGTACTTCTTCTTTTGAGATATTTCATTTCTTGAAAATAGGATTTTTATTTGTAAAAGTAGCTTTGTTTCTTATAGGGGAAGATTTGAATTACCCAAACGATTATAAAATTAACATGTTGTTCAGGTTATTAGGGAGTAAAGCATGAACATCAAAACTGAGACCGCCCATTTTATGACTATTTGGAAGGTTGTCTCCACCACAAAGCTGACAAAGTTATTTTTGAAACCCCCACCCTACGATCAATATCCTATAGCTCAAGTTCTTCTAAGCCAATACATCGGTTTGCTGTTGTCCGAACATTAAACAAGGTTAATGATCTTGACTTTTCACAGAGAATCTATTTATTAGATTTCACATAGTATTTATCGTAAAATCAAACAAGGTTACTGATCTTAAATTTGGCCCACAGTGAACCTTAGAATACTCATTATAGTAAGATCTTAGAAAATATGACCCAAGAAATTGATGAGAGTCAGAAATTTGTAGTGATGTCTTGATTTATATAAATAGGAGATGCTTTTGAAACGTCTTATTTAATAAAAATTTGATCCTAGTAATTATTAACATTTTTGTGACAAAAGAATGTACTATAGATTGTAAGAAAGGTATAGCAGATTCTCCATTAGAATAAAGTATTAATAATAAACCATGTTTTGTTAGTTTGGAGAATGTAATTTTGTCTCTTATTAGTCTTCATGTTACATAATGGGACACCAGTGAACTTCTTGGCTATTGCAAAAAACTTTCAAGACCTTATATGACCTTATACATATATTATTTGATGCAAATTTGACAACAAATGTGTTAACATATGCCAAAATAAGCAGTTTGATAGTTTGATTGGTGTGTTGGTTCTATTCTTGATGGCATTACCCACTCCAGCTCAAGCTCTGGCACCGGCTCAACAACCACCACGAGATATAGTCCTGGTACACATATGGATAGTCGAAAATGAATGTGAACCGTCTGACGACAATGATGGTCTGGTAGCAAGTGTAGAGCCAGTATAGTGAATATTTCTGCTAAAATTAAAGGTATGGCTGTGATGTGTATGAGACACAATAAGCACTTGCATAAACTATAAAGGAAGCTACTGGTGGGATACTTCCCTTTAGTTTGAAAAAAGGCTAACATTATTTGTGATCAATTTCTCTTTGTCTTTATGAAGTCCTCATAGGATTTGTGATAACTTACCCTATTTGATCCCTTTATTGTATGTAACTCGATGAAACAGTTTTCAACTTCTTTATTTTACCTTTTAGAGTGGAAATCACTAAGAAAAGGGTGTGGGATGGAGATGAAGGAATGGAAAATATCGTCGGGTCTCAACTCCTACAATATGAAAAACAAAATACGAGGTAGATGCTAAGGTCAGTTTTTTTCTAAAAACGAAAGTTAAGATGGATGTTCATAAGTGTTAGATTAGTACTATATGATCTATCAACATTGTTTTCAAGGTACAAACGTCAATGTTCACGTTATTTTTACCTTTTTAGACTCAAAGTTGGATGTTTGAGATTGGTTATTTACAAAGATTATTTGCTTATTGCGTTATCGGAACTTGATAGATTATTGTATAAATGTATTCATCTCTTTCGGATTAAATTCTAAACTCTTCAAAGGTCAACAATTCCATTCAAATAAAATAGGTTCTGTTTGCGAGTATGAAATTTTTAGAATTCTTGTTAACCAGAGTTGTGTAAAATGTCTTTTTTTCCACTTATCTTTGATGCTTTTCTTTATGATTATGCTTCTTATTCATGCTTCCGCTACTCTTTTGATTAATGTATTCTATTTATTTGCTACAACTTGGCTCCACACTAGAAAAAAAACACTAATGAGGTACAATAAACTGAATGATAGCTATTCTTTGACTTTACAATGTGTTTGTTTTCTACTTGGTTTGTGGGAATTGGATTTGGTACACATATGTTAGGCTACAATTATGTGTTTGTCCAATTATTTGCTTAAATGAATTTGTTCGGATATTTTTATCATTTTTTAGATAACTTGCAGAGATGTAGAGGCATGGGAGACTTTGGTTTTTGTTCAAACACATTGTTTCTTATAGACGGCTTTGCGAAATCGGGAATGTAATTTATAACTTTTTTTTAAAATCCTTACATTTGAATGACGAATTCAACCCATTTACTTACTCTAATGGGATGATTATGCTTCCACACCATCTCATGTTTTTTCTTAATTGTTCAAACTTTATGAGTATGCAAATTGTTTTCAGTTTTTGGTTGTCACTTATTTTCTTAGTTGTTGATTCCAAAATTTTTGTGTGTATGTTTCACATGGTGCTTTCATTAGACAAGTCAGTGGTCTAAGCGTGATGTTAGAAGGTGACATATTCCGACCAAGTGGGATTTAGACTCGCATTACTTTCAAGTAAGGAAAACTGCACCAGTTCTTTGTGTTTTATATTTCTTTGTGTGACTTGTGTGATACATGTGTGCCCGACAATTGAGTTATGATGAGAATATTCAATGAAAAATACATGTATCTTATTGTCTGACTTAGGTTATTACTTGCGAATGCACAGGGGTGGTGGTGGTGATGATCTATTAACTTACAACCACATGCTTTGGTTGAGGCTATATCGAAATTTACATGTACCTCAAAAATAGTCATCAGAGTCAAAGTCAAGGTCTATCTTCAAATTTAACTAACTTATGAATTTTGTCTAATATCATGGATTCATGTCTTTGTGTCAAAAAGTATGTGTATGTAAGATGTCTGTTTGTATATGCAACATTTGTTACTGTATGTGTATACTTAACCCACATATGAACTACTTCTATCACCCAAATAAAGCTTGACATGAATCGGGTGCAATATGTTGATGTTTAATGGTTTTTATTTCATTCCTATATCCCATCTCGAGAGTGGATGCTCCCTTAAAGTATGTTTGGTGAAATACGTGCACTTAAATAATCTTTTCACTTTATATTTATTTACGAGTAACATTTCATGCAAACAGTAAGCTTATTACTTCTGTGATGATTTACAATTTATATAAATAATCTTTTCACTTTATATTTATTTCACTTTTTTGACTTCATCACCACGTTTGATGTTTGTGGTCGTATTACTTTTTGGGGGAAATCATGTCGCCTATGAGTTTTATGATTTTGCTTTTAGACATATATTGCTAAGAAAAAATATATGTGCTATATTTGTGAATTGTATAATTAATTCTTATATCATTGGCTATACACAGGAAGTGGAGATGGATTTGCGCAACAATAATAATGGTCATGGAGTAGCCAAGGCTCTACCACCTCGATATGTTATGGGAAATTTGATTTCTTAACAAGCCTTTGAGGGTGTCAAGAAAAGGTCTTGTCTGTCCCGGTAGCTTGAGGTTGGTTAGCTATGGGACGACAAAATATTTGCAGTTCTTGATAATCACTTGTATTTATTGTATGAAGATAAGTTACCAAAACTTTTTACCCAAATTATTCGGTTTATTACAACGTGTATCAACTTCAAGTAATGTATTCATGATTGATATTGGTAACATTATTGTAATTTATGTCTGAAATGTATTGTGTAACATATCACATGCACGATTTTAGTTTTCATTTGATACTTCTATATTCATGTGAAGAAGTCATGTTCATTAAATATGTGTTATTAAAAGATTTAGATTAATATTATAATAAAAATATTACTTATGCAGCATAACTAATGTATCAAGCGTTTAGGAAAACTTAAAGAATATTTTCCTCACACGTTTATTAGCATGGGTCAACTCGAATATCTCGAAAAATACTACAAAATCAAAATATGTTCGAAGGTTGTCATTTGAAAGCAAAACATGTTCGAAGGTTGTCATTTGTGAATCAAATGGTTACATCTCATAAAGTACTACAAACGTTGTCTACAAAGAAGTACTTCAATGTGTATCATCAATGTTTAATAGGTATGTATAACTATATAAATATGTATCATCAATGTTTAATAGGTATGTATAACTATACAAATGACATGCTTTATATCATTTTTTAACTTTACACATATTCTTATCCACAACTTCTTTTTACTTTGACTTTTATTTTTCTTTAGGTTTTCACGGAATGAACATGGACTACCCAAGTGTTTGACGTTGACCACATACATTTGCTCTTCAAGACTATCTACCAGTTGGAGAAGACGATACTTTGACGTTTATTATTTTAATAGTTGCAAACCCACTTATTTATCGAATCATTGACTTATTACTTATTATTCTTTTAAAAATTGATGCCACATGTTTACATTCATTGTTACTTCTTACTGGCAAGACGCAGAGCTTGGAGGACCAAATGACGAAGAGGTTTTGATCGATATACCGGAAGACATTTTAATACATGAAACTTATGAGTTGATACAATCTATTATTGATTTCACTTATCCAAACCTTTTGAATCACATAGACGATCCTACTTACTTCCAAGAAAAGGTCATTCTTGCTTCGACGAATGAAGTGGTTGATACTATAAACGATCATTTGCTGAAGACGTTTCCTGGTGAGGAATTGGTTTATCTTAGTTGCGACAACATAGACAAAATTGAATGCGGGGCAGCCATAGATCAGTCCATTTTCTCACCAGAATTTATCAACGGACTTAAATTCTCTGGTGTTCCAAACCATAGGCTTGCATTTAAAGTAGGTTTCCCAATAATAATTTTGCTCAGGAATATTAATCAATCTCAAGGATTATGTAACGGGACAAGACTTCAAGTAATTCAGTTAACAGGAACTTCTATTCAAGCCCAAATAATTAACGAAACACATTTTGGGAATAAGGTTATCATGCCAAGGTTGAAAATTACTCCGTCGGATAAATGTTTACCGATGAAGATCGTTAGGAAACAATATCGGGTTTCAGTCTCATTTGCCATGACGATAAACAAGAGCCAAGGGCAATCCCTTTCAAAAGTTGGTTTGTACCTCCCACGTCGTGTTTTCACGCATGGACAATTATACGTGGCTCTTTCACGCGTCGAAAGAAAAAAAGGTTTGAAAGTTGTTATTTCGGTTGCGGATGATCATCTATCAAACACTACTAGAAACGTAGTCTACAAAGAGGTTCCCCAAGGTCTATGACCAAGTTTCAAGAGGTATGTACTAATACACATATGATATGTTTTATACGTCTTTTTTTATACTTATTATAAGTCACAAACATCTTTTACTTACACATTTTTTTATAACTTATTAGGTGCTCACAATATGATCATTTGGGTTGTCACTTAATTATCGCTGACTACATACTTTTGCTTTTCAAGACCATGAAGATTCGACCCCGCGTACGTGGATGTTTATTAGATCATCAAAATCATATGCCACAATCAATGACGTTTATTTATTACATTATTAGTTACAATCATTGTACTCTATACTATCATGGGGATTGATTGGCACACCATTTTTTTGTTAAATACACCATTTTGTACAACACTGAAATGCACAGAGAGTACACAGTACAATACTGTAATGCGCAGAATGTGGTGCAAGAATAAAAAAGCTTGGTGTGCAAATCATCTCCCATACTATCATTCTTATTACTTGCTATTCCTTTCAAATACATGATTCAAGCTGTTTGCTTTCAGTTTTTTTTTCTTATTTTGTTTACACGTACGCTTAATTTTTTGTTTGCATAATCTCTTCTAAAAACCCGTGGATTCCACAGGTCTATAAGCTAGTGTCATATATACACACGCTAGTTCACCTCTTGGTCCCTAGTGGACAAAATAATTGTGCATAATCAATTCTTACTTAAAGAGGAGGTAAGTGCACACATTTATACGCTTTAAATATGACAGATTTTTATTTATTTATTTATTTATTTATTTATTTATTATTATTATTATTATTATTATTATTATTATTATTATTATTATTATTATTATTATTATTATTATTATTATTATTATTATTATTATTATTATTATTATTATTATTATTATTATTAGAACCATAAAAATTTACATAAAGTTAGATGAGAGTTTAAACACAAGCTGTGCTCCAAATCTTTTCTGAATACAAAAGTTTATTTTATTAAAAAATAAAAACACCACTCTTAGCATTATTTGAGTGGCTAATTACAATAGATTTAATACGTGAAAGTGTGTCTAACGCTTCCGTATCAAATTCCTCGAACGTAGAAAAAGCAAATGGTATGAACTTGTATCCGTTGTCCTCACATTTCGACGCATACTTTCTCTTTTTCTTCTCCACAACATTGTACAAGGCTACGTCAGGAGCCCATGAAGTCGCCCCAATACCAGCAAATGGAGAGATACCAATCACATCCAAACATGTATCTTTACCTTGAAGCCAATTAAATAATTACAAATCTGCAAGTCGTAGCTCCTTCCCATCCTTCAAAAGGAACCCCATAGGAGCCTCCTTATGCACCATGATCCCAACCTTAGAACATATATCAACAAGTATATTGTTGGTCCTTTTTACTTGGTTAATACTAACTACAAGTTAAACTAACCAAGCTCCATGGCTTGAATAAAGATACAATTGATTAATAATTTAGAATGAATAAATGTAAAGATAGGAGACAATATTTTTCAATGTTTAACTCTTTAGTAGAAATTAATCAAAAAGAATTATACCAAAGTGTTTGCGGAATAACACTTGAGATTGAAACAGTATGGTATGACTCATCTCTAAACCCAAACTATGTTTGAGTGACAACTAAAGGTCCTACTGAGATATCTTAGGGACTGTGTTGTTCTTTGAAGGAGTAAAAGTAGTTTATGAATGTCTAAGCATTAATTGCACAAACTTGTCAAATTTTACTCCTCTCTTATGTTTCCTATTTATACACAAGTATTTTCAACAGTAATGATAAAAACAAAAGATTATCTAGGCTAGCCAAAACAAAATACATACGTATTTTTTCTCTGTTACATTGGGCTATTTTGGGTATAAGACAATACGTCTTTCTTAGGAGCAGTGATGACACCATCCTAACATTTTGCTTTTCAGGGTGACTTCAGGTTGATAAGGACACCCACTTATCCTTTCAAACTTTTCCCGCTTTGTCCCGCCTATTCTTAAATCTTCAGGTATTCACTCTTTAGTCTTCAATCAGTACCTCTTTAGTTGTTGGGGAGTCTTGGGGGTTCAGTGAGTTATTGTCATCCTCACTGAACCCATCACCTTCTTGTTTGGCTTAGGTGCCACTCACTGAGTTCTGCCTCACTGAATTGTAACACCCCCAAGTCATAGATAGCAGCGGAAGCTAGATCTTGGGGTATTATTCATGGAAATATGGTCACAATGATAGAAAATGACTCAAAAGAGACGTTTTTATGGGAAAAGAGTTACCATTCATTTATTCATCAGAGTTTAAGAGTAAAAGATAAACTTTTACAAAAGAGAGGTCCCACAGACTCGGTGTAAAGCAAAAGATTATGAATGATAACAGGTCTGTGTTAGAAAACATAAACCATGACAATCATGTAAACAGGTAAAACACATATGCGGAAGCGAATGAATCATCTATAACATATTAATAATTAATATAAACATAATAGGAACGTACCGTAGGATTCTTGCTGAACAATAATCACTTGAATAACCTTGAATAATAAGGATGAACCCTAATTAGGGTTTATGTGAATCAATGATCAATCCCTTACCGTTTTATTGATCGATTCCTTGATAACACTGGTACAAAAAGTTGTAATGGTCACACCAAAAATGTGTGACGATATGCATATAGTCACACACGTTTTTTTCATTGTGTGTCACCATAGGTCCCGCCACCGTAGGTGGCAATGGTCACATTGTTGAGTTCGTGGCCTTTTCCATCGAAAAAGAGTGACCAAACCCTGAATATGTGTGACAAACTAGACACAAGTTTTGTTGGATTAGTCATTATCAGTGACCGTAAACACTTTATAGTCACGCAAATGTTTTTTGAGAGTAACTAGTTTTCAGCCTTTGGCCACATAAATATATAATATATGTGACATTTGAGATGATATATTTAAGTAATGTGTATTTTGTGTGACTATTTCCCGTCCTGTGGCCACAAGAATATACAATAAATGTGACGTTTGCGATTTTAGTCACACAATGGGTGTTGTTTTTTGGAGTTAGTCACATACAATTTAACACAAAGTGGCCAAAAGTGTTAATAAGTGTGACCATATGGTGTTTAAAGTGAATAAATGTGTATTTTGTGAGACTATAGATCATCAAATGGCCACGTGAATTTCATGTTTGTGTGGCCTTCTGTAATATTTAGTCACACAAAGCATGGTTGTTTTAGGTATTTAGTCACATACCCTTAAGCAAACAGTGGCCAAAAGTGTTAATAAGTGTGACCATATGCTGTTTAAAGTGAAGAAATGTGTATTTTGTATGACTATTGATCATCCAATGGCCATATGAATTTTATGTTTGTGTGGCCTTTTGTAATATTTAGTCACACAAAGCATTTTTGTTTTGGGTATTTAGTCACATACCATTAAGCAAACAGTGGCCAAAAGTGTTAATAAGTGTGACCATATGCTGTTTAAAATGAAGAAATGTGTATTTTGTGTGACTATTGATCATCCAATGGCCACGTGAATTTTATGTTTATGTGGCTTTTTGTAATATTTAGTCACACAAAGCATGTTTGTTTTGGGAATATAGTCACATACAATTTAGGAAACAGTGGCCAAAAGTGTTAATAAGTGTGGCCGTATGCTGTTTAAAGTGAAGAAATGTGTATTTTGTGTGACTATAGATCATCCAATGGCCACATGAATTTTATGTTTGTGTGGCCTTCTGTAACATTTAGTCACACAACGAATAAAGCAAATAGTGACCAAAACTGATAATAAGTGTGACTATATACATCTTTTAGTCACATTTAAGAAATGAATATATATCAAAACAAATTCAAATATATTTCAAAACAAATTCAAATACAATAAAATTGTAAATATAAAATCCGTATATAACTCTATACCCTAGGACCTCCTTTTATACACCAAGGAGTCCTAGTCGGCTTACAATACTTTCCTAAGTATCTATAATCTTTTTCACAAACAACTAATACATATCAGACTATACAAGCAATACTAACTATATGAAACAACACTACTAACTTATAACTAGCAGTTGTAACTAATACATTAGCAGTATTAATGTCGAGCAGTCTTAATCTTTGAGCAGTCCACACTTTATACTAGCAGTACTAACTTTCACTAGCAGCACTAACTTTTGTACTAATCTCATCATCTGGATATTCTCCGTCTCTTTTAAGTAGAAAAGACAAAAGTTAGAATCACATACAATATCCTTTCTTGCCATCGATGACTATGTTTGATTTGTATGTGTATGTGCATGTGCTTGCATTTAAGAGATAAGAATAAATTTACCAAGAGCTGATGGAAAAGTGGTCTGATGTGTCATTTGCTTTCAAATACCAATTTTGCTGCAGTTGTAGAACAAAACGAGTAGACAGTTTAGTGTTATTAATCTGTATGAATTTAACGGGTATCGCAAACAGAATTAGAAAAGCCCTTGAATTAAAAAATACCTTCATGCAGTTCAAGCTGGTCAAATGGAGAACAAAGTGTCTTTGTAGCTCCGACCTCCCCTTTTGTCTTAGCTTTCACATCCTTCTCGACTTCCTGAAGCATGGATTACATTTATAGGTCAATCTATAATACATTTATAGGTCAATCTATATAATACATTTATAGGTCAATCTATAATACATTTATAGGTCAATCTATAATACATACAGATACCTCCACACTAGTAGTATAAAGCCCACCAGCAAACTTCTCCATCTCACTATTTTTCCCTTTCACAACAGGGACGGCCAAGTACTCGAACATCATCTCCCCACTGCCAGATAAAGTAGTCCATATGTGGGCTGTTGAAGACGTGAAGATAGCCTGACTATAAGATCGATTGCATGACCTCAATATGGACTCAATTGCAGCTTTTGCTTTTGGAACATAATGGTCAATGTCATGAGCTGCCAATGAAGCACAATGATAGAAAAAGGTCAAAACAAGGTTGTAAATAGTGCTGTTCAAATGTATCTCTAGACAACGAGTTAAACTAATTAATGTTACCCGAAGATGCTTGTCATTTACTTACAGCTATATGTTTGCTATATTTATCTGTTCAATGCATGAGTTGCACTTTTATGCGTGCAACTGCTTCATACCATAAGTTAAGTGCGGGGTGTACACCAGGTGGAGCCAGTTACCCTTTCCACCATCTTCAAGTTGCACTAAAATGTTTGACAACATGTTGCAAAGTGCATAGTGAAGTTCACTCTTTCATTTATGGGGATCACGATTTAGAGGATTGGCTTTTGCCACAAAGGAAGCCGAATTGAAGCATTTAGACTGCCATCTGTCTTGACCTGCCCAAAGGTATTCACAGTATTACTATATACTTTTCTTTAACAAATAAAACAACTATCCAAAAATTAATATGTTGTATCTTTAGGTAGCGCATTCCATTAATGATAATGATTGTTTCACTTCGAGCACCACTGGTATCAATCCGCCGAGTTAGCATATACCCCGAGCTTCATGTAGCTCATTCCATTAATGATTCTTTCTTAAAGGATGAAACTAATTGAACCCTAATTTCAAGAAAACATAACAGTTAATTAAAACCCCCAAAATCAACGAGATTAAAAACCCCAAAAAAGGAACAAAATTAAAAGATAAATATTACCAATAAAACTCAAACCTTGGTGGCGTGTGTTTGGTTTCTCCCAGGTCCGGTATTTTTGTAAGGTGTATTTAATCATCTTTATGTATGATCTTTGATGATAAAAAAAATAATTAGATTCAAGACTAGTGTTTTTTCCTAGTGTTGTAGGTTTGTAAACCGAAAATATGTGGAATAATTGATTAAAGGTGTGTGGTTTTTTGTGGATTAACAGATTTGGGGGATAATTGGTATTGTTGTGTGTGGGGGGGGGGGAATTGATTTGGGGATTATGATTGTGGTTTATTTTGTTCGGTTTTCAAATTGATGTATGGAGGGATAATTTGATTTTTGGAGAAAACTTAGAGTAGGACAACTGAAAATGTGAGGGAATTCTAATGGGGAATTGATTTGGGGATTATGATAGTGGTTTATTTTGTTTGGTTTTCAAATTGTTGGATGGAGGGGATAATTTTGATTTTTGGAGAAAACTTAGAGCGGGACAACGGAAAATGTGAGAGGGAAATCTAATTTAATGTATACTAGACGAGTACCCGTGCATAGCAACGAGATTTTTTATAGCGGTAGATAGTTTATTTAAAAAAAATTATAGGTTATAAACGAAAAATTATAAAAGTTTGAAGATTTGGGAATTAAACATAATGTTTTGAAACCCGGTTCGACTCGGGTGGTTCAACCGGTTGAACCGTTCCCGGTGAAAAATGAGTCGATTTAAACCTGGTCAACTTGCTAGGTTGGGTCGAAAATGGGTCAAATTAAACTGGGTCAACCCGCCGGGTTTGAAGAGTCCCAGGTCAACCCGGTTTGTGTTTATTTGGTTGTATTTAATTTGATAGATATGTTTTGAATTGGTTGTACAATGTGAATAAATCATTGTACTTTTAAGTAATGGATAATGTTTTGAAACCCGGTTCGACCCGGGTGGTTCAATCGGTTGAACCGTTCCGGTCAAAAAATGGGTCGATTTAAACTGGGTCAACTTGCTAGGTTGGGTCGGAAATGAGTCAAATTAGGTCAACCACCCGGGTTTAAAGCGTCCCGGGTCAACTCGGTTTGTGTTTTAATTGGTTGTATTTAATTTGGTAGATCTGTTTTTAATTGGTTGTACAATGTTTATAAATCATTGTACTTTTAAGTAATTTGGTAGATCTGTTTGTTTAAGATGAGAGGGCCCACGACTATGGTAATGAATGATAGAAATCCTCCATACTCTATATACCTCAAAAGAGTAAGGTATGAATCTTTCATACCAAGGGGCCCACCACTACTATCAAAATCATTCATATTGTGACTGATGGCGACATACCAAACGCACCCTTAATCTTTGTTTATATTAGAAGCGGAAATGAGCCGAGCCGATCGTGAAAAACTCAAGATCATATTAATGAGCCGAGCTTAAACGAGCTCGCGAGCTCGAGCCTAAGTTGCAGCTCATCTATCAATCGGGCTCTAGCCTGAGTTTTACATAAAAAACTTGATTTGGCTCACGAGCCTAAATGATACTATGATATTTTACATATTAAACATGTATAAAATGTTATGCATTTGTATTATAGGTGAACTTATTAACAAGCTCGATAAAAAGCTTATTAACAAGCTCAAAATAGATATATTACGAGCCAAGCTCGAGCTAAACTCTAATTTTTTCTTAATGGCATAAATGAGTCGAGCTCAAGCCAACTAGTGTTAGTTCGAGCTAATTCTTATCGAGCTTTGAGCTCAAGCTCAAGCCTATATATATCAAATGAACTCGAAATGTTTAATGAGTTGAGCTTAACCTTATATAAGTTCGACTCGAGTTATTGTTGAGTTTTCAATTCTTAGGTTATATTAAATTTTAATTTGAGTTTACAACTTATTTAGTTTTGCTAAATTCAAAATTTTAAAAGTGGCTTATAGTGTCATGTTATCGACCAGTACATTCCTGGTGATCGACAATGGGTAACACACTATTGGGTAATGGGTCATGCATTGCATTATGCTTTACCAAAGCATATTTTTTCATTACCGTTCCCATTCTTCACCACCTATAATTAACCCCCTACAAATTAGCATTAGGGGTGTTTAAATCATGGTTGTCAGGATCCCGATCCTGATCTTAGGATCTTACAATTTTACGATACTACAAAGAAAAAACGATCTGGATCTTGCATATGATCTTTGAAAGCTTAAGATCTTATAGGATCTCGATCTTGACCAAAGGATCCCAAGAAAATGATATTACAAAACTATGATATATAATAATTTTATGTTTATGATATATAATTATTTGTAAATTTGTATAATATTACAAAACTATTAAGAAAATGACATTATAGTAGGATCTTAAGATCCCGATCCGATCTTACGATCACGATCTTGCAAAGACAAAAATGAACCTGGGTAGGATCCCGATCTTGAAAACCTTGGTTCAAATAACCCGAGAAACCGACAAACCAAGCATTTGGTTTCGGTTTTTACTTTTAGATATCCGTGGTTAACCGAACCGAGCCGTATCTATACTACATATAAAGGGAAAATGGTTAAAGTGGAAAAGTGGAAAAGTGAAAAGTCAAGTAATGTGAAATGTTGAAAAATCTTATTAAAGGAAATAATGAAATATAATTAATACTCTTATTAAAACACCCCATTACTTAAAAGTACAATGATTTATTCACATTTTACAACCAATTAAAAACGTATCTACCAAATTAAATGCAACCAATTAAAATAATTAATACAAATCACAAATCGGGTTAACCCGGGACGCTTCAAACCTGACGGGCAATGTTTTAAAAAGCGCGCCTAAGGCGCGCCTACTCCCTAAATCCCACGAGGCTCCAGCCTTTGGGATTTTTTCAGATCGAGGCTCACGACGTGCATGAATCCCGTAAAAATCGTAGCGCCTTAGGGATTTTTACGCTTTTGCGCCTTGGGGATTTTTGCGCCTAGAAGATGTAACGGGGGTTTGGCATTTTTTTTCTTAATAGTAAGATACATTTTGGGCTTACATATTGTATACATCGGGCCCTTTAACTTATAAAGTATCTAATAACCCTGATATTTTAGAGAATAACTAAAACACACAATCAACAAAGAAATATATATTTTTTGTTATCTAATGTTTAAGAATAGTAGCTTATTAACAGATAAAAATATTGTTTCTTTAGTGTTAAGTGTTACCAAACAACTATAGATTTTTTGCTGTTGATTGTTGATAGAGATACATGGTAATTTGTTAAGTTTTATAAGTCATAAACTCATATATTGTAATGTGTATTCAGGGTAGTTCATGGATTCTGATATGTTGCTTGCTTGATATTTCGGGTTTAAATGCAAGCTTTGTTAGTTGTAATAGGGAAAATTTTTTTAAAATGTACCATACTTGCTAAAAAAATGACTTTCGTGTAGCGAACAATTTTTTTTCCTTATATGTGTACTGAACTTTCATTCTTTGGCCTTTTTGATGTACTTTTGACATTTTTACCCCTCAAATTATTATAAATCCAGGGGCAAAAATGTCACGAAAGTACATCAAAGTGAAAGTTCAGTACATCAAAAAGGACTGAATAGTTGAGTATAAGGGAAAGAAAAAGATATTTTTTTGTACAGTACGCGAAGTCATTTTTTTGACAAGTATGGTACATTATTAAAGATTTTTCCCGTTGTAATAACCATTAAGTGGCATTATGCATTAAATATTGATATTTTTGTGTTATTTAAGCTGCATAAGTTGTCACATATATTATAAAAAACCTAAATGTATAGTGCGCCTCATATTTATGAATCCCGCGCCTTGATTTGTGCCTCGACTCAAGGCTCTTTGACCTCCTTCGCGCCTTAGTACGCCTTGAGCCTTTCAGAACATTGCTGACGGGTTGAACCGGTTTAATTTGACCCATTTTCGACCCAACCTAGCAAGTTGACCCGGCTTAAATCGATCAATTTTTCGACCAGAACGGTTCAACCGGTTGAACCACCTGTGTCGAACCGGGTTTCAAAACATTATGTTTAATTCTCAAATCTTCAAACTTTTATTATTTTTCGTTTATAACCCATAAACTTTTTTTCTCACTAAAACTATATGTCGCTATAAAATCCCGTTGCTATGCACGGGTTGACCCTGGACACTTCAAATCCGCCGGGTTGATCAGGATTAATTAAACCCGTTTTTGACCCAATCCGTCGAGGTTACCCGGTTTAAATTGACCCATTTTTTGACCAGAACGGTTCTACCAGTTCAACCACCCGGGTCAAACCGGGATTCAAAATATTATGTTTATTCCCCAATTCCTCAAACGTTTATTATTTTTCGTTTATAACCCATAAACTTTTTTTATCATTGCTGCTATAAAATCCCGTTGCTATGCACGGGTACTCGTCTAGTATAATATAAATAAATTACCCTACCAAGAGTATTAAACACACTTCACTTGGATCTAGGGTTTTGATCCTCTCTTTCTAATCAAACACACTTCGAACACTTCAACATAATCATCTCTTTCGCTCTCACACTCACAGTTGCAACTCACTCGGAACTAGGGTTTTCATCCTTTCTTTCTTATCAAACACACTTCGAACACTTCAACATAATCCTCTCTTTCTCTCTCACACTCACAGTTGCAAGTCACTCAGATCTAGGGTTTTGATCCCAAATCTTAAAAAGCTGATAAGATCACAAATTAATTAATATAATCCAAATACCCCATTAGAGCTATTTATTCTTAGGCTTAGGTTGATTATCAATTATAAGAATTGTGTTGCATTTGTATTGATAGAATAAGGAAGAACATGCTTTGTTGTTTTTGCGAATAATTAGAGCAAAAGAGATATTAAGGTTTGCTTGGATTAGCTTATTTTATCTTAGGCTTAGGTTGACTATTTGGTATAAGAATTATGTTACATTTTTATTGAGAGAATAAGGAAGAAAAGTGACGGATGTATGTGCGAATAGTTAGGCTAAAATATCCAAGTATCAAAGATGGAAGAAGTATCATCGATGGATGCAAAGACACCACTTTCAAGTATGAACATAAACTTGTTCTGGTGTTTCATCCATCGATGATTCATCTTTGCTCTTTGCCAAAATACAGAAACAATTATCAAGTATAATTTGTATGTTTGATGCTTGAATTTAGCGTCTTCGTCTTCCAGCATGTTGGTAGGTTAGAGATTCAAGGCTGAATAATATGTTGTTGTTGGCTAGGGTAGAAAGGATGGTAGTTCATTGCATTGTTAATATAAATTTTACATGATTTAATTCATGCAAAATTAGCTCTCTAATGTCATAGAATCTACATAATTAATATGTATGTTCGTCACATCTAAGGGAGCAATATAAATGATAGTAAGAATCTATTTTCTAATAACTTAAAGCTCAATGATTAGGGTGCTCTTTATAGCGTTGTAGATGGTTCCATTGCATAATTTGGAAAACGTCTTATTAGACGGTACTGCAACGTTAGATAGATCTGCCCTGATCATTGAGACGTCTTCAATGCAATAATGATATAGTGTGTACTGTTCATGACATGCCACACTCCATTATCGCATTCAAGATGAGTCTATTCTGGTTGTAGATTCTTTGAACCAGATCATTCACCACTTTAGTTCTTTCTACACATCTGAGCCTTGTAGTAATCAACACATTCAAAACTCCAGCTCTAAGTGGATATTCTCTTTCAGCTAACATGAAGACATCAACTCCTTCTTGTGTTGAAATATGATGAATGTTACAAGAGTCATAGAATTTCCAAAGTGTTCTCTGATCATAAGCTTGAAACTTCCAAAATCAATCACTTGGATCATATTCATATAATATCTGGAAGTAAACCCAAAGCTCTTTCTCCTTGTCATCCTGAAGCTTTCCAGCATTATGCCTATCATTCACCATTCTCCATAATGTATCAAGATCATCTTTATCACATGATCTGATAAGATCTTCAAAATGCATGAAGGAGAATGTTTCACCACCTAGTCTTGTAATTTTCCATGTTGATGCAAAGTCATCTGTGTAGATTTCCCAATCAACAATTTGATGACCGACTTGTAGTGGTTCAGGATAAAAATCTTCTTCTTCTAGTATAACCATGGCATCTAGTTGTTCTTCAGTAAGCTTCTGAGCTTGAAGTTCTTCAATATTTGACTTCTTTGCTCTACTTGATTCCATATGAGTTCCATGTCTTTTGAGAAATTCAGTCTCCTTCTGTGAATCCATATGGATGAAATTTTTATCACTTCTGAAAATCATGTAGTAAAGACCTTCAATTTCTTCATGTGACTTTCCTTTGAGCTGAGACATCTTCCATCCACCTACATTGCATATATACTTCTTCATACTAGCAATCACTTGAACTTTGGATGGTTGTCTTGACTTCTTCTAATTCTTCTTGATTGATCCTATCATCTCCCTTAGAGCTTTATTATTCTTCATTTAGATAAAATCAGTTAGTTGAGCTGATCTTTCTTCAGATGTTAAGCTTTGATCTGCAACAAGCTCAATAGCTTTCTTTTTCACCTCTGGATCAGTGTTAATTAAATGCTCAATCTCTTCTTTATTAGGCACATAAAAAAATTATGAGAGATCTTCTTTTGGATCAAATACCAACTTTATCTCTTCATTATGCAATCTCTGAGCTTCCATGAAATCTGCCACTTCCAATTCATCTTGTGCAGCTTTCTTGGCAAATTCATCCTCATGAAGTTTCTGAGCTACTTCTGCATCATAAGCAATCTGAGTAGCTGTTCTTGCCTTGATCTTCTTTGGTGGAGAAACCTCTGCAGTAGTTAAAGGAGCTTTCCCCTTTTCTTTCTTCTTCTTTCAAGTTCTTCTTCAGCAGTGGCTGCAATGTGATCAGCAGTGGAAATTGCTTGTAGTTGACTAGATGCAGTATCAAATACTTCTTCAGGCACCTTTTGAGAATCCACAGCTATAATTTCTATCATATCTACAAGTTCTATTGTATCATCTTTACCCACTTCCTCAGTTTCAAATTGTTGCTGAGGAACTTCTTCTGTACCCTGATCTTCTTCCACTGGTTCATCATTACCTAAATTTTCAAAATTTACTCAAAACTTTCAAAATATTCAAAATTTTGAGTTCCTTCAAAGTCTAGCTTCCTCCCCTTAGTCCAAGCATCTGTTTTCCTCCCCTGTTTGGGAGAATCACCCAAGTCATCATGGGAATCTTCTGAGTCAAGTTCATGAGGTAAGGATAGAGAAGAGAGCACAATGTTAGCACATCTGTGCCTCTTAAGTTGATGCATATCTTCCTTAAGATATGTGATCTCAGCATGTAGACCTTGAATATCTTTGGCATGTTGCTCCTTAGTTTGTGCCAATTCTTTCTCCAATAGAGCAACCTGTTTTGATAATTTGGTACAAGTATCCATCAATTCCTTAAGTTTCCCACTGCCCTCATCACTTCCAACTCTATGACCTGCTGAGAAAGGTGAATCAAGGGGCAATGGTTCAGTTTCCTCCCTAGTCCAGAGCAAACAACTATCATATAGTGACTATGTTGGTGCAAGCTTGGATAGAAAATCAACTACAGGAGGGTGATGTGCGTTTTATTAGTACAAGTTTTAAAATTTATAAACACGAATTATCCGATTATTATCTAGTACATACGAGCAAGTATACTCGTTCGGTGTAATAAAGGTGGGTAAGTCGAGATCGTCCCAAGGGATTTGGTGGTTTTAGTAATAAGAAAAACGTTTGTTAAATAAGGGTTGTCAATCCAAATTTATGTAAAATCTTAATTTAAAAGAAACTCAATAAAAACTAAACATATACGTGTATAATTCCTTGATTGGTAATTAGGAGTATCGTAACAATTTGAGTACGAAGTTTGGTGTAAAACTTGTTATGATGCGCAACTAAAAATGAGTAGTTATACAATCTATGATGTATGTCATGTTTTCACTACTACTAAGAATTCTATCACCTAAATAACTCCTTTCGGACATATCAAATTAGTATGACAATCCTATAAACACATGGTTATTTAGAAAATCAATTCTTTTCTTATGAATTCCTACGAATCCTTTCGGTCCTTTTTCGTGATGAAATCGTCTCAAATCTATTTTAACAAGTAAATAAGATGGTTGTCAAGCATCCTATTCCATACTAATTTGGTGCATTAATATTTTGGAATAAAAACAAGTTGAAAATCCTTTCGGACCTATTTTTCAAGATATAGTTTTTACCGACAAATTAAGCAAGAAAAGATGCTATATCAACAAACTCATAAAAATAGATATGTTTTCATGCATCACCTTTTTCATAAAATAATACTCCAATAACCAATCGCATCATATACACAAGTATATCACAAATTACTCCATAGCAATCATATTAAAACACAAGTAATTAAGAAAACTTTCATAAAACTTAAAGTAACAATTGTTCATTATAAGTATCAAGGTGTACCTAGTCTTGAAAATTACAATGAGTAAACTTGTGGAACTATAGAAACCACACTCCTCCAATTGCTCACCAATGTAAGCAAACAACTTCACACTCGAACCAATGCTTGAGACTTTAACTCAACACGTTCCAGACATTTTTACAACACTTAGTAAACTTTCAGGCAATATAAGATAAGCTAACAAGATTTGGTGTAATACTAAGTTAGATAATGGTGGTACAAGTATCTCTAGGCCCTAAGTGCTCATTATATAGCTTAATGACACTTATGCTTCAAGTAAAAACGTCCATCCTCAGTAAATAAGCAACAATGATCTGCCACACATGATTATGGGGAGTAAATTCGCCAATTAATCCAAAACTTGTAACTTCAGTTACCACCAACCAATCGGTTACTCGCCATCCGATCGGATGGTCAATTCTGGTACATTTCCAGCCGATCCGGTTGCGGGTTGCAACCGATCGGTTGGATTGAGTCTGAACATGTTTTAATGTCTTTTCTTCGTCATTTTACGTTGCATGCAATATTTTTCTTCGTGGCATGACTTTGTCCATTAGAACTTGATATTTCCTTGATAATCTCGTGTAGTATACTTGTCTTTATCAAATCCTTTTGTTCATGCAACGTCTCTTTCTTCCTTGATCCTCTCGAAACTCTCCAAAAATGCATGTCCACTTCATTTCTTCATCTTTTAATCATTTTTACCTGCTTTTGGCTATATTTGCATGTATAAACACTTTTCCACGATTAAGTAACAAATATATTCAAATATGACCAATTTCCACTCATAAATCAAACAATAACGCGACCAAAAATATGCTAAATTTGAGCGTTATCAAATCCCCCACACTTGAACTTTGCTCACCCTCGAGCAAGTCTTAATCAAAAGAAAATTGAATTCAATGGCAATAGTGCAAATATCTTATTTGAACTCAATCAAGTAAATAAAGAGCTTGATAACAATTCTAAGCACCTCACGAAAATAATTTGAAATTCACTCATCACTCAATATGTGTAACGATTAATAGATCACTCATTTCACAGTCATGATTAATGTTTCTTACCATAGGCTTGTACAAGTATCAAAACAAATAGAATAATTCATCAAAGAGGTCTTTTATTCGGGTTGTAATGTTTAGGCTAAGGGTTTTATAAACTTTCGTTCAAAATAATTACACTAAGTTAAAAAGGTAAGGATAAGGCATGGGAATATTTATGAAATTGGTTTTAAAAGAAAAATAAAATCAAAGTCTAATTCCCATAGTTGCTAATCTCAAATAATCCACAAACCCAAAAATGATAATAGTTACAATCGTTCACCTCTTCAACTCCACATGTTGATACATCGACTCACCATAAAAATATTCTTCAAACTTAGCACATCGGCTAACAACATATCTCATGACTTTCTTTATTCATAATAATATAACACATTGGCAATATTTGTCACCTTATAGTTGCGATGACTTTTTTTTTTATCACATCCCCCACACTTCGCATAAGCATACACCACAAAAAATACAAAATACGAAATACGTCTCCTTCATCTTGTTGGAATGGCACACACATGAATTGTGAAGTGTGGCTAACTAATAATCATCAAAAACTAACCAACAACCAAGCAACTAGCAATCCACCATTTAGACTTTGATAAGGGTTAGGCTAAGGTTTAAAGTGTAAAATCTTTTTGTATTTTTTTTGGATTAAACAAAACGAAAAGGATGGCTCAAAGGGTGAAACTAAGGGTATCTAGCGCTAAAGATAAACGCTAACAAATGGGTTCCAAATACGAGGGTAACTAACCAATGTGGTTAGAAAAAATTATTTTGTAAACGGATAGCCATTTGGTTTTATTCCTAAGTTTGCCTCTTATCATATGAATATATCCTTATCATTCGAAAATGATTTTAAGCTTAATGCATAACAATTACAAGTTCTAGAATTAACACAACCACCGGCACACTCATCATGAAATATGTAAATAGTATAAGAAATACTATTCTCAAAAAAAAACTAATCCTCACAATTTAAAGTAATAAGGGTATAAAATTGTGCTAGCAAATGTTATCAATTCCGAGACAAATTGCTCTTTAAAACTTGAATTTATTCTCCTAAAATATTATTATTATATACCATGAAATCAACCTTATTTTAACTAAAATATGAAGGGCGAACTACTACTAGTTACTAAAGTTCACGACTCTAAAACAAAATTTTTAAAATTAAAAATTTAAAAATTAAAACAATTTTTCTATTTTCTTCCTTCCCCCACACTTAAGTTTTGCATTGTCCTCAATGTAATAAAAAAAATAACTTCAAAGTAAAAGAAATGGAAAAATTTAGAAAATACCGGAGTTAAATACGCAACATTCATATTTAATCATAATAAGCAAAAGAGTTTACCGACTCCAAAAGTTGAACAACTATATGTTTCCGTAATAAAACTCCTGCAAGAAAACTGCAAAATATACGAAACAACCAAACAAACACAAACAAAAACATATCTAAACCATATAAATAGAAAATTACGTTACGTTATAAATCCTACTAGAAATAGTTAAAGATAATAGAAATAGAAATTGTTCGACACACAATTGTTTTTAAAAACCAACCATAATCCATGTGATCAACCGTCACCATCAATAACTCACATCGGAACGAATGAACTCGTCCTCGCTTTCCTCTACATCCTCATCAACATCTTCTTCATCGTCCTCGTCCACCACTCGTCTCTTTTTCTTTCCAGCTCTTGATGACGAACCACCAACATCATAACTCGATCCTCCAGGATTAAAACTTGGTCCACCCACATTAACACCTGAACTACCATACTCGGGAAGTCTACCATACCAGGATAAGGATAGGGGTATGGTCCAGGATATGGAGAATACGGTAAAGGGTATGGTGGAACATTTGGTGGGTTGTAGGGAGGTACATCATAATTGGCATCTTGTGCCAAATGTTGGATCATAGGCATGGAATAATCATAGTTGTAATTATTCCTCATTTGCATTGAATCTCTCCAAAAATCCCTACACTCAATAGCATTTAATTCACGGTTCCAATCACCCCATCCTGAATCAAAACCACTTTGGGTATTACCCGGAAAACTCCCCATTTGAGGTTGTGAAGGCGCTCCTGCATAAGCTCCGGATTGTGCCCCCACAATTGGTTCGATCCAAGGTCCCAAAGTCTTGTTAATCCTATCCAATGCTTTCCCAAAACTAAAAGCATCCCATATCTCACTCTCCAATCTCACTCTACACTTCCTCAATTCCTCATCATTAAAATACCCAAGATTTTTAGCCAACATGGTCACATAATGACCTCCACAAACATCACTTTGTTTCTTAATCCCCGGTGCTCTCTTCGAAAGATACTAGGCAATAATCCATGCCACATTCCCATTCTTGTCTTCCTCTAACAACTTCATCACCCATAGGTCCGGTTTACTACATTTGTCTTGTCCACCGCTCCTATGTATCAATCCTCAAGAAATCAACTTTTGTAAAACCTTCAACAATGGATTCCTAATCCTAGAAGAATTTCTCCTAAGACAAGTTGGATCACCAATTCTATTCCAATATTCATCAATACCCATGTATTGATCATTACCTCTAGCTAAACTCACAAAATGTGGTCCAAACAACCTATGTTGAATCTCACTCTCCTCATACAAACCAAGTGCAACTGCAAACTTTGGCAAAGATAAAGCATGTTCGCGACCACAGTCTAAACCAAACACAAACATCTCCAAGAACATCATTTACCTTTCTATCAAAGTAGAACGTAGAAAAGAACTCCAAACACCATTCCTTGTAAACATCTTCATGAATACTAAAAGCTCTTTCCCAAGAATAATCTTCAAACCTATCTCCATCTCCAGGATACACATAAACCATAGTCATCATACTCCTTAATTGATCCTCACATTCATACTCCTCAAGCAATTCCCAATCAATCAACCTAGGCTTAGCAATCTTCCTCTTTTGAAGTTTTGAAAGACGTTCTCTATACGCATTCTTCTCATCTTTGTTTTTCACATGAGGAAACTTGACATTCTCATTAGACTCCGGTTTCAAACTGAAAGTAATCCTCTTCCACTCGTTCCTTTTCAAATACTTGTTAACAATCGGATTTCGTCCCAATCTTCCAACATTTCCCTAAAAGAAATCTCAAATTATGTTAGTATATAAGTATAAGAACTAATACCAATCAATTTAGAAACTAGAAAACAAATTTTCAAAAATTGTCAAAAAAAATTTCGAGGCCACCAACCGATCGGTTTGAGGTCCAACCGAATCGGATGCAACTTTGGCACACTTCCAACCGATCGGCTGCAACTCGCAACCGATTTGGTTGGAGTTTTCTGCAAACTTCATTCATATTCAATTCATCCTAAACGTTTCCCAATCAATCCGAACTTCTTTCTAACTTGTAATCTCCCATTCTTGAGTACTTCTAACATTCAAACTTTCCTAACAATGATTCTTTAACATTTCCAATCATCAACCCAATGATTCTATAAAAACCAAGAACATCATCTACTAAAATCTTCCAATTAGTGCTCTAATCAACAATGCAATAACCTAACATCACTAATTATCAATCATATAACTTCTGGGATTCATCAATTGCAAATAAACTAGCTCTAAAGATTATACCCAATTCACTCCGAAAATTCAATCAATGAATTCTTACTCAAAACTTAACCAATTGATCTAATTCTTTTTGCAATACCTTCTCCTATCATCTAATCACTTATCCCCAAAATATTGCATCTCAATTCGAACTAATTCAAAAATACCCAATTCGTGACCTAATTTCAACCATCTGAATTAAAACTTAATTGAACAAAATTAATGATACAACTTACTTGACTTGATGCCATTGATGATTAATTATCACTCCTGCAACCTTCTAACAACTTCTTATGGTCGAATTTTTTTAACCCCAATTTTTGGTGGATTGTGTGTATGTGTTTTTCTTAAGTTTTTGAAAATTTTGGTTAATATATTCAACTCCATCCGATCAGTTGTGAATCCATCCGAATCGGTTTGGTATGAAATTGATTTTTCAAAGTTTTTTCTCCACTACTAAACTTGACACAAGTGTTTGTAGCTTTTTCTTTTCTCAAACTTATTATCTTGTATTCCAACACACTTTGTCTACCAAAAATTTTGGTCATCTACTTCTACTTCTAAACTTAAAACTAAAACATAACTTAAACTCTAAAAACTAAAAACTAAAAACTTAAACTAAATAAAAAGATAAATAGATAAATAAATAGATAAATAGATAGATAGTCTCATTCAAACATGAAATGCATAAAACCTAAAAACATGAAATAAAATGCATGAAAAATAAAAATACGAAACAAACAAACTATCACAAGATGTGCTTTATTCTTGTGATCATTCTTCATCCATAGAAATATTCATTCCTAAGAATGTCTTCTCCACGATACTTGTTTGCCAACTTCCTAGTTGTCTTTTGAGTTTTGAAAGTTCTTGCAAAGTTCCTTCCACTAGGACATGTGATATCAAATTTGCAATGCCAATCACCATCTCCTTCTTCTCTTTTGTAAATGCTATGACCTTCGGAACCCCATTTCAAGTTCTTCAATTGGACCGGTAAAGATCCAAGAAAATCTGTCAACTTGTTAAACATAAAAATATTTTTAAAAGGATTAAAGAAAGCCTCCATTGCTAGAGCTCTTTTCATTTCATCTTCAATATCAAAGAAACTAGGTGTGCATGGACCAAACTTTGGTCTACCATCTTCATCCCTTCCTACTTTAAAGCAACCAAGGTAATCCTCCTCTTGGTCCTCATCATTATCATCTCCATTACTACCCCCTCTAGGCTTTGGATAGTAAGTATTCTTAAGAACTCCATCATCAATTGTCATGGTACCTTTTCCCATATCTATTATAGCTCCACAAGTTCTTAAAAATGGTCTACCTAACAACAAAGGTAGTTCCTTATCAACCGCAACATCCAACACAAGAAAATCCGCCAAGAATGCTTGATAACCAATTTGAACTCTCACATTTCTTACTTCTCCCATTGCTTTTGCCTTAGAATTATCCGCCATAGTGAGTTTAGAATTGTTAGGTGTAGGGTCTCTTAATCCTAACTTATGATATAATGGATAAGGCATAATATTCACACTAGAACCCGTATCGGCTAATGCATATAAAGGAGTTGTCCCATTAATTTTAACCGGTAAAACAAAATTTCCGGGATCATTCATTTTCTTTGGGAGCCCATTCTCAATTATCCTTCTCTCCTCTACTTCATCAAAACTATTATCCTCCAACTTAGACTTTGCCAACATAACTCCATCTAACTTCTTCCTATACTCCATATAATTCCTTAACACTTCAATGACCGGTTTGTTTTCCATCAATTCACTAATTTTTGCTTCAAGATTCTCCAAAATAGCTTGTTTTTGCTCTTTGGTTAACGGTTTGGTACTTTTTGGTGAGCTAGGTGGTGTTTTGGATGATGATGATGACGATGATTTGTTTTCTTTTTGGGTGGAGGGTTGGGTTAATTTGTTCGATGGTGTTTTGTTTCGGTTAGCTTTACCCATCTTACAAACTTCATCCGTTCCTTCCTTCATCATTTCCATTCCTTCACAAACATCAACAATCATATCATTCACACTCTTCCCTTCTTCCAAATCACTTATGTTAATTTTCAACTCCCCAAGTGCAAAATCCAAACTACACTTGGTATTCACTAAAAAATCTCTACCAAAAATCACTTCCGGTTCATCTTCATTAGTATACTCCAAAACAACAAAATCAACTTTAAAGATGTGACCATGAATATTCACTCTAACTCCTTTCACTTCCTTCTTACCCTAACTTCCATAATCAAGCCTAACAAAACCAATTTTGTCAAGCATTTCTTCCGAAATGTAATTGTCTCCATATTCCATATTCAATTCTGCATCCCACGCTTTAACTCCTTCCACCGCACAAGGTATAGAATACCTCATGTGTGGAGCATCATATTTCTTAGGTGGTGCTCTAGTGAAAACAACAACTTTTCTCTCCTTCTCCTTCTTTGGATAACACAGTTCATGTGGCAAATAAGCAACATTGTCACAAACAACTTCCTCTCCTTCCAAATCCAACTTTGCTTTTTCCAACATACTCTCCAACTTTTCCAAGGAATCACCGGAATCCTTGAACATATCTTCCAAGTCTTTCAAATACGCAGAAATTTGGCTCAAACTCTCCATTTCAACTTAAGCACTTACTAACTATAAAATAACCATAAAAAAAATCCAAATCATTAGCATGAGGGTTAGTTATAATCAAATAAACTCTTAATATGAAATAAAAACAAGTAAATTAACTAAATAAAACACTAAGAATAGAAAATAAACTAAAAATTAAAAATGTCTAAAATTTTACCGAGATGCCCAACCGATCGGTTTGTAACCCAACCGAATCGGTTAGCACAAATGACCACCTCCAACCGATCGGTTAGAACCCGCAACCGAATCGGTTGGAGTTTTTACACTAAAAAAAATAAAATATTCTTTTTATAAAATTAATATTTAATAAAAACTTTAATTATGAAATTAAAAACAATAAAAGCATTAACTAAGGTGTCTTTAAGAATTACTAATCATTAATTGAAATTAAAACTTCTAAAACATTAAAATGACTAATAATTGCAACTTAAAACTATTGAAAACTAACATTAATTATATAATTATTAAAACTAATTAACTAAAAACAGAAAAATAAAAATTAATTAGTAAAAAACAGAATCCAATAAATTTACCCAGACCACCAACCGATCGGTTGGTTACCCAGCCGATTCGGTTGGTCAAAAAACCAAAAAAAAATTACTTTTTACTCTAAAAACTTTAAAATTTCACAAATTACAAACATTTTAATTACTAAAAACTAAGAAAATTAATCAAATCCCCGGTAGCGGCGCCAAAACTTGATGTGCATTTTATTAGTACAAGTTTTAAACTTTATAAACACGAATTATCCGATTATTATCTAGCACATACGAGCAATTATACTCGTTCGGTGTAATAAAGGTGGGTAAGTCGAGATCGTCCCAAGGGATTTGGTGGTTTTAGTAATAAGAAAAACGTTTGTTAAATAAGGGTTGTCAATCCAAATTTATGTAAAATCTTAATTTAAAAGAAACTCAATAAAAACTAAACATATACTTGTGTATAATTCCTTGATTAGTAATTAGGAGTATCGTAACAATTTGAGTACGAAGTTTGGTGTAAAACTTGTTATGATGCGCAACTAAAAATGAGTAGTTATACAATCTATTATGTATGTCATGTTTTCACTACTACTAAGAATTCTATCACCTAAATGACTCCTTTCGGACATATAAAATTAGTATGACAATCCTATAAACACATGGTTGTTTAGAAAATCAATTCTTTTCTTATGAATTCCTACGAATCCTTTCGGTCCTTTTTCGTGATGAAATCGTCTCAAATCTAATTTAACAAGTAAATAAGATGGTTGTCAAGCATCCTATTCCATACTAATTTGGTGCATTAATATTTTGGAATAAAAACAAGTTGAAAATCCTTTCGGACCTATTCTCCAAGAAATTCTTTTTACCGACAAATTAAGCAAGAAAAGATGTTATATCAACAAACTCATAAAAATAGATATGTTTTCATGCATCACCTTTTTCATAAAATAATACTCCAATAACCAATCACATCATATACACAAGTATATCACAAATTAATCCGTAGCAATCATATTAAAACATAAGTAAATAAGAAAACTTTCATAAAACTTAAAGTAACAATTCTTCATTATAAGTATCAAGGTGTACCTAGTCTTGAAAATTACAATGAGTAAACTTGTGGAACTATAGCAACCACACTCCTCCAATTGCTCACCAATGTAAGTAAACAACTCCACACTCGATCCAATGCTTGACACTTTAACTCAACATGTTCCGGACGTTTTTACAACACTTAGTAAACTTTCAGGCAATATAAGATAAGCTAACAAGATTTGGTGTAATTCTAAGTTAGATAATGGTGGTACAAGTATCTCTAGGCCCTAAGTGCTCATTATATAGCTTAATGACACTTATGCTTCAAGTAAAAACGCCCATCCTCAGTAAATAAGCAGCAATGATCAGCCACACATGATTATGGGGAGTAAATTCGCCAATTAATGCAAAACTTGTAACTTCAGTTACCACCAACCGATCAGTTTCTTACCATCCGATCGGATGGTCAATTCTAGCACATTTCCAGCCGATCCGGTTGCGGGTTGCAACCGATCAGTTGGATTGAGTCTGAACATGTTTTAATGTCTTTTCTTCGTCGTTTTACGTTGCATGCAATATTTTTCTTCATGGCATGACTTTGTCCATTAGAACTTGATATTTCCTTGATAATTTCGTGTAGTAAACTTGTCTTTATCAAATCCTTTTGTTCATGCAACGTCTCTTTCTTCCTTGATCCTCTCGAAACTCTCCAAAAATGCATGTCCACTTCATTTCTTCATCTTTTAATCATTTTTACCTGCTTTTGGCTATATTTGCATGTATAAACACTTTTCCACGATTAAGTAACAAATATATACAAATATGACCAATTTCCACTCATAAATCAAACAATAACGTGACTAAAAATATGTTAAATTTGAGCGTTGGGTGAGCATCTATACTCTTAGATTGATAAGCTAATGTGTCACATGTTATCTTAACATTTTCATTAGCCTTTTTGAGTTTTTCTAATTCTTCTCTAAGAGCCTCATTAACTATAATCTTATAGTCTAAGTCCCTTTTTAACACAGCAATGTCATCATTAAACTTAGACTCATTTGCTCTAAAGTGCTCTATTTGTGTTTCTAAGACAGAAAAACCTCTTTTATAATTAGACAAAGTATAGTTAGAGTCCATTAATTCAGTGGTTTGTTTTTCCAAAAGTTCCCTAAGTCTATCACACTCTTTTAAAGCTTTGCATGATTTAGAGCAACTATCGTTGGAATGTACCTCAGAATCAGAGAACGCCATGAGAGCTAGTTCAGTTGCCACCATTGCAGATTCTGAAGGTTCTTCTACTTCATCAGCCATGTAACTCCAGTCATAGCTGACACCATCAATGGCTAACATTGTTTTTGGTTCTTCTACAGTTGGCTCCTTCTTCTCTTGCTTGTACCAAGTGGATCTGTTTTATGCCTTTCTTGGTTTTCTGCATTCCCTAGCAAAGTGTCCCAACTTGTGACAATTGAAACATTCCACCTTTTTCTTGTCAAAACTTGCAGTTTCATTACCATTAACGATAATTTTCCTTCCTGTCCTTTGCCAGAATTTCTTTGCCTTCATACTTAGCAGTGCAACCTGCCACTTGATACCATTCTCTTCCAAATCATCATCATCCACTTGCTCCAGATCTTCATGGGTTAAAAGTGAACCACTGACTTAGCTTGAGAGAAAAGCATAGAAGGTAGGGTCTCCAAGTCCAGCAATCTTCTTTTTAGTGCTAGTAGTGGTAACACTTGCACTACCAGTGGAAACAGCAATATGAGCAGCATTTTCATCTTCATCACTTTCATCATCAGAACTGTCATCTACAGATGATGATATAAGAGCTAAGTTCCCAGAACTTGTTTGCCTTTTCAATCTTTGTTCAATAACTTTAAAGTTATTGAGTTTCATTGTTTCAAGTTCTGGTTTTTCTTCCCAGACAACGACATTAGTGTGAAACTCAGAAGGTAAACTCCTTAAAAACTTCAAGTTGAGGTCTTCCCTTTCTACCTCAATGCCAAACACAGTAAGTTGTGTTACAATCTTCTAGAGTCTTGTGAAGATACTATCAATAGACTCATTATTTTTTGAAGAGAAGTTTTCATAGTTTTGCTTCAACAATGTTTTCTGAGTCTTTTTGGTAGCATCATTGCCACCAAAAACTGAGCAAATCTCTTCAAACAAGGTCTTAGCAGTTTTTTATTTACTGAAAACTATGATTTGATCCTTAGGAAGGGTCATTATCAGTAAGCTTCTTGCCTTCAGGTCATTCTTCTTCTGAAGCCTTTCTTCATTAGTGACTGGTCCTGTATTAAGTGTCTGAACATTTTTGCAATCAATTGTTTCTATAGAAGTACCAGTCTTGAATGAATCACCATACATGATGATTTCCCATAGAGCATAACCTTAAACAAAAAAGAACTGCTCTACCATTATCCTCCATATCTCATACTCATTGAGTTTGAGCTTAGGAAGCCTTGCTAAAATATTCGACTAATTGTTCTCTATCTCCATTGGACTTGCAAAAGTGAGTTGAAATCTCTGGACATTCTAATTCAAAGTATCAGAACCTGTCTCTGATACACTTTATGGGGATCTAAACACACGCCTTGTGTTAGATAGATACTTTGAGTATTTACTTTGTAGCACGCGAAATTTACCACAAAGTATTTAGAAGATATATTTGAGTAATGTGTATGAGTTGTTTATGAATAGAACAGTAAGAACACAAGGTTTAACAAAACTTGTAGCTTCAATATTATTGATAAAAATACGAGTGATCTTAGTTATCACTAGGGTTACACCTTGAAGCTTTTGCTATTGATACGTAAATCAAACCTAACCCTAGGACCTCCTTTTATAGGACACAAGGAGTCCTTTACAAGATAAGTATAAGCCTATAAAAATAGAATATACAGGAGATCTTTTCTATACTTATCTAATACACGGCTACATAACATTTATCTAATAAGCAGTGGTAACAGTATGTACTGGCAGTGGTAATGATGTTTCCACTGCTAGTGCATTTTCAGCAGTGTCTTCCTCCAAGCTTATCAGTGGTAACTGTTAGCATTATTCCCAACACTTATTTTGGATCTCAGTATCCATATAAGTGCTTATTTTTAGACCTAAAGTTTGCTCAATTCCACTGATTCATCAGCAGGAATCATAAGCCATTTTCATAAGCACTTATTGTGCTTATCTGTGGGACCCACCCTAAGTTCCTTGGCTTTTTGGAAACCTTATTAAGAAAACTTTTCATATCCAAGCTCATTTTGGACTCTAGTGCTTATTTGATAACCTTAAATTAGGCCTGCAGTTAGCTAAGTTTGGTGATGAAGCGAAAAGTGTACCGCTTTTGGGGGGTCATTTAAGGCCAAAGTCTAGATAATTTGATCAAATATTGCCCTAAATCATTCCTTTTGTCATTTTAGGTACTTTTGAGAGGAATTTTACAAAAGGAAGCATTTTGGACGTTTTTGGAGCGAAAAAGTGAAGAAAACGACAAAGTCTCAAAAGCATGCTGGAAATTGCACTTGACAGCGTCACAAGGTGTTAGTGACGGCGTCATGAGTTGACAAAAGGGTGGATAAATCAAATACACATGACGCGCCAGAATGTTTTGTGAAGGGTATGTGACGGCGTTGCGTATAAAATTTCCAAGGCCATCAAGAGTTATTGCAAAGAGTGACGGCCCAGAACCCATAAAGAGTGACGGCGTTAGAAGTGGGTCTAGGCAATACGAGTTTATTTTGGCGGCGAGTTGACGGTGCCACACAATGCTCTTGACGCCGTCAGAAGACAAAATCTATATATAGTTTTCTAGTTTTCATTCATTGTGTGCAACTTTGAGGGAATAAACCCTAGATGAATTTTACAGCTTTTTCAAGGGTTTCAACCCTTTGTTTCTTCCATGCTTAATTGAAGATAAGTACTTTACCAAATCATTCAATATGTCTATGTGTTGTTTGATTATATCTTACGCTTGTCTTCTCTTTAACATGCTAGGCTAGGTTTTCTTCGTGTTTGCTGAGATGTAATGAAACTTAGATATTGATTATGGGTTGATTGTTTGTTTATAATTATTGTGGATGAATGAATTTGATGTTAGGCTTAAGAAAACTGCAGACTTCCAATTGGTAACTTACTTAAACGTCTTAAGAAACATGATCGGATGTGTACTACAATTATTTGGTTATATTTAATGCATAAGTAACTTCCAAGGATACCATGTTAGGAGCTTTTAGTCGACTCGACATAGGATTGAGGTAGAAGCTTATAGAGTTAGGGAAGATCGTACACAGCCCTACGAATGGTATTAAGGAATATAACCCGTCATCTATGCAATTGTAACAAACTAATCAACCTATAAAAGATAGCTAAGGAGTAGTAAAATCTCAGTAAACACAATTTTCTCTCATTATTGTTTACACCACAAATTAGTTTAAGTTTAGTTTACTTTATTTTGATTGCATATTTAGTTAATTGGGTTAGTTGACTAGCAACTAATTACGCCCACTCCTTCCAAAACCAAGATTTTTACCTGCTTTCCTTAAAATATAAAAATACAAAAAGAATCATCCATCACCTCTAGACCTAGTTTTAGTGAGTTTTAACCCTAGCGAACACTATTCTTTGAGTTGAACGATCAATCCCCCGGTACTTGTCACTATACTATACTACAAAGAACATGTACACTGCCTAGTGGGGATTGCAAGCTTCTCAAGATCCCTTGAGAGGTAAAACCTTTTGCGAGGGCGCAATTCCACGCATCAAGTTTTTGGCGCCGCAGCTCGGGGAATAGTTATTGTCTAGGTTAAAATTTCTTTTTTTAGGTCTACTTGCTAGATTCCTTTCTAGTAAGATTTTAATTTTATTTTTATAGGTTTTCTTTAGTGTATCTTTTTCTTCGTTCCTTTGTTCATAACCTTTGCCATCCGCCATCATGGAAGGTGGTAATCTCTTTGATCCCATCAACCCACCACAACAAAACCACCCACAAAACCCACCACTACCAAACCATCTTCCTAGACCCCGAACCTTAGGATAGTACTCCCGTTCTAGCCACCAAGGCTATCGAAACACCATTGAGCTCACTCAAGGAGCCAATGTGTCTCCCTTGTGATCCGACACCATTCGGTTGGTGCAAAGTAGATGTGCATTCCATGGACTTCGTTCTGAAGATCCTAATCAACATCTCAGGGATTTCCTTAAAATCGTTGATTCCATAGACCTTGATGTTGTAACTCGAGAGACGACCCGATTGCGTCTCTTCCAATTCTCTCTACGTGACCCAGCTAGTCAATGGCTTGAGCGCTTACCAGCGGGATCCATCACCTCTTGGGATGATCTCACCACTCGTTTCCTTGCTAAATTTTTCCCACCAGGGAGAACTACTAAGCTTAGAAATGATATCTTGATGTTCCAACAATGTCAAGGTGAAACTATCTATGAAGCATGGACTCGTTTCAAGGACTTATTCCAAAAAGTCCCTCATTATGGCATAGATCTTTGGCTCCAAGTCTAAATTTTCTATGACCATATCGATCTCTCCACAAGGCGAACCATAGACCAATCGGCCGGTGGCAAGCTTCGTGATCTAAGTGTGGAAGAATCATGGGAACTCTTAGAAGATCTTGCTCTCTATGACAACGAAAGTTGGAATGATCCCCGTGATTCCAACCAAACAGTTCACCCTCTAACCGTACTTTCAGCAACAATCCTTCCAACAACTATGGTAGTACCAATAATCTTGAAAGATTGATGTCCAAATTTATGGCATCTCAAGAGGCCCGCATAGCTAAGTTTGAATCCAAATTCAATCAACAACAATCGGAGATGACAAATAAAATTGACAACTTACTGAAAGCTCTAAACAACCAAGTGCTAACTAACCAAAGAAGGACACTAGGGACACTAGTAGCGGAACCCAAATTAAGGACCCCTCATCATCTAAACACGTCCACTTTGTCAATGTAGTTACTATTAAGCCAGTCGATAATAATAGGGAAGAAAGTGATATGGATGAGATTAAAGAAGTTGTACAGAAAAAGGAAGAGAAAGTTGAGGAAGTAGAAAATGTAGAGGAATACTTTGATAGGTTACCCACCAAGGAAGAATGGGAATACCATAAGGCTCTATTCGATGACCCCGAGACACCATACGTCCTTGGTTCACCAATCATCAAAGCGGGTGATCCCTCTAACATCAACATACCATGCAAAATTGGGCATATGCATGTGTGGAAATCCTACATCGATCTTAGATCTCCCATACACATTATGACTAGGACCCATTACAATTGGGTAATGAAGAAGCAACTTGGATATAGGATGATGCCCAACACGAGTTGGATGAGTAACTTTGTGGGAAGAATGAAAGGATTGCACGTCTTTGTAGGAAACTTCACTTATGTTATAGATTTTGTGATTGTGGAGGATATTCGTCCGGTAATAGATGGTTTCCTAAGTCAAGTAGTGTTCGAAAAGCCATTTGTTGGGGCTTCTAAGATGAATTATGACTCGTCTCTAGGGATAGTTAGGTTTAAGGATGAGAACGATGAGATAGCTTACCAAATGCCCTATAAGATTGAAAAGGAACACAAGCAAGCAGTCTACTATAGGAGTGATGAGGATAGACGTAGAGGAGTAGAATATGTCAAGAACAAAATATTTGGTTTTTACAAGGAAAGCTTGCAACTAGGTCCGGAATACAAAACCATGATCGAGGATGACCTAGGAAACAGAACCGCTAACGAGGTCACGTAATTGCCCATGACTTTGAGTCTAGCTACAAGACTCGTAAATAAAGAAACACACTTCTTGGGAGGCAACCCATGTTTTATTTGTTTTGTTTGTTTGATTTTATTTGTTTCCGTATGCATGCTTGATTTTTATTGTTTGTGGATCATGTTTCATACTAAATTGTGAAAATGCTTTACCTTGTTGTTTGTCTTAACTTAATAAAATGTATTTCGCAAAAGATAAGTGTAAGGGAAATCTTAATTTGTTTTTAAAGAACGGAATTGAACATGAACCACAACAATATTAAATGAACATGTATATTAGTATTTGTTTGAGTCAAATGCTTGTATCGAGTCATAATGATGTTTTGTAGGAAATTCCAGGAATTAAGGCATAAGTTTTTCCAAAAATCTTCTGGAAACTTAACATGAGATTTCTGTCAGAACACTCTGACGACATCAGGATTAACACCTGACAGCGTCAGGTGTAAAATTCTGGAAATTTTTCAAGTTTTGTTTTTCTAACAGACTCTTAAACTTTTTGTTAATTCTTTAGTTTTATAAATTCCAAAAAATCTACAACCACTCATTCCACAAGCATTATATGCTTATATATATAGATTTCCGCCGATTCTACGCGAGGTTGCCATGATTGTTTTCTCAGGTTTAACAGGTTATATCGGAAAAGAAGATGATTTACTATTTCGGAAGGGAAGCTTTCAACGTTCATTTTCTTGGAGGAACCATGTTAACGATGTATCCACAACGAACGAATCAGGGGAGAATTTGTTTTCATTCTTTTACCTTATTTACTTTTACATCTTTTTATTGAACATCAGGGACAATGTTCAGCCTAAGTGTAAGGGGAGGGTAAATGATGATACTTTAGAGAATGCAATTACGCTTGAGTTTGTTTGTTTAATAGTAGGTGTGTAATAAAACTAAGAGAAATACTTGTTAGGGAAATTTTAGCACCAAATTTAAATTTTTTTACAACATTTAGGAGTGAAGCTTTAGCCTTAATAAGCGTCTCATGGATAGGAGTTGTATGACTATCACAAAAAACCGTACCACTCAAAAAAAATTTCCACCAAAATATGTGAAGTTCACCTTTATATTTATTAGGAAAAGAATTCATTATTAGTGCTTATGAGTGTACCGGTAGTACTTAGATTCTAGAACTTGCGTTAGTGATGCATCCCGAGACCGCTAGTGAGACTACATTCGTGTAGTAGGATTTACTACATGATAAGAGGCATTAGGATCACCCTTGTGTTAAACCCGTATCATAATTACTTGACCATTTAAATCAATTAACTTGACTAACAAAGTCAATTAATTTCTCCTACACCTTTGCGTTGTACTCATCGATACCCCTAGTACACCCCTCCGAGCCTATCTTTTTCGTTTCTAACTTTAAGCATTTTACTTAAAGGAAGAATTTGTTAACAACCCACCCCAAATGTGCAACCAAATCGCCTTAGCCTTCCGTGTATGCACTCATCTTTAGTGCATTATTGTTATTGGTTTAAACACTTAGTTAATTGTCTAAATGATTACATGGTTGCTAAGTTGAGCCATATCTTGTACATATTATTTTGGAACGATTGGGACTCATGGGTAAAGTACTAGTGTTATGGAGTAATGGGGAAGAACATCATATATTACCCCCATATGTGCGTTAATCTTAAAAAGTACTCCAAGTGTTTTGATTTCTTAATTCGAGTCATTAGAAGAGTTGATTGTAAAGTATGTAAAAATTCATGTGTAAAGGGAATGCAAATTTCCTATGATGTATTATTTTGGATTGTCACAACCCACAATTTCAGGTCATTTTTCCAAACTTCGACATTCTACTATTCACAAATTACTATTCATCGATCACTATTCATCGTTTTACTATTCATCATTTTTGAGGTCAATTTGACATTCCGAGACACATTCAGAAAATATACTATTCAGTTGACACTATTCATTTCCGAGAGGAAACCACTATTCACGTGCATTACTCATGTCGTCGTAAATTTAGTTTACGAGTGTTCAAATTCGCGTAACCGTATTGGTTCAGGAGCGAATTCATGCATTATTATCAGGGACATTTCATACGGACTAGAAATAGTCTGCATATCATCATTAGGGCACTTGCATGCTATTCCACTCGTAGGATAATTAAATTTATACTTTTGGTACAATTAACGATTTACGTACGTTTATTTTAAATAAACACTAATACGCGAACTATAAATATGTCTAACATGTCCGACACTCCCGACTATTGTCCCAATATATTTTTATACTCATTTTTATAATATAAAAATTGTAATATTAAATTACCCGGTATTTTGGAAATTTATTTATTACGTATCATACGTTTAACTTAACAACGACAGTTTTCAACAAAATTAAACGATAATTACCCAAACTCTCTGTACTTGTACCCGACATATTTTTACAATTTTTACGACTTTATTACGTCCCGAATAACTTCAATAAAATTTATTTCTAACAAACCCGGTACCCGATTAAACCTAAACCTAACTTAACTACATAATACTAACACTAACCATTTAATTAATCCCAAGACAAACCCCCCCCTTTTCCCTCCTTTAGGACCGGCCAACCCCCCCCCCCCCCCCCCCTTGGTCCTAATACATTGCAACTACACCAACCCTCTTAATTACTCACCAAACTATTGTCTCTTAGTATATATTAAACTTTTTTTTCACTCATTTATCACAAAAATCACTTTTCTTGCACAAGTAAACTTTTTTCTCTCTTTTCTCTTGTGGTGAATTCGAACTAGGGTGTTCAAGGAGCAAGGAGTATAAATTTTACAAGATCTTGGTATAAACTAGTTTATATAATCATCCTTGTTAGAGTTTTGAAATAAAAACTCAAGGATTAGTAGGTTTTTCATCATTTAAACTCTCTAAACCATCAAGTAAGTTAACAAACTCATTTTTATGATTTTTACAAGCTATTATTATGTCTATATATTTTTCTTACAAGATCTCATACATGCATCAACTTATATCACTTTATTTTGTACATATGTAACTTTCAAGCCCTAGAAATGGACACATAAGAAACCCTTGTTAGACCTAGTGGATTGATGATGTTTAAGGACCCATGACACCCTAAGAAGGTGTATGGTAGGATTAGATTAGCTTTGTGGTGTTTGAAAGTGGCTTGATGGAGGATGGAACTAGTTTGGAGACTTGAAAATGGTTTTTGAAACTTTTGATATACCTACTGTCCCTATTTTAATTTCGTGAGAAAATCAGTAGATAGTGGCCAAGTTTTGACCAAATATTTAGAAAATACATTCAAAAACGAAACTTTAGGCGAAAGAATGGACTAAAACAAGCTTATAACGAAGGAGTTATGATTTTTGCAAATTTAACGACGAAAACTATTTTCACAAAAACTGCTTGCTGTTTGGCAGATTTCAATGGGTAAAAAGAGGCATTAAACGTAACCTAAAGGAGCCGAGTTGTCAAAAATATACTGGTATATACAAAGACGAATCCGTGGACATAAAGAACAAGGAAAACGAGCTTAAAACGACCGAGTTATACCCATTTTAACATCGTCAAAACTATATATATATTTTTGGTCACAAATAAAAATAATAACGTACGTATTAAGTGGTATATTTTCTAGAAACGTTACTAAGGACTATTTTCTTATCAAATGAATACGTACGACCCGAAGGAATATTTATACGACATGACGACGTCATTCTAAGGTTTTGATACTTGGAACATAACGCTAACTTTTTCGTACGAGTTAATATGACAAGTTTTATACTTCTCTAAATGGACCTATTTTTCCTAAGTATGGAAACTATTTTACCATGACGATAACTAGTATTTCCAATTTACGAGTGGTATGAGCATCATGTGCATGTGCATTCATTTCATTTCGGCTTGATCTTAATTAGATCGCGATTATTCATTTAGGTTGCGGCTAGTGTGCGCGCCTCATTGTCCCGACTACTTTTACCTCATTGCACCATCTTTGTACCATCACTTCGAGGTGAGTTTCATAGCCCCGTTTTAATTCTATATTTTGATTTCAAATCCCACGGGGGAGAATACATTGCATTACTTGTTTTTGTGTACATGCCTAAGTATAAAATTCATACATTGCTTAAGTTGTCTTATTTACCACGTCTTGAGAAGTCCCCTTTATTATCATGGACCGTTAATTTCTGGTACTAAGCGAGAGTGAGTGGATAGATCTATCGAGGGTGACGCCTCCATTCGTGTTTGGGTTGCTCCAAATGGGACGAATGCATTTCATGTCTTTATTATTAGAGTGTCTGGTAAACACTCATTGGGGCCAAGTATCGTCTAGCTTCGGGGTCATGAGCTTAAGAGCCAATGTATATACTTTCCGGACATCCTATTTCTTGGCATTACTTATGGCATATGTACACTAGATTTTACTTATAAACCTATGATTATTCACCAACTTTATGTTGACCGTTTTTCGCAATGTATTTCTCAGGTAACTAAGGCATATTCTCATGGCATGCATGGAGTCACATTGTGTATCAAGGATGATATGGCTCATTCGGACTTTCTTGCACTTATGTTCAAATGTCGTTTGATTGTATTAAACTTGTTTCCGTAAACTTTTCTAACTTTTGGGACCTATGTCTTTATAACTCTGAATCTTTTGAATGAATCAAACGACGTATTTTTAAAACGACACTTTAGGTCGTTCAATATATCCTGGTTGTGTGCTATGATCCGTTACACCCTCAGGTATTCCATTCCGCTGCCATTCAGGTATTTTGGGGGTGTGACAGATTGGTACCAGAGCTAAGGTTATAGCGAACTAGGTTGCATCATGGACCCTAGACTATAACCACACCATCATAGCATATCATCATTTCATCATAAGTGTATATTTACTTATTTCAGGTGATTCCATATTGCGAGTTATTTATTTTCATTTCACCTTGATTATCACAGAGTCATGTCTTCGAATCCCGACACTGTCATACTTTACACTATATCAGATTCTGATGATGAGGGCTCTGTGTCCTCCACTGCTGTTTCACCATTTGTTTCCCCTACACCTGAGTTGCCACTCTTGGCATCTGATGATGATACCGAACCTTTCGAGGAGGAGGAGACGGCTCCTACTCCCCATGTCCATCCTACTGTACCCACTGACATGCCATCATCTCCTACTACTACTATCCATTCAGAGCCGAGACTTATGTTTCCTAGGGATAAGACTATCCAGACTGCTAGGAAGAGAGTTCGTTATGCTACATCTACTTATAGGACCCTCCCTAGTCCTACTGTGCCTACACCACCACCACCAGCCATACCCATTACTACTCCTGTACCTACCTCACTCTTGCCGCTCAGGAAACGTGCAAGGCTTACCACCCCAGATTCACCCATTACCGAGACTGCTGACCTTTCACCACCACCCGTATACCACATAGGTGAGAGCTCGAGAGCGGCTACAGCTAGGGATCCTACAGCCGTTACACTAGAGGATCAGTTTGATGCTCAGCAGGAGCAAGTCGACAGTTTGGGGTATAGAGTTGACGAGATTATTACCACTCGATTTGAGGCTGTAGAGGAGCAGGTTGAGGATTTGATTCAGGGTAGAGTTGGTATTGATGTGTCTTACCATGGACTCGAGGCACGACAGTTGAGGCACCAGGAGGAGATTGAGCTACTTAGGGATGAGTTACCTGAGATTCGAGATAGAGCTCAGGCGACACAGGAGACTCAGTGGGAGCAGGTAGACCAGTTGACTTTGCTTCGAGAGAGGTTGGTTATTTTGGAGCGCAGGGATGCTTCTTTTCAGTTACGAGTCCAGCATCTTGAGGAGATCGTGGTTGCGATGGATCGTGAGATTCGCCGCTTGAGGGGAGAGCCTGGACCATCTAGAGCACCTGGAGGAGCCTAGACGTAGACTGGTATTATATTAGCTTTTATTATTTTCCTAGTCCCGGGATGTGGGACATAGTTCAAGAACTTGTAGTCTTTTGGTTGTTGTACAAACAAATATAGCAAGTGCGACTCTACTATGTTGGAAATGTTGTGCTATATATTATATCGGTCCATGTAGGCCGAAATTTTCATGTATTATATTCATGTGTTGTGATTATATTTATGATGTTTCGTGGTTGCTCTTTATTATTATCGCATTGTACAGGTTGTGGTTGTATCTATACGTGTCGTGGTTGTTGTGGTTGTATATATACGTGTCGTGGTTGTTGTGGTTGTATATATACTTGTCGTGGTGATATCTAGACAGATTGTGGTTGTATTCGTACATGTCGTGGTTGTATTTATACTTGTTGTGGTTGTATATATATACATGTTGTGGGTGTACATCTTTGGTTCGATGACTATTTCTATTATGATTTTTCTCATGGTTATTTCCATTGTGATTTATCAGAAATATGGCACCAAGGAAGAGTAAGACTGCACCAGAAACACCCGCTATGACTCAAGCCGCTATCCGCAAGTTGGTTAGGGATAGTATTGCAGAAGCTCTAGTGATTGAGAGAGCTGAGGTTGCTGCTAGGGATGCTGAGACTGCTTCTAATACAGGGACGGTTGAACCACCCACTAATAAGAGGGAATGTACATGGAAAGATTTCAAGATTAGTGATCCTATCAAATTTAAGGGCACTGAAGGAGCGGTTGCTTTAATCCACTGGTTTGAAAAGACTGAGAATGTATTTCTCATGTGCGGATGCCCGGACGTCAGCAAAGTAAAATTTGCTACGGGTATGCTTCTTGATGAAGCTATGTCTTGGTGGAATTCGTATGCTCAGCCGATTGGTATGGAAAATGCTCACAAGCTTACTTGGGAGGAATTCAAGAAATTGATGACAAAGAAGTTTTGCCCTCGTACCGAGGTGCAAAAGATGGAAACGGAATTTTATGAGCTTGTGACTAAAGGTGATGACATTGAGACTTATTTCAGGAGATTTCAGGAGTTGGCTGCACTATGTCCAACTATGGTTCCCGATGATGAGAAAAAGATGGAAAACTTTGTTGGTGGATTGCCCGAAAGTGTTCGAGGAGATGTGATTTCTTTTGACCCTCAATCAATGGAAGAGGCTATTCGTATAACCCAGAAACTCATGGTCCAAGTGGTAAAAGGAAAATCTGCTGTCAACAACAACTAGCGTTCAAACAACACCAACTACACCAACACTCGGAACAACAACAACTATAACAACAATCGGAACCGCAACTATCCCAATAACCGAAACAACAATTCAAACAATAACAACAACAACAAGAGAAGGTTTGATTACAACCAAGGTGGAAACGCTGTTCAGCCGCCACCTAAGAGACAAGAAGTGGCAAGGGCCTATGCTGCAGGGCCGACTGAAAGGAAAGGTTACACTGGTAACTTACCTAAATGTGAAAGGTGTCAGAAGCATCATAACCCAGGTCGTTGTCCAGATTTGTGTGGCAATTGCAAGAAGCTTGGTCACCACATCAAAGATTGTAGACTTCCAATCGTGGGTGACAATCAGAAACCACCGGTAACATGTTTTGGCTGTGGAGAACTTGGACACTTTAAGAATGAGTGCCCAAAGAAGAAGAATCAAGGAACTGGGAATCAAGATGGAAGGGCTCGAGGAAGAGCTTATGTTATGGGAGGAGACGATGTCAAAGAAGACCCGAATGTTGTTGCGGGTACGTTCCTCGTTAATAATCGTTATGCATCCATTTTATTTGATTCAGGAGCGGATAGAAGTTTTGTTTCTATTGCATTTCCACCTTTACTTAACATAGAACCGACCCCATTAGACATTTCCTATATCGTCGAATTAGCCGATGGGTCTTTAGTTAACACCAACACTATTGTCCGTGGTTGCACCATAAATTTCCTAGACCATCCATTCAATATAGACCTTATGCCCGTAGAACTTGGAAGTTTCGACGTTGTGATCGGTATGGATTGGTTATCTCGGCATCGAGCGAGAATTATTTGTGATGAGAAAGTTGTTCACCTTCCTTATAACGGTGAAACTTTGGTTGTTCGCGGAGAGCGAAGTGGAACTAGACTCAGTATTATATCGTGCATTAAGACCGAGAAGTACATAAAGAAGGGTTGTTATGCATTCTTGGCTCACATCACGGAGAAGAAGTCGGATGAGAAACGACTTGAAGATGTGCCAATTGTTAAGGAATTTCAGGAAGTTTTTTCGGAAGAATTGCCAGGACTTCCGCCTACACGCCAAGTTGAGTTTCAAATTGAATTAGTGCCAGGAGCTGCACCAATTGCACGAGCACCGTATAGACTTGCACCTTCGGAAATGCAAGAATTGTCGAATCAATTACAAGAACTTTTGGACAAAGGATTCATTAGACCGAGTTCCTCGCCTTGGGGAGTGCCGGTTTTGTTTGTGAAGAAGAAGGACGGAACTTTCAGAATGTGCATTGACTATCGTGAGCTGAACAAGGTAACGGTGAAGAACCGTTATCCACTCCCCAGAATTGATGACTTGTTCGACCAGTTACAAGGTTCTAGTTTTTATTCCAAGATTGATTTAAGATCCGGTTACCATCAACTTAAAGTTCGGGAAGAGGATATCCCGAAGACGGCATTTAGAACCCGCTATGGTCATTATGAATTTCAAGTGATGCCTTTTGGATTAACCAACGCACCTGCGGTATTTATGGATCTCATGAATAGGGTGTGCAAACCGTATCTTGATAAGTTTGTGATCGTATTCATTGACGATATCTTGATTTATTCCAAGAGTAAGGAAGATCACGAAGAACACCTCAGAACAATCCTGGAACTACTCAAGAAGGAGCAATTGTATGCCAAGTTTTCTAAGTGTGATTTTTGGATACGAAGAGTTCAATTTCTTGGTCATGTTATTGATAGCCAAGGTTTACAAGTCGACCCGGCAAAGATCGAGGCAGTTAAGGATTGGGCTACGCCCAAGTCTCCTACGGAAATTCGTCAATTCCTAGGACTTGCCGGATATTACAGAAGGTTTATTGAAGGGTTTTCTAAGATAGCAAAATCGTTGACAAAGCTGACACAAAAGAATGAGAAGTACGAGTGGGGAGAAAAACAAGAGTCCGCATTTCAATTATTGAAACAAAAGCTTTGTAGCGCACCGATTTTGTCACTACCTGAAGGTATTGAAAACTTCGTGGTATATTGCGATGCTTCGCATCAAGGACTTGGAGTTGTACTAATGCAAAACGAGAAAGTGATAGCTTATGCATCTAGACAGCTTAAGATACACGAGAAGAATTACACTACGCACGACTTGGAGTTGGGTGCGGTAGTTTTTGCACTCAAGATTTGGAGACACTACCTTTATGGTACAAAGTGTGTAATTTTTACCGACCACAAGAGCTTACAGCATATACTCGATCAGAAGGAACTTAATATGAGACAACGTCGTTGGCTAGAATTGTTGAGTGATTACGATTGTGAAATCCGATATCACCCAGGGAAGGCAAATGTTGTAGCAGATGCACTTAGCCGAAAAGAACGACTCAAACCTTTGAGAGTTAGGTCATTGGGAATGACTATCATTTCGCCATTACCATCGAAGATTCTAGAAGCTCAGATTGAGGCTCTCAAAGAAGAAAATCGACCACTTGAGAAACTTTATGGTATGCCAGAAAGCGAAAATGGCTTTGTAAAGAGATCAGATGGAGTGTTATGCTTCAAGGACCGAAGTTGGATACCACTCTATGGTGGAGTGCGAGAATTGATTATGCATGAATCACACAAGTCGAAGTACTCTATTCATCCAGGTTCTGATAAGATCTATCAGGATCTCAAGAAGCTTTATTGGTGGCCGAACATGAAAGCAGAAATAGCTACGTACGTCAGCAAATGTCTTACTTGGGCTAAAGTGAAAGCCGAGTACCAGAAACCATCAGGGTTACTTCAACAACCAGAAATTCCACAATGGAAATGGGAACGTATTGCTATGGACTTTGTCACTAAACTTCCAAAGACGTCAGGAGGTTTCGATGCTATTTGGGTAATTGTTGATCGTCTTACCAAATCAGCTCATTTCATACCCATTAGAGAGACTTATTCAATGGAACAACTTGCTAGACTTTATGTCAAGGAAATAGTCTCAAGACACGGTGCACCAGTTTCCATCATTTCCGACAGAGATAGTCGTTTCACTTCAAACTTTTGGCGGTCATTACAAGATTCTTTTGGATCCAATTTAGACATGAGCACTGCTTACCATCCTCAGACCGATGGTCAGAGCGAGAGAACTATTCAGACACTTGAGGACATGCTTAGAGCATGTGTGATTGACTTTGGAAATGGTTGGGCTAACCATTTGCCGTTGATCGAGTTTTCCTACAACAACAGCTACGATTCGAGCATTAAGGCTGCACCATTCGAGGCACTTTATGGTCGTAAGTGTCGATCTCCAGTTTGTTGGGCCGAAGTCGGTGAAGTACAATGTACTGGCCCGGAGATGGTACAAGAAACAACAGAAAAGATAATTCAGATTCGAGAGAGACTTGAAACTGCTAGAAGTCGACAGAAAAGCTACGCAGATGTTCGACGCAAACCATTGGAATTTCAGGTCGGAGAAAAAGTCATGTTGAAAGTCTCGCCTTGGAAGGGCGTAATACGATTTGGAAAACGCGGGAAGTTGAACCCGAGATACATTGGGCCATTCAAGATCCTGGAGAGGATTGGTCCGGTTGCTTACAAGCTTGAACTTCCATCAGAACTTAGCAACGTACACAACACGTTTCATGTTTCGAACCTCAAGAAATATCTTTCGGACGAGTCTGCCGTTATACCATTAGAAGAAATACAACTCGATGACAAGCTTAACTTTGTGGAAGAACCAGTTGAAATAATGGACCGCGAGATCAAACAGTTGAAACAAAGTCGAATTCCGATCGTGAAGGTTCGCTGGAATTCTCGAAGAGGACCCGAGTTTACTTGGGAACGAGAAGACCAAATGCGACGCAAGTATCCACAACTTTTCACCGAGCCTATTACCGAGACCAACACTAACTGAATTCAGGGACTGAATTCCTTTTTGGATGGGCGACTGTCACAACCCACAATTTCAGGTCATTTTTCCAAACTTTGACATTCTACTATTCACAAATTACTATTCATCGATCACTATTCATCGTTTTACTATTCATCATTTTTTAGGTCAATTTGACATTCCGAGACACATTCAGAAAATATACTATTCAGTTGACACTATTCATTTCCGAGAGGAAACCACTATTCACGTGCATTACTCATGTCGTCGTAAATTTAGTTTACGAGTGTTCAAATTCGCGTAACCGTATTGGTTCAGGAGCGAATTCATGCATTATTATCAGGGACATTTCATACGGACTAGAAATAGTCTGCATATCATCATTAGGGCACTTGCATGCTATTCCACTCGTAGGATAATTAAATTTATACTTTTGGTACAATTAACGATTTACGTACGTTTATTTTAAATAAACACTAATACGCGAACTATAAATATGTCTAACATGTCCGACACTCCCGACTATTGTCCCAATATATTTTTATACTCATTTTTATAATATAAAAATTGTAATATTAAATTACCCGGTATTTTGGAAATTTATTTATTACGTATCATACGTTTAACTTAACAACGACAGTTTTCAACAAAATTAAACGATAATTACCCAAACTCTCCGTACTTGTACCCGACATATTTTTACAATTTTTACGACTTTATTACGTCCCGAATAACTTCAATAAAATTTATTTCTAACAAACCCGGTACCCGATTAAACCTAAACCTAACTTAACTACATAATACTAACACTAACCTTTTAATTAATCCCAAGACAAACCCCCCCCCTTTTCCCTCCTTTAGGACCGGCTAACCCCCCCCCCCCCCCCCCCCTTGGTCCTAATACATTGCAACTACACCAACCCTCTTAATTACTCACCAAACTATTGTCTCTTAGTATATATTAAACTTTTTTTTCACTCATTTATCACAAAAATCACTTTTCTTGCACAAGTAAACTTTTTTCTCTCTTTTCTATTGTGGTGAATTCGAACTAGGGTGTTCAAGGAGCAAGGAGTATAAATTTTACAAGATCTTGGTATAAACTAGTTTATATAATCATCCTTGTTAGAGTTTTGAAATAAAAACTCAAGGATTAGTAGGTTTTTCATCATTTAAACTCTCTAAACCATCAAGTAAGTTAACAAACTCATTTTTATGATTTTTACAAGCTATTATTATGTCTATATATTTTTCTTACAAGATCTCATACATGCATCAACTTATATCACTTTATTTTGTACATATGTAACTTTCAAGCCCTAGAAATGGACACATAAGAAACCCTTGTTAGACCTAGTGGATTGATGATGTTTAAGGACCCATGACACCCTAAGAAGGTGTATGGTAGGATTAGATTAGCTTTGTGGTGTTTGAAAGTGGTTTGATGGAGGATGGAACTAGTTTGGAGACTTGAAAATGGTTTTTGAAACTTTTGATATACCTACTGTCCCTATTTTAATTTCGTGGGAAAATCAGTAGATAGTGGCCAAGTTTTGACCAAATATTTAGAAAATACATTCAAAAACGAAACTTTAGGCGAAAGAATGGACTAAAACAAGCTTATAACGAAGGAGTTATGATTTTTGCAAATTTAACGACGAAAACTATTTTCACAAAAACTGCTTGCTGTTTGGCAGATTTCAATGGGTAAAAAGAGGCATTAAATGTAACCTAAAGGAGCCGAGTTGTCAAAAATATACTGGTATATACAAAGACGAATCCGTGGACATAAAGAACAAGGAAAACGAGCTTAAAACGACCGAGTTATACCCATTTTAACATCGTCAAAACTATATATATATTTTTGGTCACAAATAAAAATAATAACGTACGTATTAAGTGGTATATTTTCTAGAAACGTTACTAAGGACTATTTTCTTATCAAATGAATACGTACGACCCGAAGGAATATTTATACGACATGACGACGTCATTCTAAGGTTTTGATACTTGGAACATAACGCTAACTTTTTCGTACGAGTTAATATGACAAGTTTTATACTTCTCTAAATGGACCTATTTTTCCTAAGTATGGAAACTATTTTACCATGACGATAACTAGTATTTCCAATTTACGAGTGGTATGAGCATCATGTGCATGTGCATTCATTTCATTTCGGCTTGATCTTAATTAGATCGCGATTATTCATTTAGGTTGCGGCTAGTGTGCGCGCCTCATTGTCCCGACTACTTTTACCTCATTGCACCATCTTTGTACCATCACTTCGAGGTGAGTTTTATAGCCCCGTTTTAATTCTATATTTTGATTTCAAATCCCACGGGGGAGAATACATTGCATTACTTGTTTTTGTGTACATGCCTAAGTATAAAATTCATACATTGCTTAAGTTGTCTTATTTACCACGTCTTGAGAAGTCCCCTTTATTATCATGGACCGTTAATTTTTGGTACTAAGCGAGAGTGAGTGGATAGATCTATCGAGGGTGATGCCTCCATTCGTGTTTGGGTTGCTCCAAATGGGACGAATGCATTTCATGTCTTTATTATTAGAGTGTCTGGTAAACACTCATTGGGGCCAAGTATCGTCTAGCTTCGGGGTCATGAGCTTAAGAGCCAATGTATATACTTTCCGGACATCCTATTTCTTGGCATTACTTATGGCATATGTACACTAGATTTTACTTATAAACCTATGATTATTCACCAACTTTATGTTGACCGTTTTTCGCAATGTATTTCTCAGGTAACTAAGGCATATTCTCATGGCATGCATGGAGTCACATTGTGTATCAAGGATGATATGGCTCATTCGGACTTTCTTGCACTTATGTTCAAATGTCGTTTGATTGTATTAAACTTGTTTCCGTAAACTTTTCTAACTTTTGGGACCTATGTCTTTATAACTCTGAATCTTTTGAATGAATCAAACGACGTATTTTTAAAACGACACTTTAGGTCGTTCAATATATCCTGGTTGTGTGCTATGATCCGTTACACCCTCAGGTATTCCATTCCGCTGCCATTCAGGTATTTTGGGGGTGTGACATGGATGGTAGGGTAAGAGTGTATGCGCGCGCACACACACACACACACACACAAAAGAAAAAAAGAGAAAAAAGAAGCAAAATATAGAAAAAGAAAAAGAAAAAAAAATCATACGGACTACCATCCCGTTTCATTTTATGTTTATTTTATGTTTTTGATAAATTTTCATTAGCTTAAGTAGAGTCGAGTCTTGGCTTAGCAACTCCATATTGTACATGTAATTGACCAAGATGATTAACTCGCCACCAGTAAATATTGCCTTTATTCAACAAAACCGTGTTTATCCTATCCCTACACCTCACATTATAACCCTTTAAAAGACCTCTTTGATAGTTTATCCTAGGTGCTTACGCCAAGTGGTGGAGGTTTGATCCTTTCCCAAGCCTATGGTAATCTATTTGCTATGACAGGTAGTGAGAGATGTTTTCCATTTCCATATTGTGATATATACTTTATTACACCCGAGAGATGTGAGTATCTAAACACTATTTGTAAGGTGCTAGTGTATAATTTTCGTGCTTGTTTTGGTTAAAGTGGAACGATTATTTGTTGCAATTACTTTTATATTAGTGTTAAATGACTCCTAACTTGTATTTTGATTAGAATAAAAGCACATTTGCTTGAGGACAAGCAAATCTCATGTGTAAGGGCATTTGATGAAGCAAAAAGTGTACCGCTTTTGGGGGTCATTTAAGGCCAAAGTCGAGATTATTTGATCAAATATTGCCATAAATCGTTCCTTTTGTCATTTTAGGTACTTTTGAGAGGAATTTTACAAAAGGAAGCATTTTGGACGTTTTTGGAGCAAAAAAGAGAAGAAAACAACAAAGTCTCAAAAGCCTGCTGGAAATTGCACTTGACAGTGTCACAAGGTGTTAGTGATGGCATCACGAGTTGACAAAAGGGTGGATAAATCACATACATGTGATGCCAGAATGTTTTGTGAAGGGGATGTGACGGCGTCACGTACAAAATTTCCAAGGCCATCAAGAGTTATTCCAAAGAGTGACGGCCCAGAACCCATAAAGAGTGACGGCGTCAGAAATGGATCTAGGCAATACGAGTTTATTTTGGCAGCGAGTTGACGGCGTCACACATTGCTCTTGACGCCGTAAGAAGACAAAATCTATATATAGTTTTCTAGTTTTCATTCATTGTGTGCAACTTTGAGGGAATAAACCCTAGACGAATTTTACAGCTTTTTCAAGGGTTTCAACCCTTTGTTTCTTCCATGCTTAATTGAAGATAAGTACTTTACCAAATCATTCAATATGTCTATGTGTTGTTTGATTATATCTTACGCTTGTCTTCTCTTTAACATGCAAGGCTAGGTTTTCTTCGTGTTTACTGAGATGTAATGAAACTTAGATATTGATTATGGGTTGATTGTTTGTTTATAATTGTTGTGGATGAATGAATTTGATGTTAGGCTTAAGAAAACTGGCAGACTTCCAATTGGTAACTTACCTGAACGTCTTAAGAAACATGATCGGATGTGTACTACAATTATTTGGTTATATTTAATGCATAAGTAACTTCCAAGGATACCATATTAGGAGCTTTTAGTCGGCTCGACATAGGATTGAGGTAGAAGCTTATAGAGTTAGGGAAGATGGTACATGGCCCTACGAATGGTATTAAGGAATATAACCCGTCATTCATGCAATTGTAACAAACTAATCAACCTATAAAAGATAGCTAAAGAGTAGTGAAATCTAAGTAAACACAATTTTCTCTCATTATTGTTTACACCAGAAATTAGTTTAAGTTTAGTTTACTTTATTTTGACAGCATCTTTAGTTAATTGGGTTAGTTGACTAGCAACTAATTCCGCCCACTCCTTCCAAAACCGAGATTTTTTTCTGCTTTCCTTAAAATATAAAAATTCAAAAAGAATCATCCCTCACCTCTAGACCTAGTTTTAGTGAGTTTTAACCCTAGCGAACACTATTCTTTGAGTTGAACGATCAATCCCCCGGTACTTGTCACTATACTATACTACAACGAATAGGTACACTGCCTGGTGGGGATTGCAAGCTTCTCAAGATCCCTTGAGAGGTAAAACCTTTTGCGAGTGCGCAATTCCACGCATCATTTGGCTTATTTGGTTTGAGGATCTAGATTTTGCTTGTTCCTGCTTATTGGCCTATTCCAGTGTGCTTATTTGTTTGTTTTGGCTTATTTTAAGTTTGTTTCAAAAACTTTTAGCTTATTTTACCCTTTGTTCAGTCTATAGCTTATTTGGTTTGCCTATTATACCTAAAAATTCCATTTCAAACCATTTTGGCTAACTGCTGGTGTAATAAGCTCTCACAGAGCGTATTTAAGCTTTTAGAAAAGTTGTTTTTATAAAAGTTAGTTATTATTAGTTATTGAGCAGTTGTGTAAAAAGAAAAACAAAAAATAAATAATTTGGAAAAATTGAAAAAAGTGAGGGTCGAACCTTGGACCTCAAGCACAAACAGACACAACACCACACACCAATACCAACTGACATAGGGTCTTTTATCTGTAACACCTTGCATCCTTTTTTATTTAACACCCTTTTTCCCCATTTTAGCTTATTTTGCCCTTTTAGCTTATTTTTTTGCTTATTTATAAGCACTAGTACCTTTTTATTTTTTTCCTAGGTTTTTGATATCTCAAAGTATTTGTAGAAATTTTTTTATAATTTTCACTTTTCATTTAGTATTTTTAATAATTAAAATTAGTTTAATTAGTTTTTAATTAATAATACATAAGTGAATTTACAACTGCTAATTTATAAGCAATTAGGACTTTTTATATTTTTCTTAGCTTTCTGTCACCATAAAGTATTTTTAGAAAAACTTTCATAATTTTTACTGTTCATTTACTATTTTTCATAATTAAATTTACTTTAATTAGTTTTTAATTAATAATAAATAAATAAAAACTTAAATAGCTTATTTATAAGTCGTAGGAGCTTTTTATAATTTTTTAGGATTCCTGTGATGATTAAGAAGTTTTAGAAAAAATTTCATAATTTTCTAACTTAATTTATTATTTTTGATAATTTAAATTAGTTTAAATAGTAATTAAATAGTTTTTATTTAATAATAAATAATTAAAAAGTCAAAAAAAATTAATTTTCTTTTTGCTAAAAAATTTCTTTTATTATTATGTTTATAGAAAAGTAATTTTCATCTCCGTAGGATCTATTCTGGTTAAATTTCACTTTTCCTTTTAAGCGTTACGTTAATTTTAATTTAAACATTTGTTTTTAATTTTAAATACGTTTTAGGATTATCTGGTTTTTAGTTATTGTTAATATTGCTTATTTGGTTCACTTTCATTATTATCTGCTTAGTATAAATTCTCAAAATCATTTTTTTGTTACTTCTGTTCAAATCACCCAATCTTATATCGTTTCCAATAATACAATTTCATACTTTGTTTGGACATAACGACCCGGGAACTCACTGTGCTTACACTGAATCACTTGTATACACTCAGGTTTGACTTTTTGACCATCCTTGGTTAAATAAGTGGTTAATCTGAGCGTATCAACGATCCACAGTGGGGATCTCAAAGTCTTTCCCAGTGGAAGTTGGGCTTCACCAGGAATCTGCCATTAGTCCATATCTCTTCGCATTGATTCTAGATGAGTTATCTCGAGGGATACAAGAGTGCATCCCCTGGAGCATGATTTTTGCTGACAACATCGTGTTGGTAGCTGAATCGGCGGATGGGTTAAACAATAGACTTGAACACTAGAGGGAGGCTTTAGAAGAAAATGGTCTTCGGGTGAGCAGAGAGAAGACTGAATACATGAGATGTGATTTTGGGAGGATCCAGGTAGACCGCCACGAAGAAAGGGATATTCGTCTCGGGGACCAGATTCTGCTACCCAAGGAGTTTTTTAGATACATAGGATCGATGATCCATAAATTAGGAAGGATAGATGAGGACGTAACCCACCGTATTAGAGCCGGTTGGGTGAGATGGAGGGCGGCGTCAGGAGTCCTTTTTGATAGGAACGTCCCCTTAAAGCTTAAGGGAAAATTTTATAAGGTGACGATTAGACATGCTATGTTGTGTGGGTCTGAGTGTTGGCCTATCTCTAAGGCTCATGCTAACAGGGTCGAGGTGGCGGAACTGAGAATGCTAAGGTGGACCTGCGGTAAAACCTTGCTTGACATGATTCCGAACGGAGTTTTCAGAGCTAAACTCGAGGTCGCAACTATTATCTCAAAGATGAGAGAAGGAATGTTGAAGTGGTTCGGTCATGTCAGGAGGAGGCCACAATCAGCGCTAGTGAGAAGAGTCGAAGCGCTAGTAGTTGATGGTGTGAGAAAGAGGGGTAGGCCTAAACTTAGGTGGAAGGACAAACTTAAGCTCGACATGGAGGAGCTTCTCTTGTCCGTGGACATGACCTCAAATAGGAAGGCGTGGTGAGATAGAATTAGGATCTGCGGGTAGCAGGCTCGGTATTCCGGGGGTTTAGGTAGTTTTGGCGTTAGGTTTTTTGGCGTCTCTTTATTGCCTTGCCCTTTTTGTTTTATTTTCTGGTGCCTCTTGTTTCCCTTAGGTTTAGGCCTCGTGCGTTGCCCTGCTTTGCCTTAGCTTTAGGCCCCTTGCGTTGCCTTTGCTTTTGGTTTTTGGTTTTGCTTTGCCTTAGCTTTAGGCCCCGTGTGTTGCCCTACTTTGCTCTGTGCTGCTCTCTTAGGTCTGCTTGCTTGTCTAGGTGCTTTGGTTCTTTGTTCCTATTTGTGTTTTTGTTTGCGTCTTTCCTTGCTTTTGTGTTTGCCAGTTTTACATGCTCTCTTTTACATGCTTCTACTTATTGTTCGCTGGCTTTTGCTCTTCATTTATTTGCACTTTTACCCGCACACTCGCACTTGTCGGAGGTCTCATTGGAAGCAATCTCTCTACCTCCGGGTTTATCCTGGGGTAGGGGTATGATCTGTCTACATTCTATCTCCCCCATACCCTGCCCCCTCTCTCACATCTTTTCAAAAAAAATACACACACACACACACACACACACACACACACACACATATATATATATATATATATATATATATATATATATATATATATATATATATATATATATATATATATATATATATATATACTATATAAAAGGCAGGCACTCAAGGAGAAAGCGACACGTGTCGCTACAGTGTTAGCTACAGTACGAGCTACAATAACCTTTTTTTTTAACGCGTCGCTACAGTACTCGGTACAATTTTTTTTTTCTACATAAATTTCCGTATGAAAATTTGTTTTTTTAAAAAAAAAATTAATAACAAAAAATAAAAATAAAAAAATACGAAAAATAATACACTTACAAAAATTTCTTATACAAATTTGTTTTTTTTTAAATACCCAAACAACCAAAAAAAAATTTCAACCGCAACGCCAAAAAAAAAAAAAAAAAAAAAAAAAAAAAAAAAAAAAAAAAAAAAATCCGTAAACATAAACAAATTATGCTTCCAAGTAAACATATGCATACTTCAAATAACAAATTTATTAATTACACCGTACAACCGACAAAATACAAAATACAAAACGCACCCGCCGCAACGCGCGGGCAACCCCGCTAGTATATATATATATATATAAAGGAAAAAACTGGCTAATCCACTTGGTTTTGGTTGGACACTTGTGTCGGTATTTTATTATATCTACTAAAAGGGGTAACCACTTACTGTTCGACACTGTAGCTACAGTGGACGAAACAGTGCCCACTTGCAAAATAGTCCCTAAAGTGAAATTGTCGTTGCAAGATAGGTCCTTTGGGGACTAACGAGGCAACACGTCGAGAATTTTAGGGACTTTTTACGTAAAAAAACATGTTATTTCCAGAATTATTTTGTACCTAACGAATTTACAAAAATGGTCCCTCGGGTTAGCTGTAAATAGCATCGTTAGTCCCCCATTAGCGATCTTTTGCAAATTTAGTCCTTAATAATTTTTTCCCGATTGTTTTATTTCGATTTTAGATTAAATACAACATTCTCGCGGCAATGTGCGGGTGCCCCCACTCGTTATTCTCTAAAAGATACATTCCCATGAGTTTTTCATACTGAATCCAACCCATCCATATATGTGTGACTCTTCCTCTTCAATTCACACTAGTACTACTTTCGTCCCAGCAGTTACTATGCTTCTTTTCTTCTTCTTACTAGCGGTGAGCAAAAAAATCAAAAAATGCGAATAAACCAAAAACCAAAACCAAACCAAACCAAACCGAAAATAACTTAACCGAACTAATAACCGAACCGAATTTGCCAAAACCGACCAAACCGAACTTTTAATTCGGTTCTCGGTTTGAATATGGTTTTGGTAATCAATACCGAAAACCGAATTCATATAAATTTATATATTTTTTATATATTTATATATATAAAAAGATCAAGAAAATGTTATATATATTGTTAAAAGTTACGTATAAATATTAATAAGTAAATGACTAGTATCGAACCCGAGACCTCGGGATTGCACACATTACAAACGAGAATTAAAGATTAATAAATATTAATTGTTATGTATATTTATTAATAACACAAGTATAAGGACTAATGGTCGTTAGTGATTAAACGTATGGGCTAACTATCGTTAAATAATAAGGAAAGGGACTAGAATGTAATTTGGAAGACAACAAGGATTCGGAAACCCATTGTGGGGTGTATGGCCGGTCGACCCAAACCCAATAGGGTCGATCCATGCTTGCTTGGTCTCCAAGATATCTTCTAGTATATATACAAACCCAAGGGTCAATTATTTCTCACCTTTTGCGCACACACAATACCCTAAAAGTTTTCTCTTCTCCTTGTTTCTTCCTTGGCCGATCGTACCCTAAACCCTTAGGGTATGGATCAAAATTTTTGATAACAAAATATTACTTGTGTTTAATCTTGCAATCACTTTAATTCGGTATTAGTTTGTGTGTACAAGAACGAGGTAATTACTCACTATAGTAATTATCAAGAGATCCATAAACAAAAACGGTAAGGGGTTTATCATTGATCTAGTTTACACAAGATTCAGGATTTATTGAAGTGCATCGAGTACGTTACTATTTAAGTTTTAGTTAATCTTAGTATATGTTATACTTGATCCTAGCTTCCGCATATTTGTATACTTTGATTATCAAACTCTAACAGTGGCATCACGAGCCATGTATAACATGTAATTGATTACTAAAACATAATAAAATCGGATCTTTAATTGTTTTAGATACATGTTTTTGATCTAGGGTTTTTCTTTAAATTTTTTTATAAAATTTGAAACCCTAACCCTAATTTAGGGGGGAGTCAATTTTCCACATAAAACCCTAATTAGGGTTTGTGGTTTACTTGATTAAATTGTAATCACTAGAAGCCCTAGGTCTTTAACCGGTTATGTGAACGTATCTTGTGACCTATGTGCTAATTGTTAGGTTTAATCCATGACGAAACATGCAAGTTAGTCATGGATCTTGTTTTTTTTTTATGTCACATGTTTTAGATAGATCTAAAATTGGGGAAGACTCCAATACATATATATTAAAATCAATTTATATGCTATGTGGTGTGTATATTAGCTTTGGCCTACGCAATTGATTCGTCAATGTATGTGACTTTTGATGAGGCGAAAAATGAACCACTTTTAGGGGGTCATTTAAGCCTGGAATTGAATTTATTTGATCAAATATTGCCCTAAATCGTTCCTTTTGTGATTTTAGGTACTTTGGGAGTGAAATCTGGAAAAGGAAGCAATTCGGACGTTTTTGGAGCATAAAAGTGAAGAAAACGCCAAAGTCTTAATTTTCCATGCTGGGAACAGTAGGTGACGGTGTCAAGAGTAACATCCTGACGGCGTCAAGAGAAAAATTCCATGACGATCCGGTATAGATTTGACGTCATCACGAAGTAGGGCGTCAAGAGTAAAAGTCATGACGGCCTGGAAATGATTATCACATGACGGCGTCAAATGAAGATTAAGGCAGTCCGAGAAGAGTTTTGGCGGCGAGGTGACGGCGTCACAAGTTTATTCTTGACGCCGTCAGACCCCTTTTCCTATATATAGTTTTCTAATTTTCACATTAAAAAGAAAGAAGTTTTGGAGAAACCCTAAGTACGAACTTGGTGCGAATTTTACAGGTTTTTCAAGGGTTCCAAGCCCTTGATACCTTTCATATGTAATTGAGATAAGTGTTCTTTTAGTTCAATCAATATGTCTATGTGTTGGTTGTCTATATCTTGTTCTTGTCTTAATTCCATCATGCTAGGCTAGATCTATCTTGTGTTTGCTTGGATCTAATGAAACCTAGATGTTAATTATGTGTTGATTACTTGTTTATACTTGTCTTGGATGAATGATTTATATGTTAGGCTTAAGAAAACTGGCAGATCTCCAATTGGTAACATGCTTGAACGTCTTAAGAAACATGAACCGATGTGCACTAGGTCTTTATTGGTTGTATTTAATGCATGAGCCACTGTTTATAATCCCTATGGTTGTGCTGGGCATGGTATAGGAGGAGATAAGAGCTCATAGAACTGGGGAGTTAAGTGTGCCACCCCATGAATGGTATTAAGGAATACAATCCGTCATCCATGCAATTATAACAAGTAATTAACGTGTAAAAGATGTCTAGGGAGTAGTGAAATCTAAGTAAACACATTTTCTCCACTTATTGCTCACAACTTTAGTATAATTTTGTTTATTTTCATTTCTAGTATTTTATTTTGATTGCATCTTTAGTATTGGGTTAGTTGATTAGCAACTAATTCCGCCCAAATCCTTCAAACCCGAGATTTTTATTTGCTTTTTAAAAAAATATAAAATACAAAAATAATCATCCCTCACCTTTAGAACTAGTATTTAGGTTTTCTAATCCTAGCGACACTATTCCTAAGCTGAACGATCAATCCCCCGGTACTTGTCACTATACTATACTACAACGATCAGGTACACTGCCTGGTGGGGGTTATAAGCTTCTCAAGATCCCTTGAGAGGTAAAGCCTGGTGCGATTCTCACGTATCAAGTTTTTGGCGCCGTTGCCGGGGAAGAGTTATTGTCTAGGTTAGAATTTCTTTTTATTAGGTCTACTTGCTAGATTCCTTTCTAGTAAGATTTTAATTTTATTTTTAGGTTTTCTTTAGTCTATCTTATTTCTTTGTGTTTTTGTTCGTAACTTTTAACCATCCGACATCATGGACAACGGGAACATCTTTGAACCCGTCATCCCACCACAACAAAACCCACCATTAGAACCTCTTAGGCCCCGAACCTTAGAAGAGTATTCCCGACCTAGCCACCAAGGCTACCGAAACACCATTGAGCTCACCGGAGCCAATGTGACCCCCTTGCGATCCGACACCATCCGGTTGGTGCAAAGCGGATGTGCATTCCATGGACTTCGTTCCGAAGATCCACACCAACATCTTAAGGACTTCCTCAAAATCGTAGATTCTATAGACCTAGATGTTGCAACTAGAGAGACAACCCGATTACGCCTATTCCAATTCTCTCTACGGGATCAAGCTAGTCAATGGCTTGAGCGTTTACCCGCGGGATCCATCACCACATGGGATGATCTCACCACACGTTTCCTTGCTCAAATTTTCCCACCGGGGAGAACTACTAAGCTTAGAAATGACATCTTGATGTTCCAACAACGTCAAAATGAATCTCTTTATGAAGCATGGACTCGTTTCAAGGACTTACCCCAAAAAGTCCCTCATCATGGCATAGATCTTTGGCTCCAAGTCCAAATCTTTTATGACCATATCGATCTCTCCACGAGGCGAGCCATTGACCAATCGGCCGGTGGTAAGCTACGTGATCTAAGTGCGGAACAATCATGGGAACTCATAGAAGATCTTGCTCTCTGTGACAACGAAAGTTGGAATGATCCCCGTGACTTGAACAAAACGGTCAAGGCAATATCTTTGCCTTTGAACAATTCTAGCACTCCCGACCGTAGGATCATGGAACTTGAAGACCAAGTCAAGTTTCTCATGAAATCTTACGAAGCTCCTAAGCCTTCAAGCCAAGTGAACAAAATCACTTCTTCATGCGAATTATGTGGTCCCTACGACACTCGTGATTGTGTGGAACTCCCCGGAACAGCGTTTGCGAACTACGCATCCACGCATACCGACGAAGCGGGAGATAAGTGGTACACTTTCAAGCCCGAGCCAAACACTTACGGTGATCCATACAACCCCTCGTGGAAAAATCACCCAAACCTTAGGTGGAAACAAAATCAACCCAATTCTTCCAATCCGCCTAATCGTTACCAACCAACCGGTCCACCCTCCAACCGTACTTTCAACAACAATCCTTCTAACAACTTTGGTAGTACCAACAACCTTGAAGGATTGATGTCTAAATTCATGGCATCTCAAGAAGCTCGCATATCTAAGTTTGAAGCCGATTTCAAACAAAAGCAAAGCGAGATGACCACTAGAATTGACGCATTGTTGAAGATTCTCAATGACCGATAAATGGGAGCACTTACAAGCGACACAATCAAAAATCCGAAACTAAACGTTAATTCCATATCTTCAGTTTCATCACCCATTTCGTGCCCACAATACTACTCGGTTAAATCCACGAGCACGTGTTTCAAACAAAACCAAGTTCTTCAAAAGGACCAATCAAATAAAACACCCAATATAGAGCCGGTGAAAAGCATAGTTGAAACACCTCTAACGCAAGACCTTGACGATGAATTCAAAGAACTTCACCTTGAACGCCCCGTCATTGATGTCTTAGCGCGTGCTCCTTACTATAGTGCCCTCCTAGAAGTGTGATTCGCCTCAAACAGTCAACTAAGTTTACCAGGTGGTGGTCAACCAAGTCAAACAGCTGAGGCAAATGCTTCCGAGGAATACAATGTTTTCCCGGGTCGTAAGTCCCAACGAGGTGTGCGATGTGATATTATAAACGAATCTGTGATTAGTGAATGTGAACAGGTAAGGTTATAAAAGTGTGTGTGTGTGGTTAACTAGGGTTTTACAACTTAAAATAACTTAGGAAAACTAAATTAATGATTACGTGAAACCTAGGTATCTAAAACGTATAAACTTACACCAATTTAAAATCAGACGCAACTGCGTACTGAGAAAAAGGTGAGTTTTAAGGAAAAATAAACTATAAGGGTTAAAAATGAAAATTCTATAAACTTAAACTTAAAATAAAATTAAACTAAAAATAAAACTATTTTTTAGATTATTATATTATTTATTATTAATTATTTAATTAATAACTATTTAACTAATTAATTAGAAAATTATAAATACAACAAATTAAACTAAAAACTTATAAAAATATTTTCTAAACCTAAAATAGAACTTGAAGAAAGTATAAAAAATAAAAATAAATCTTTTTGTCTTTTTATAAGCTTTTTATTAATTAAAAACCATTTCTATTAATTATACTAATTAAACTATTACAAATTACAAATAATATTAAACTAACTTAGAAAATTATGAAAATTTTTATAAATCTAATTAACCATCATAGGAATCCTAAAAAATTATAAAAACTTTATTTTATATATTTTTAAACTAGTTTACTATTTATTATTCTATTTATTATTTAATTACTATTTAAACTATTTAAATTATAAAAACTATTAAATGAACAGTATAAATCACAATAAAATTTCTAAAATTATATTATGACTTATAGAAGCTAGGAAAAATATAAAATATAGGTGTTACTATATAAAAACTAATTATGCTATTTAAAACTTATTTATTGATTAATTATTAATAAAACTATTTTTAATTATAATTAATACTAAAAGACAAAACAAAAATCTGAGAAAATTATTAAAATTACTTTAACCTATAAGGAAATTAATAAAAATATAAAAACACAACTTACTTAATAAAAATGTAAAAATGAAAATTAAAATTAAATTGTATTAAATAGAAACTATCACTTATTTTTATGTTGGTTTTTCTGGATTTTTATTTTACAAAACTTTATTATACATAAAAATAGACAACTTTAATAAAAACAATAATTTCATAGCTTATTATTAAGCACTGTGGAAAGCTATAAGCTCCACAGTTGACCAAGTTTGACCAAACAAGCTAATAAGCTAAAACTGATTCATGTGGGGCCCACCTTGGTTTATTCTGGTACTAGTAAGTGAGTTGGACTTGTCAAAGCTTGATTAGGTCAAATAAGCTATGTAGATAAGCTGATAAGTCAAAAATAAGCTAATCCAAAACTCAAACACTACACAGACTGGGGACAAAGTTTATGGGCTTATTTAGGTGGGGTCCACAGTGGCACAGGTCAAACTATTGGTCAAACCTAATAGCCTACTAGGAGGGGGTTCAAAGATGCTAAGTTGGATGTGTGGGGTCCACTGAGGTGGTCACAAAACACCTCAAAAGGATGGTAGTTGGTTGTGCAGCTGCTGAGACAGAGCAGGGGTGTGCCCTGCAAGTCACTTTGTGGCTTTGTGGGGCCCACAAGAAAAATGCTAAAAAATATAAAAACTATGAGACACTAAAGTTGAGCTGTTGGACTTGAACTAGGAACAAATTTGAGCTCCTAAAACCTATTCCTAAATTCTATAAAAATCCTTGAAGATTTGGAAAAACCTGAGAAGTGCAAGTTTTGACTTTTGATAGAACTAGATAGTTTGACTAATTTGAGTTTCTAACACTAACTACTGATTAAATAAGTTAATATAAGCTGTGATAATCCTAAATTAAGCTAGTCCTACAAGGTATAAGCTAATGAGTGAGTTTATGAACCACAATTCCTTGACAGTTAACTGTCAAGGGATATGAGATGGAATTTTGACTTTCTAGCTTGTTACTACCAATTTAATGACTTACCTAACTAACTTATGCCTAGTATGACTTGACTGAGCCAAAAACAACTACTACAACACCCTTGAGATCCATGGATTCTACTGATCCAAACACCCCATTAACTTGCTGTTTTGATGATTTCAAAGGAATTGGTTACTTAAGATTATAAAATGATTTTTTATTTATCTATTTAGGTTAAACAAACTTAATTAAACATATATAAAACAGATTATAAGCTATATTTAATAAAAAGTGAAAATTACAATTATGACTTACAATTGGTATTTGACTGAGATGATGGAACCAAGGTACTCAATACATAACTTATAGCCTCCCAAGAGGTAACTAATACCACAGCAATCAATATCACACCTTGCTCAGCCCTTCTTCCTCTCTTCCCTCTATTTTTTTATTTTTCTTTATTTAATTTATTATTTTTGGTAATTTTGCTTTTCTATTCTAAACTAGCTTTTAGGGCATCCAATAGCTTATAAGAGCTTTGTCAAGGCTTGTGTAAGCTGAGAGAATCCACTACAAAACTTAATAACAACAAACTCAACTTTTTGAGATTTTTTATCAAACTTGAAAATGGCATACAATGAGATAACAACTGAAAACTGAATTTGATTGCTTAAAAAGTTTAAGGATACATAGAAACAACTTAATTGATTAACAAGAAGCTTAAATTTACACTGAAAGATTAAAATTATACTATTCGACCTAAATTACACTAAACTAATCTAATACTCTTATTCTTCTGCTCCATTTCCCTTTTGTAGCCCTTTTCTGAGCTTGTGGGACCCACTGGGGTGTTTCCCACCATTCCTCAGCCATTGATATGATCAAAATGATCCTAGCCACTCAAAACGCTTTTTGGCGCCAAAATGTCCAAGGTGTCAGTGTGGTTGCGTACGAGGGTTTTAAGGTGCATTAATTGTTTCTTGGAGGTTGTGGAGGTGGAGGTGTGAGGTGGAAAGGAAGAGGTCAAGTGGTGATGGGCTGAGGTGGAGATAGCAGGTGGCTATGGAGAGGTGGAAAGGTGGGAGGGAAGGAGGTGGAGGTTTGACCCTGTTTGACCCGTTTTTATAATAAAAAGGTGTGGGCTGGAATATTGTTTGGGCCAGGTTAGGATAGTAGGGTGGGCTGGGGTTGTAAGTTGGGTTTGTTTATTTTGGGTAATAATAAAAACAAGGATCCGTTTGGTATTTTTAAAACATCACAAGGACCAAAAATGTAATTTGGTAAAAAGCTTAGGGTCTGATTTGGCAAGTCTTCCAAAGTTATCAAAAGGGTTTAAATTGTCTCATGTGAATAGTACAAGGGCATTTTTGATATTTTTAATTTTTTAAATACCCGGGGACTAAAACTGACAATTCACCAAACTTCAGGGACTGATTATGTAATTTTTCTAAACTTTTAATCTAGGGACTAATAGTGAAAATTATGAATTCCCTAGGACCCTTAATGGTAATTTTCCCATTTTGAACACCCAGGGACTGAAACTGTCAAGTTTAAACTTTGAGGGACCTGTTTTGCCAAACTGTGAAACTTTAGGGACCAATCATGTAAATTCACCAAACTTCATACCAAGGACCATTCCTGCAAAAGATTATTAGTATAAGGACCAAAATTGCTTTTCTCAAAGTTTTTAACATCCCAGGGACCATTTCTGTCAATTTCCAAAGTACAGGGACTAAACTTGTAATTTTATGAAACTTTGCACCAAAGGACTAAATATGTAACTTTATGATTAAAAAGGACCTTTGGTGACATTTTCATGTTTTTAGAATAACCAGGGACTAGTTTTGACAATTTATGAAACTTGAGGGACTGAAACTGCCAACTATGCAAACTTTGTACGTTTTTCATCTGTTTTTGCATATTTTGCATTTGAAACATATAAAACACACTTCTAAGATATTTTAAGTATTTTGATACATATTTAAGTGTTTTTGTATGTTTTGGCAGTTCAGATTAGTATAAAATGATGAGTATTTAGACACTCATCAAAGTGTAAGCTAGGTAAAAATGGGACCGCCTTCGTTCAAAACAAGTTGCCTAAAAAGCTTGATGATCCGGGTATATTTGTTTTGCCTTGTAAGATAGGAAGACCGAAGCTTTCGACACACTAGCCAATTTAGGGTCAAGCCTCAACTTGATTCCCTTATCCTTATTCACCGCTCTTAAGCTAGGAAAGTTAGAGGAAACGGAGGTATTGATAGGGCTAGTGGATGGGAGTATTGCCCACCCGGTTGGAATGATTAAGGATGTAGTTGTTCACGTAGGAAAGTTAACTATATTAGCGGATTTTCACGTCCTAGACATGGTTAGTGACACTACATGCCCATTATTGGTAGGAAGAGGATTTTTAGCAACCGCTAGTGCCATGATAGATTGTAAGGAATCCAAGATAACGGTAGGTGAAGGAGATACTTGGTCGGTGTACGATGTTAAGAAGCATAGTTATGATTGTGATGATGAACCGACACCGCATTGGGTAGAGATGAATAGGAGACCATCTATATATGGACCTTGGATAGAAAGGAACTTTATAGGACCTCAATGCCCATTTTATCTAGAAAAAGACTTCATCGAAAAGACACATTCGGTAGAACAACTCATAGCTAGAGATGAAGAGCTAGACCCTTTTGAGGACCCCTTGGTCTTTAGGAAGATGATTGAGTTCTTAAGCGTAATGCCCGTTAACATAGAAAGGAATAAATGGAAAAGAGAGGGAGACAAGTGTAAATGGAGGTGGGACAAGCCACCTAAAGAAGGTGACGGATCATGGCATATGAGGATGACTATGTATGATCCGGATGGAGAAAAGTTTGAAAGGTCATACCATACTAAGGAAACCGATAGGAAGTTGAAACCTAAGTTTGATCCCAAAGATTTCCTCAATGAGGAACTCACCCGTATCACGTAGTAACCTATGACCTTGAGTCTAGCTACAAGACTCGTAAATAAAGAAAAGCGCTTCTTGGGAGGCAACCCATGTTTTGTGTGATTTTGTTTGTTTGTTTGTTATTTGCTTCCGTATGCATGCTTAATTTTTATTGTTGGTAGATCATGTTTCTAAACTAAATAGTGGAAATACTTTACTTTGTTGTTTTGGCCTAGTCTTAACTCCACCTAAAAGTATTTTTGCAAAAGATAAGTGTAAGGGGAAACCCCAAATATGTTTTCAAGAAACAAACCGATCATGATTCTCCACAATATTAAATGAACATGTATATTCGTATTTGTTAGAGTCAAATGCTTGTATTGAGTCATAATGAAGTTTTGCAGGATTTTCCAGGAAGTAGGACCAAGTTTTTCCAGAAATTTTCCGGAAACTTAACATAAAAATTTTTGCAGGTCACTTCTGACGGCGTCAAGAGTTTACTCTTGACGGCGTCAAGTGTAAAAATCTGGAAATTTTACCAGTTTTGTTTTTCTAACGGAGTCTTATGGTTTTTGTGAATTATTAAGTTTTATAATCTCCAGGAGATCTGCAAACTTCATTCCACAAGCATTATATCTTATCTTGTTTTCTAGGATTTAGTAACTTATATAGGATGCCGCCGATTTTACGCGAGGTTGTCTTGTCTATTTTATCAGGTTTTACAAGGTATGTATGACAAGAAGATGATTTATATTCTGGAAAGGAAGCTTTGATTGTTCATTTTCTTGGAGGAAGATTTAACCTGGTCACCTTATTATCCATACCGAGCGAATCAGGGGAGTATTTGATTTCATTCTTTTTAACTTTTTCACTTTTACATTCTTTACTTGAACATTAGGGACAATGTTCATCTTAAGTGTAAGGGGGGGGTAAAAAGATGATACCTTACATATGCACTTTCGCTTGAGTTTGTTTTGTTTAATGGTAGATGTGTAATAAAACTATGAGAAATACTTGTTAGTGCAATTTTAGCGCCAAATTTAAAATTTTTTACAACATTTAGGAGTGAAACTTTAGCCATAGCAAGCGTCTCATGGATAGGAGATTGTATGACTAGCACATAACTGTATATTCAGAAAAATTTTCCACCCAAATATGTGAGGTTCGCCTTTAGATTTGATAGGAAAAGCATTTACTATTAGTGCTTATGAGTGTACCGGTAGTATTTAGATTCTAGAACTTGCGTTAGTGATGCATCCCGAGACCGTTAGTGAGACTACATTCGTGTGGTAGGATTTACTACATGATAAGAGGCATTAGGATCACCCTTGTGTTAAACCCGTATTATAATTACTTGACCATTTAAGTCATATTACTTGGCTAGTTAAGTCAACTAATTTTTCCCACACCCTTAGCGTTGTACTCATTTTTAGTACACGAAACCCCTAGTACAACCCTCCGAGCCTATCTTTTCGTTTCTAACTTTAAGCATTTTACTTAAAGGAAGAATTTGTTACACCCTACTTAAATGTACAACCAAATCGCCTTAGCCTTCCATGTATGCGCTCATTTTTAGTGCATTATTGTTATTTGTTAAACCCTAAGTTAACTATCTAATTGATTACATGGTTGCTAAGTCGAGTCATATCCTTGTACATATTGTTTTGGGACGATTGGGACTCATGGGTAAAGTACTTGTTTTATGGAGTAATGGGGAAGAACATCATATTATTACCCCCATATGTGCGTTAATCTTAAAAGTGCTCCAAGTGTTTTGATTTTCTTAATTCGAGTCATTAGATTAGTTGATTGTAAAGTATGTAAAAATTCAAGTGTAAGGGGAATATTCATCCCCTATGATGTATTATTTTGGATGGTAGGGTAAGAGTGTATGCAAAAAAAAAAAAAAAAAAAAAAAAAAAAAAAAAAAAAAAAAAAAAAAAAGAATCGAAAAATCAAGAAAAAGAAAAAAAAATAGAAAAAGGAAAAAGAGTAAAAACATACGGACTACCATCCCTTTTTATTCTATGTTCATTTTATGTTTTTGTTATTTTTCATTTATTAGCTTAAGTCAAGTCTAGTCTTGGCTTAGCAACGCCATATTGTACATGTAATTAACCAAGATTGTTAACTCGCCACCAGTAAAACTTCCTTTATCCAACAAAACCGTGTATTTCATATCCCTACACCTAACGTTACAACCCTTTTAAAAGACCGCCTTGATAGTTTATCCTAGGTGCTTACGCCATGTGGTGGAGGTTTGATCCTTTCCCAAGCCTATGGTAATCTATTTTGCTATGACAGGTAGTGAGAGATATTGATGAGTGTGTAAATACTCATCATTTCTGTTACATTTAAGCTGCAAAACATATGAAAACACACAGGAATGCCTTGAAATATATAAAATTATCCCTGGATTGTGTTTTTATGCATAAGGATTGAAAACTGATGAAAAACAAAACATTTCACATAATTTACAGTTTCAGTCCCTGAACTTTGGAAAATTGGCAAAACTAGTCCCTGGTAAATCAAAACTTGTACAAATGTCATAAAAGGTCCTTGGAATTCATAAGTTGTCAAGAAAAGTCCTTTAAAGTTTAAAAATGGCAAAATGACAACTTTGGTCCCTCACCTTTTGAAAAGTGTCAAATTTAGTCCCTGGGTGTTTAAAAATGGAAAATTATCAAACTACACCCTTGTACTATTCTAAAAAGACAAAATTGGTCCTTATGATAACTTTTGAGAAGTTACAAATTCAACCCTTCAAAAATCAGAAAGTTACAGTTTTGGTCCCTGGAGTTTGTGGAATTTGCAGAATTGGTCCCTAAGGTTTAAAATGATAAAATTTATACTTGTGGTCCTTATACTAATGGTTTATTGCAGGTTTAGTCCTTAATTGAAGTTTGGAAAAATCACAGCTTAGACCCTCATCTTTTACCAAATTACATTTTTGGTCCTTGTATCTTAAAAACCAAACCGGACCCTTTGTATTAGTACCAAATCCAATCCAAATCCAAACCAAAATAAGCCTAGTCCAATCCAGTAACAAACTTGGGCCCAAAATGAATCCAGCCCACACTTTTTTTTAGTTAATACATGCGTTGACCCGGGTCAAACACCACCAACTGTTCACCCATCTTCTCTAATACCACCTCCACTGTACCATCCCCTCACCCCCAGCCATCTTCTCCAATACCACCCATGGTATCACCACATCACCCTCCCCAGCTGGCTACTCCACCTCACCTACCCTCATCATTTCAACCCCCAAATGCATTTAATGCATTTCCCACCTTTTTCCTCCACTGTAGTACCCAAAGTGATACAATTTCTTCCATACCTTCCCAAGATGGTCAGAACTATCTCAATTGTCCCCCTTACACCTCCACAAAACTCCATAAATCTTTAATTGCTTTGAAACCACCCCTAGCCACATGTGAGAATTTTGGCGCCAAATCTGTTTTAAAGGTCAAGATCATCTCTGACCCATCTAATGGTCATGAATTCAAGTGGGAAACAACCAGAGGTCGACAAGGAGTCTCAAAAGTCTATAAAGAAAGAGAGGGAGGCAGAAGCAAGATATATCTAGTGTAATTTTATTTTCTTAGTGTCGAAAAAATTAGTTTCCAAATTCCAGTGTATTTATTAGCTTTCAAGCTTTGTATTTCATGTTCTAAGAGTATAATAAACCTTTTTCAAGTATCAATTGTTGTGTTAATCATCAAATCTCAGTTTATGTCATTTTTTCAAAAATCTTATTTAGATTGAATGCTGTTATAAGCTGAAGTTAAGGACTCACAAGCACACATAAGCTCCTAGATAGCTTTTAGAAGGCTATTAGAAACCATAAAACTCAGTTCTAGTTATAAAAGCAAAAATATAAAAAAAAAAATCAAGAAAATAGAAATAAAATAAAAAGTTGCAGGTTTCATGTTTAACAAGATGGAGCAGGGTGAATAATGGATTGCCCTGGGTTAGAGGTTTTGTGGAAAACCAATAGGAATGTTACTGAGGTCCTTGTTGTTTGATATGTGGCTTGAAATTTGCAAATTTGTAAGCATTTTTACTCAATTCTGAGTTTATTACTATTCCTGCTTATTACTTGCTTCTCTATGTCTATTTTAGTTTATTATTGATTATTAAATATAGTTAAGATCATACATTAGATTTAGGAGCTAGTTTGTTCAAGTTTCATTCTAATTTCTAGAGTTAAGGTGTGTTTGGATCAAGCTGTTTCACTGATATAGTACATGTTAATGCCTATAATTCTTGTTGTTGCATGTTAGTCTAGGTCAATATAACTCAAACCAGTCATAATAAGTAGGTATTATTAGTTAAAAAGTCAAAATTAGTTTCAATCTAATCTAGTTGTTTAACTGTTAGTGTAATAAATCTCATATTCCACATACTAGCTTAGAATCTGATAATCTAGCTTATTTTCAACTTATTATAGTTTAACTTAACATAATCAATCAGTAAACTAGGATCAAAGCTCACTTAAGTCAACATATTAGTTTAACTTAAAAAGTCAATTTGCAGCCTACACAATTTTTGAATAAACTTTGGATTTAAATTGTGAACTTGTTAATTGATATTAGGACTTGAGCTTGTAGGTTTATATAGTCTTATTGCTGATATCCATGTTACTATTTTTTATAATTTTTTATCTAGCTGATTAAGAGCTTAATTTGAGCTTAACTTTTGGTGATTCTTCTTAGACTTCCCCTGTGCACAGGTTTGATACCCAATTTCATAAGCTTGCACAAGCTTGTTTATTGAGTATTGATCTGAGTATTTTGGATTTTTATGATGCCCATGTGGCTAGTTATCTGAACTAAGTGCTTATTTGTTCTTAATTGCTTATCTGTACTGCTTATTCTTGCTAATCTTGTGCTATCAAAATAACCTTACACTGATCACTCAGTGCAAACAACCAACTTCTCAAGCTCATCAAAAGCTCATCACTGAGTTTTAGCTTGTGATATTAGGTTCTTTTAGAAGCTTAGCAGCTCATCTTTACATTTCAAGCTTAATATTTAAGTCACAAGTCCTTTTACTAGGGCTGCATCTCAGCTTAAACTTGTTCATTCACTCAGTTCTCTGAGTAACTCAGTCAAACCACCAAACTTAATAAGCCCTCAATAAGCTACCTAGTGGTCCCATTTGTTCAAGCTTTTGCATTTTAGAATCCTTACCAGCCCATCTTCACACTTCAGCACTCAATAAGTTCTTTTGAGCTTATTTCATAAGCTCAATTTGGTCAATTTGGTTGCCTGTCAAGGGTGTTTGGATCTCAGATTTATTGGAAGTGCTTATAAGCTTTTCACAAGCTTATTAGCTTAATCCAGTGAACACACTTGTTCATACTTATTAATATATTATATATACATAATAATAACTTTTTATTTTCTTTATTAAGCTTGTTTTAAAGCTTTCATCAAGCTTATAAGACTGTTTCATTCACTCAGTCAACTGAGTGAACCAGTTTGGACCCCTCACTTCCCAAGCTCTTTCTGAGCTTATCACTGGGTCCCACACCCTAAATCCTAGTTCTTCTAACCCCCCTCCTACCAAGGTTCATCCTTTGACCCTTTGGTTGACCTGTACACCTTTGGACCCCACCTAGAATTGCACCTAAACATTGTCCCATTTCTGACTCAGGAACCAAATAAGCAAGTGCTTATTGTGGTCTTTTGGCTTATTCAGTGAGCTTATATCAGCAAATCTAGCTTATTTAAGTTAAAATATCTTAAGTGAATCAGATTTTACCCTTGTGGACCCCACATAAGCTCATTTGAGCTCATTTCTTTGTTTGGTCAAACCTAGTCAACTGTTTGGTCCAATAAGCTCTCTCAGTGCTTATTTTTGGTTTTTAAATTATTTGTCTTTGTAAAAGTTTCATATTTTAAGTATTTTATTAGATTTATAAAAGAAAAACCAGAAAAAGACAAACTTAATTATAGTGATAGCTTCTATTTAATAGAAATTATCTATTTAATTTTCCTTTTTAGCTTATTTATAAGCACTTCTGCTATTTTATACTTTTATTAAATCTCTTATATATTAAAGTAATTTTATAAATTTTTCCAGAATTTTCTTTTGTCATCTAGTGTTATTTAGAATTAATATTAGTTTATTTAATAATTAAATAATAAATAAAAATTAAATAGCATAATATATTTTTATAAGGTAATACTTATATTTTATATTTTTCCTAGCTTCTATAAGTCATAAAATAATTTTAGAAATTTTCTTGTGATTTATACTGTTCATTTACTAGTTTTCATAATTTAATTATTTTAATTAGATATTAATTAATAATTAGAATAATAATTAGTAGATTAAATTAAAAATACATAAAATAAAGTTTTTATAAATTTTTAGGATTCCCATGATGGTTAATTAGATATATAAAATTTTTCATAATTATCTAAGTCTTTTTAGTAATTTTAAATAAGTTAATCAATATAATTAGTTAAATAATAATTAAATAATAAATAATTAATAATAAATAGATAAATAGTGTGAAAAATATAATTTTAATTTTAAAATAAGTTTTATAATATTTTAGATTTTTAGAAATTTTAATTTTAATTTTCTAGACTTATTTTACATTTTCATAATTAATAGTTAATTATTAGATAATTAATAAATAGTTATTAAATAAAAATAATTAATTAAATAGTTTTTAATTAATAAATAAATATTTTAAATTTATTTAATTTGCATTTAAGCCCCTAAGGCTTATAAAATCCTACTATAAGTAAATTTGTTTTTGTTTACGTTTAATTAATAAACGTTTACGTTTTTCAGTGCCTTTTTCACGTGTACTTATCTGATTTCACGTATTAGTTGATATAGCTTACTTAAGCTATTTTCTCTTATATTTCAGTAGTACAAATCACTTAAACCCTTTTCCTGTTCAATTCACCTGATCTTAAAGTCGTTTTATTTCAGATTTCACATCTCGTTGGGATCTAACGATCCGGGGAAACACTAAACTCACCGGAGTATTGGTTTAGGCTGTCTGACTTGTTGACCATAACTTGGTTAATATTATCTGACTGTTTAGAGCCAATCAAAATTTGGCGCCGCTGCCGGGGAGGTGTGCTGCGTATTACGACTTTTTGAAATATATGTGAGTTTGAATTTTCACCCTTTGTTATATATCATCTTTTTGTTCATATTTTATTTTTTATTTGTAAATTTCCCGTCACTCTAAGTATTCTTAGAGTCGTCTCTAGTGCATGCGCACTCGTTCTTCTAGGTCCACAAGCCCTTTACGTGAGCTTGTCAGAATTCCTCGAAGACGCCGTAGACGTTCTGCCCCAACAGCCGTATCTGAGGAACGTGCTGTTTCACCAAAGAAAGTTATCATGGCGGAAGACCGTCTGATGAATGAGCTTCTCCAAGCACCCATTGAGGGTTACGGAGACGCTATTGTTGTTCCAGCCATCGTGGCTGAATACTTTGAGCTCAAAACCGGGTTACTAAATCTAGTGACTTCAAGCCAATTTTATGGTTTTGAGAGGGATGATCCCCATGCTCACATTAGATGGTTTAATAAAATCACTTCAACCATCAAATACAAGAACGTCCCTTCCGAAGCAGTTAAACTTCTTCTTTTCCCATTTTCTCTTGAGGGAGCAGCCCGGATTTGGCTGGAAAAACAACCTCCTCGTTCAATACACTCATGGGAAGATTTAGTTACCAAATTTGTAAACGAATTTTTTCCCCCGTCCAGAACGACAAGTCTTAAAAATGAAATCATCAAATTTACTCAAAGATTTGATGAATCGTTTGGTGACGCGTGGGATCGTTTCAAAGAATTGCTTCGTCGATGTCCTCATCATGGTTTCACTGAATTAATGCAAATTGACACGTTTTATAATGGAGTGAGTCAATCTGACCAAGATTCTCTCAATGCCTCCGCGGGAGGTAATTTTTTGAGCAAAACCACAAAAGAAGCTTTAGAAATCATTGAAAATAAGTCCAAAGTCCGCACTACACGCACAAAGCGATATAACTCCCAAGTGAGTGCTGGTCCTTCTACTTCATCGCCCATGAGTACTTCTAGCACCGATGCTAAGATAGATAAACTCACGGACGCAATTCAAGCTTTGGTTCTCTCAAGCCAGAAAAAAGTCACTTTCACACAAAATCCTTCACATGCTGAACTTAAAAAAGTGGAAGTTTGTGTCACTTGTGGTGGCCCACATGCTTACTACAATTGTACTGCCACCGATGGTAGTCCTTTTGAAGCCAATGCCCTAGCCGGTACTACAAATCAGGGAGGTAATCAATACCGTCCTCAAATGGAACCAAGTTACCGTGCTAACACACATATGGGACCACCCGGGTTTAACCAAAACCCAAATTTGCAAAACAGAAACCAGAACCAACCCAGAATGAACCAAGGTTATCAAAACCAAGGGAATTTCAATCCTGGACAGAATCAAGGTTTCCACAATCAAGGAAACTTTAACAGAAACAATTTCAACCCCGGAAATCATTTTCAGGGAAATGGTAATCCAAATCAAGGAAATTTTCAGCCACAACAAGGTTATAATCAAAATAACCGTGTCCAAAATTTCCCTAACCAAACACAAGCCATACTCCCAGCTCCACAACCATCATCCAATGAGTTGTTAAAGCAGTTCATGAAAACTCAAGAAGAGACAAACAGGTTGTTGGTCAGCCAGATTTCTGAAATTAAGAAATCTTTAAATGAACAACCCTCGGGCTCTGGAAAACTTCCGAGCAACACGATCGCAAACCCGAGGGGCGATGCAAAGGCGATCACGACCAGGAGCGGAGTTTCATATGATGGACCTACTGTTCCCACCACCCCTTCTACTTCTTCTCCCAAGGTAGTGGAAAATAACGTCGAGGTAAATAAGGACGAAGTACTTCCTACTCATAAGGGAGGTACCCAAGACGTCCCACCTCATGTTGTCCCGAAACCCAAACCAAAACCTAGAGTTGTTTTTGAACCAAATGATATTCCAGTTGAAACACCTCAGTCCAGACCTTCTACCTCCTCTATTCCTTACCCCTCACGCTTGAGTGAACAAAAGCTCCGTGAAAAAGCTAGTCACCAGATGGATAAATTCTTTCAAATCTTCCAAGATTTGCATTTTGACATTAGCTTTGCGGATGCTATTATTCTGATGCCCAAATTTGCATCGACAATCAAAGACTTGTTAAGCAACAAGGAGAAACTGTTTGAAATGGCAAAGACTCCCTTGAATGAGAACTGTTCTGCAGTTCTTTTAAAGAAGCTTCCCGAGAAGCTGGGAGATCCTGGAAAATTTCTAATACCATGTGTATTTCCGGGAATGGTTGATTGCTATGCCTTGGCCGATCTTGGTGCAAGTATCAACCTAATGCCGTACTCAGTTTGGAAGAAACTTTCTCTTCCTGATCTTACTCCTACCTGCATGACTTTAGAGCTTGCAGACCGATCGATATCTCGTCCTCTCGGCATTGCCGAGGACGTGTTTGTGAAGGTAGGAGAATTTCATCTCCCCGCTGACTTTGTAGTGGTTGATTTCGATGCCGATCAAAGGGTCCCTCTCATTGTTGGGAGGGGTTTCCTTAGAACGGGCCGTGCTCTTATCGATGTATTTGAGCAAGAAATCACTCTTCGTATGGGTAATGAAGCTGTTACATTTAACCTAGATCAAACCTCGAGGTACTCCTCCAATTATGATTCTGAAGCAGTTAATCAAATAGATATCATAGACATTGCTTCTGAGGAGTACTCTCAAGAGTTTCTTGGTTATTCTCATAATTCTGTGAGTGGGGATGCCACTCCATCATCTGAACCTATCATTTCCGACTCTTCCCCTTCTCTCACTCCGTTTGAGGGAAGTGATTTCCTTTTGGAAGAGGTCGAGGCTTTTCTCAAAAGTGATTCAGTTCCTTTGGGAATTGATAACACTGAGATTGATCTGGAGGGAGATATTCTTCTCCTTGAGAGATTGCTAAATCAAGACAATTCTCCTCCACTCCCTCTCGTACAACTTCATAATCAGGAAATCAAATATGTTGAGGAAACTGATGATTTTCCTGAGGTCGAACTCAAGGACTTACCTCCTCATCTTGAATACGCATTCTTGGAGGGTGATGATAAATTGCCCGTCATTATTGCTAAAGGTTTGAGTGTTGAGGAGAAGAGTGCTCTCATAACGGTCTTGAAGTCAAACAAGCAAGCAATTGCTTGGAAACTCTCCGATATTAAGGGTATTAACCCAGATTTTTGTACACACAAAATCTTGATGGAGGATGACTTCAAACCTGCAGTGCAACATCAAAGAAGGGTGAATCCAAAAATCCATGATGTGATTAAACAAGAGGTTCTTAAACTTCTTGATGCAGGATTGATTTACCCTATCTCTGATAGTCCATGGGTTAGTCCCATTCATTGCGTTCCAAAAAAGGGTGGCATTACTGTTGTCACTAATGAGGAAAATGAGTTGATACCAACTCGGCTGGTTACCGGATGGCGTGTTTGCATTGACTATCGTAAGTTAAATGACGCCACCCGCAAAGACCATTTTCCGCTGCCCTTTATGGACCAGATGCTTGAGAGATTAGCAGGGAACGAGTATTATTGTTTCCTTGATGGTTTCTCAGGATACTTTCAAATCCCCATTGATCCATCGGATCAGGAAAAGACTACCTTTACATGCCCTTATGGAACCTTTGCTTATAAACGTATGCCTTTTGGCTTATGTAATGCTCCAGGTACGTTCCAGAGGTGTATGATGGCCATATTTACCGACATGATCGGTAAAACTATGGAGGTCTTTATGGATGACTTTTCGGTCATTGGGGATTCATTCCAAACATGTCTCACCAATTTAGAAACAATGTTGAAAAGGTGTAAAGACACCAATCTATGTCTAAATTGGGAAAAGAGTCACTTTATGGTCAAAGAGGGCATTGTCCTCGGCCATAAGATTTCCAAGAATGGGATTGAGGTTGACAGAGCTAAGGTTGATGTCATTGCAAAATTGCCTCACCCTACTACCGTCAAAGGTATTAGGAGTTTCTTGGGTCATGCCGGTTTCTATCGTCGATTTATACAAGATTTTTCTAAAATCTCACGGCCTATGACTCATCTTCTTGAAAAGGATACTCCTTTTATCTTCTCACCAGAGTGCATCGAAGCTTTTGAAACACTAAAGAAAAAGCTTACTGAGGCACCCATTCTTATTGCCCCCGACTGGGATTTACCCTTCGAGCTTATGTGTGATGCAAGTGATTTTGCTATCGGTGCAGTCTTGGGGCAACGCAAAACGAAACACTTTCAGCCTATCCACTACGCAAGCAAAACTATGAACGAAGCTCAAACTCATTACACCACTACAGAAAAAGAATTATTAGCTGTGGTGTATGCTTTTGAGAAATTTCGGACATACTTAATCTTGACTAAAAGCGTAGTGTATACGGATCATTCGGCTCTTAAATATCTATTTGCAAAACAAGATGCAAAGCCGAGATTGCTCCGTTGGGTTCTCCTCCTCCAGGAATTTGATATCATTATTCATGATAAAAAAGGAGCTGAGAACCTGGCTGCTGATCATTTGTCCCGATTAGAGAACCCTCATCAAAATGTGTATGAGAAAAAGGAAATAAATGAAACATTTCCTCTCGAAACACTCAATGCGGTTGCTTTTCGTGGAGATTCTACTACCCCATGGTTTGCCGATTTCGCAAATTACCATGCGGGTAACTTTGTTGTGAAAGGGATGTCAACCCAACAGAAGAATAAATTCTTTAAGGATATTAAACATTACTTCTGGGATGACCCCTACTTATTCAAAATCTGTGCGGATCAAGTCATCCGACGGTGTGTATATGGACAGGAAGCCACTGAAATTCTTAAGGCTTGCCATGCTGGACCCACTGGGGGACATCATAGTCCTAATTACACCGCCAAAAAGGTGTTTGATTCCGGATTCTTCTGGCCCACAATTTATAAAGATGCCCAGGATCTCATTAAAACCTGTGACGCTTGTCAGCGTCATGGAAACATTTCACAAAGAAATGAGATGCCACAAAATGCTATTCAAGTATGTGAAATATTTGATATCTGGGGCATTGACTTTATGGGGCCATTTCCATCATCCCGAGGAAACAAGTACATACTTGTGGCAGTTGATTATTTATCAAAGTGGGTTGAAGCAAAAGCTTTACACACAAATGATGCCCGAGTTGTAGTGAAATTCCTGAAATCTCTTTTTGCTCGTTTTGGAACCCCACGTGCTATCATAAGTGATCGCGGTACGCATTTCTGCAATGACAAATTTGATAAAGTCATGCAAAAATATGGTGTAACCCACCGTCTTTCTACCGCGTATCACCCACAAACAAGTGGGCAAGTTGAGGTTTCAAATCGTGGTATCAAAAGGATACTTGAGAGGACTGTTGGTGAAAACCGTGCTGCCTGGTCGGATAAATTAGATGACGCACTATGGGCTTTTCGTACAGCTTATAAAACACCCATTGGGTGTACACCTTACAAGCTTGTGTACGGAAAGACATGTCATTTACCGATGGAACTTGAGCACAAAGCCTACTGGGCTTTGAAACATGCCAACTTTGACCTCAAAACTGCGGGTGATCACAGAAAAATTCAAATGAATGAATTAAATGAACTACGTGATCAGGCTTACGAGAACTCTTTAATCTATAAAGAAAAAACAAAGAGAATACATGACTCAAAAATAAAGAACCGCGTTTTTAACGTTGGTGATAGAGTACTTCTCTTTAACTCTAGATTAAAGATCTTCTCGGGAAAATTTAAAACCCGTTGGACTGGTCCATTTACTATCACTAAAGTTTATCCATATGGTACCGTTGAGTTATCTCAAAATGACGGTCCATGTTTTAAAGTAAATGGCCATCGTGTTAAACACTACTTTGGAGAGGACATTCCAAACATGGTTGTCCCGGATCTCCAAACTTTCCCCAAGGACAATTAAATTCGGGGTCGAGTCAAGCTAGTGACTCGGGAATCAAAAACAAGCTACCTCATGGACAAATCAATTCGAGGTCGAGTCAAGCTAGTGACTCGGTAATCAAAAGCATAGCAATATGGGTTTTCACTCATATTTCTGATTTCTTTCTCTTTTCTACCACCTAGTGTGGGGGAGATGCCCCCACATGTTGTATATATGTATATATCTTGTAAAAAAAAAAAAAAAAAAAAAAAAAATTCAAAACAAAAGAAAAAAGTGAGTTTGTATGTAAATAGCCTAAAATAAAGGTTATTAATATTTCCTTCTTACGTTCTAACTATCGGTTTAACACCCGGTGATTTGAATATTGAGGGCAATATTCATTTCTAAGTGTGGGGGGGGGGGGGGGGGATTCTCACGAATTCAAACACATGTTCCATCAAGCACCCTCATTTGATCAAAATTTAAAGTTTTTTCACACTTAGAAATGCAATAAATGGTATCAATCCTCCATGTCTAACCCACAACAGGATTGGCTAGTCCAGGAGCAAACGGCTCTTGGTAAAGACATCTCAAAACCGTTGATGGCTTGCAATTTGCCAAAAATTGTATGGTTCCTCAACTCCCCATTATCCTAAAAAGCTAATGAGTTGGCTAGCCCGCAAGATTATGGCTTGTGGTAAAGGCCGTAGAAAATCCACAATTGGTAATCAGCTCACCAAGATGTTGACTATTCCATCAAGAGTTGGCTAGTCCAGAAGCAAACGGCTTCTGGTAAAGACAAATCAAATCCGTTGACAGCTGGTGGTTTGCTAAAAATCACACGGTTATCAGGTGTGCCACAGTTCTTACACCTGGCTACTCCAGAAGTGATGGCTTTTGGTAAAGAGTAAAAATCCATTAATTTTTTCTCAAATAGATTGCTAGGGACTAGCAATAGTTTAGTGTGGGGGATTGATGAGTGTGTAAATACTCATCATTTCTGTTACATTTAAGCTGCAAAACATATGAAAACACACAGGAATGCCTTGAAATATATAAAATTATCCCTGGATTGTGTTTTTATGCATAAGGATTGAAAACTGATGAAAAACAAAACATTTCACATAATTTACAGTTTCAGTCCCTGAACTTTGGAAAATTGGCAAAACTAGTCCCTGGTAAATCAAAACTTGTACAAATGTCATAAAAGGTCCTTGGAATTCATAAGTTGTCAAGAAAAGTCCTTTAAAGTTTAAAAATGGCAAAATGACAACTTTGGTCCCTCAACTTTTGAAAAGTGTCAAATTTAGTCCCTGGGTGTTTAAAAATGGAAAATTATCAAACTACACCCTTGTACTATTCTAAAAAGACAAAATTGGTCCTTATGATAACTTTTGAGAAGATATCTTCCGTTTCCATATTGTAATTTACACTTTATTATACCCGAGAGATGTGAGTATCTAAACACTATTTGTGAGGTGCTTGTGTATGACCTCCGTGCTTGTCTATTGGTCTTTAGTGGAACGGTTATTTGTTTTAATTACTTTTATATTAGTGTTAAATGACCCCTAACTTGTATTTTGACTAGAATAAAAGCGCATTTGCTTGAGGACAAGCAAATCTCAAGTGTAAGGGTATATGATGAGGCGAAAAATGAACCACTTTTAGGGGGTCATTTAAGCCCGGAATTGAATTTATTTGATCAAATATTGTCCTAAATCGTTCCTTTTGTGATTTTAGGTACTTTAGGAGTGAAATCTAGAAAAGGAACAATTCGGACGTTTTTGGAGCATAAAAATGAAGAAAACGCCAAAGTCTTAATTTTCCATAATGGGAACAGTAGGTGACGGCGTCAAGAGTAACATCCTGACGGCGTCAAGAGCAAAATTCCATGACGATCCAGTACAGATTTGACGGCGTCACGAAGTAGGGCGTCAAGAGTAAAAGTCATGACGACCTGGAAATGATTATCACATGACGGCGTCAAATGTAGATTAAGGCAGTCCGAGAAGAGTTTTGGCGGCTAGGTGACGGCGGCACAAGTTTATTCTTGACGCCGTCAGACCCCTTTTCCTATATATAGTTTTCTAATTTTCACATTAAAAAGAGAGAAGTTTTGGAGAAACCCTAAGTACGAACTTGGTGCGACTTTTACAGGTTTTTCAAGGGTTCCAAGCCCTTGATACCTTTCATATGTAATTGAGATAAGTGTTCTTTTAATTCAATCAATATGTCTATGTGTTGGTTGTCTATATCTTGTTCTTGTCTTAATTCCATCATGCTAGGCTAGATCTATCTTGTGTTTGCTTGGATCTAACGAAACCTAGATGTTAATTATGTGTTGATTACTTGTTTATACTTGTCTTGGATGAATGATTTATATGTTAGGCTTAAGAAAACTGGCAGATCTCCAATTGGTAACATGCTTGAACGTCTTAAGAAACATGAACCGATGTGCACTAGGTCTTTATTGGTTGTATTTAATGCATGAGCCACTGTTTATAATCCCTATGGTTGTGCTGGGCATGGTATAGGAGGAGATAAGAGCTCATAGAATTGGGGAGTTAAGTGCGCTACCCCATGAATGGTATTAAGGAATACGATCCGTCATCCATGCAATTATAACAAGTAATTAACGTGTAAAAGATGTCTAGGGAGTAGTGAAATCTAAGTAAACACATTTTCTCCACTTATTGCTCACAACTTTAGTATAATTTTGTTTATTTTCATTTCTAGTATTTTATTTTGATTGCATCTTTAGTATTGGGTTAGTTGATTAGCAACTAGTTACGCCCAAATCCTTCAAACCCGAGATTTTTATTTGCTTTTTAAAAAAATATAAAATACAAAAATAATCATCCCTCACCTTTAGAACTAGTATTTAGGTTTTCTAATCCTAGCGACACTATTCCTAAGCTGAACGATCAATCCCCCGGTACTTGTCACTATACTATACTACAACGATCAGGTACACTGCCTGGTGGGGGTTGTAAGCTTCTCAAGATCCCTTGAGAGGTAAAGCCTGGTGCGATTCTCACGTATCAAGTTTTTGGCGCCGTTGCCGGGGAAGAGTTATTGTCTAGGTTAGAATTTCTTTTTATTAGGTCTACTTGCTAGATTCCTTTCTAGTAAGATTTTATTTTTATTTTTAGGTTTTCTTTAGTCTATCTTATTTCTTTGTGTTTTTGTTCGTAACTTTTAACCATCCGACATCATGGACAACGGGAACATCTTTGAACCCGTCATCCCACCACAACAAAACCCACCATTAGAACCCCTTAGGCCCCGAACCTTAGAAGAGTATTCCCGACCTAGCCACCAAGGCTACCGAAACACCATTGAGCTCACCGGAGCCAATGTGACCCCCTTGCGATCCGACACCATCCGGTTGGTGCAAAGCGGATGTGCATTCCATGGACTTCGTTCCGAAGATCCAAACCAACATCTTAAGGACTTCCTCAAAATCGTAGATTCTATAGACCTAGATGTTGCAACTAGAGAGACAACCCGATTACGCCTATTCCAATTCTCTCTACGGGATCAAGCTAGTCAATGGCTTGAGCGTTTATGTAACAACCCGATATTTTCCACGTCTACGTTTATTTTTTTTCCAACTTTGGAAATTCACTATTCATCAAAACACTATTCATCATTTTACTATTCATCGTTTTTGATGTCCGTTTGATATTCTGAGAAACATTTGAAAATTTTACTATTCACAGAACACTATTCATTCCGGAAGAAATTCCACTATTCACGTGCATTATTAGTAAGGACCTCTCATACGGACTAGAATAGTCTGCATATCATCATAATGTCATTTACATGCTATACCACTCTTAGGATTCTCAAATTAATATATTTAGTATATTTAACGTTTTACGTATAAGTATTTATAATTAAACGTTAACACCCGGTTTATACACGACGAATATATCTAAATATTCCCACAATGGTCCCGACATATTTTTATATCCATTTTAACATCATAAAAGTTATAACATTCAGTTATCCAGTATTTTGGAAATTTATTTTATTTATAACGTACGCGTATGAATATAACGACGGTTTTCGTGAAAACTAAACAATAATCACCCGATCACTCAGTAAATGTACCCAACATATTTTTAATATGTTTTTATCATTATTATAACTTTATTTCATCCCGGTTAACTTCGTGAACGTTTATTGCTATTAAACTCGGTACCCGGTAACACCCAAAACACAAATTAAACTAATCAAACACAACATAAACTCATATAAATTCCAAGTTAATACATTATTTACCCAATCTTATCATTCACTCCTCCACATGCCGCCCCCCCTCCTCCTAATTCTTTCATTGTTGACTATTATGACTAACCAAATCTTATCAAGACTATATAGATATTTTTACCACATTTTATTCATATAATATCAAGGTAACTAGCAAGAAAACTTTTCATCTTATCCTCTTCCTCTCATTTTGCTCGTTAACCACAAGGAACATAGCAATACTCCATCATTTTTCATAAGGTCAAGTGCAATCAATCCATTTTGTTGGTCTAAGTAAGGTTTTGATTTCAAAACCATAAGGGTTACTAAGTTTTCATCTCTACAAGCCTTCCAATATTTCAAGTAAGTTTACAAAAATTATTTTTATGATTTTACCATGATTCTTTCATGCTCATATTATTTATTTCAAGGTTTTCATGCATTTGTTGTTATATACCACTCTTTATATATTTTTCTCAAGTTACAAACCCTAGAAAGTTTATATAAGTAACTCCTTGATTGATTAGCTTGATTGAGGTTGTTTAGGAAGCCATGATACCCTAAGAAGGTATATGGTAGGACTAGATTAGTTTTTGTGGTGTTTGAAAGTGGTTGGATGAAGTTTTGGACTTGTTTTAAACATTGGAAAATGATTTTTACAACATATACAAACCCGCTGTAAGAAAAATAAAAACGTGGGAAACTCAGTAACTTTTGGGTTATTTTTGGCCAAATATTTAAAAAATACACTCCGAGACGAAGCCGTGGCCGAAAACGGGGATAAAAACAAGTTAATAACGAAGGAGATACGATTTTTATGAGTTTAACGACAAAAATTGATTTTCCGGAAAAATAGTTGCTGAATGGAAACATTCATCAACCTATTTGAGGCGTTTGGCGAAACCTAAATGAACCGTGCTATTAAAAATGTACAAGTATATTTTTTTACGAAACCGTGGACATAAAATACGAAGGAAACGAGCTTATAACGACCGAGATACTCACATTTCAAACTATATATATACACTATAATGTGACAGCTTTTAAATCTAGAAAAGTTAGTACGTACTAAGTATATATTTTCAAGTAACGTCAATTGAAGGGCCGTTTTCATTAACCGCTGAGACATGTAATGTCATGAGTTACTTTCACGTCGAAGAGACGACTTCAAAGGTTTTCAAAACGTCAAACCAAGCACTAATATTAACACTATATATATATACATTTACAAAAATAGTCACTACGTACTAAATTCTATATTTTCTAGAAATATTAACGCCAAAACTACGTAGTAACTAGATTTATAAAAATAATACCAAGTACCCAATTTTATAACTAATGAAGTATTAGTTATTACAAGTATAATTTTTATCACTACAAGGCGTTATTTCAAGGATTTCAACCCGAAGATTTCAACACTAACATGGAAACATACGATATATATATATATAAGTATATATATTGCAACTAGCTTTATTTTTCTAATAGCAATATTTTTCCTAAGTCTTGAAATATATAATTTTGATAACACAAGTGTTTTTTTTTTTCAAAGAGTAGAGTGGTATAGGGAACATGTGCATGTACATTCATTTCTTCATTTCATGATCTAAAGTAGATCATATCATTCATTTAGGTTGCGGATAGAGTGCACGCCTTACTTTAGTTCATACCTTTTTGTTATCATATCGCTTATATCAGGTGAGTATTCATGAACCCCTTTTCTAACTATTTTAATCGCTTTGGGGTGGATGCATGAATTATTACTTGAACACTTTGAACATTGTTTTGAACCCTTTTGATTATTATGAACTCTTTTGACTTGTCTTGACCTTATAACTTGTTTAGAACTCTTGAACTCAACTTGAACTTTTGAACATAATGTATTGTACGTGCTATGACCTAAAGTCTCGCCATTTTTGGTGGAGCGTGCAAAGTCTCACCTTATGGGTGGAGCGTTCTTATCCCTAAAGTCTCGCCTTATTGGTGGAGCGTGCTAAGTCTCCCATGTTTGGAGCGTTCTTAATCGTATATAATAGTTGTATGATGTACTGTTCGTACATTCGCATTGTTCGACACCTATTAGTAGTATGGATAGCGCTATTAGAGGTCGGCCAACCTCTCGTCCACTATGTTACGGGACGCATATTATTTAATTAGGGGCTTTGCATGGCATACATTATTATATATGTGGTGCTTATAATGTGACTTATTATGACCGCGGGTGCTTGACCACAAGACATATACTTGACAACGCCTTTGGCTTGTGAACTTTCTCTAATGGTTTCTCATATTAAATAAAACGTTTATACTCACCAACTATTTTTATAGTTGACCGTTTTCTCTCATGCATTTTAGGTGATCGTCAGTAAGCTTGTCAGCAAGGTCTTGCATAATGAAGTTTTCACATGTCACTTCTTTTCATTATGTATTAAAATACCATCTTTTGGGAATCAAACTTATGTCTTTTATTTGCCAAAGTCGGTAATAACAACGTTGTAATGTTATATTTTTCCTTAATGTAAATTATGGTATTGTCTTATTTCTCTTTGGTGATGTATATCGATTTCGTAACACCTCGTGTTTCCGCCTTCGGCGAGGGTGTGACAGTTTACCCGCGGGATCCATCACCACATGGGATGATCTCACCACACGTTTCCTTGCTCAATTTTTCCCACCGGGGAGAACTACTAAGCTTAGAAATGACATCTTGATGTTCCAACAACGTCAAAATGAATCTCTTTATGAAGCATGGACTCGTTTCAAGGACTTACCCCAAAAAGTCCCTCATCATGGCATAGATCTTTGGCTCCAAGTCCAAATCTTTTATGACCATATCGATCTCTCCACGAGGCGAGCCATTGACCAATCGGCCGGTGGTAAGCTACGTGATCTAAGTGCGGAACAATCATGGGAACTCATAGAAGATCTTGCTCTCTGTGACAACGAAAGTTGGAATGATCCCCGTGACTTGAACAAAACGGTCAAGGCAATATCTTTGCCTTTGAACAATTCTAGCACTCCCGACCGTAGGATCATGGAACTTGAAGACCAAGTCAAGTTTCTCATGAAATCTTACGAAGCTCCTAAGCCTTCAAGCCAAGTGAACAAAATCACTTCTTCATGCGAATTATGTAGTGGTCCCCACGACACTCGTGATTGTGTGGAACTCCCCGGAACAGCTTTTGCGGACTATGCATCCACGCATACCGACGAAGCGGGAGATAAGTGGTACACTTTCAAGCCCGAGCCAAACACTTACGGTGATCCATACAACCCCTCGTGGAAAAATCACCCAAACCTTAGGTGGAAACAAAATCAACCCAATTCTTCCAATCAGCCTAATCGTTACCAACCAACCGGTCCACCCTCCAACCGTACTTTCAACAACAATCCTTCTAACAACTTTGGTAGTACCAACAACCTTGAAGGATTGATGTCTAAATTCATGGCATCTCAAGAAGCTCGCATATCTAAGTTTGAAGCCGATTTCAAACAAAAGCAAAGCGAGATGACCGAGAAATGGGAGCACTTACAAGCGACACAATCAAAAATCCGAAACTAAACGTTAATTCCATATCTTCAGTTTCATCACCCATTTCGTGCCCACAATACTACTCGGTTAAATCCACGAGCACGTGTTTCAAACAAAACCAAGTTCTTCAAAAGGACCAATCAAATAAAACACCCAATATAGAGCCGGTCAAAAGCATAGTTGAAACAACTCTAACGCAAGACCTTGACGATGAATTCAAAGAACTTCACCTTGAACGCCCCGTCATTGATGTCTTAGCGCGTGCTCCTTACTATAGTGCCCTCCTAGAAGTGTAAGCTAGGTAAAAATGGGACCGCCTTCGTTCAAAACAAGTTGCCTAAAAAGCTTGATGATCCGGGTATATTTGTTTTGCCTTGTAAGATAGGAAGACCGAAGCTTTCGACACACTAGCCGATTTAGGGTCAAGCCTCAACTTGATTCCCTTATCCTTATTCACCGCTCTTAAGCTAGGAAAGTTAGAGGAAACGGAGGTATTGATAGGGCTAATGGATGGGAGTATTGCCCACCCGGTTGGAATGATTAAGGATGTAGTTGTTCACGTAGGAAAGTTAACTATATTAGCGGATTTTCACGTCCTAGACATGGTTAGTGACACTACATGCCCATTATTGGTAGGAAGAGGATTTTTAGCAACCGCTAGTGCCATGATAGATTGTAAGGAATCCAAGATAACGGTAGGTGAAGGAGATACTTGGTCGGTGTACGATGTTAAGAAGCATAGTTATGATTGTGATGATGAACCGACACCGCATTGGGTAGAGATGAATAGGAGACCCTCTATATATGACCTTGGATAGAAAGGAACTTTATAGGACCTCAATGCCCATTTTATCTAGAAAAAGACTTCATCGAAAAGACACATTCGGTAGAACAACTCATAGCTAGAGATGAAGAGCTAGACCCTTTTGAGGACCCCTTGGTCTTTAGGAAGATGATTGAGTTCTTAAGCATAATGCCCATTAACATAGAAAGGAATAAATGGAAAAGAGAGGGAGACAAGTGTAAATGGAGGTGGGACAAGCCACCTAAAGAAGGTGACGGATCATGGCATATGAGGATGACTATGTATGATCCGGATGGAGAAAAGTTTGAAAGGTCATACCATACTAAGGAAACCGATAGGAAGTTGAAACCTAAGTTTGATCCCAAAGATTTCCTCAATGAGGAACTCACCCGTATCACGTAGTAACCTATGACGTTGAGTCTAGCTACAAGACTCGTAAATAAAGAAAAGCGCTTCTTGGGAGGCAACCCATGTTTTGTGTGATTTTGTTTGTTTGTTTGTTATTTGCTTCCGTATGCATGCTTAATTTTTATTGTTGGTAGATCATGTTTATAAACTAAATAATGGAAAAGAGTTGATACGTGGGAAGAGAGTTGGTGCGATTCCCACGTATCAACTCTCTTCCATTAAGAGGAGAAGGCCTTAGTTGATTACATGCATGATTATACCTAGACTTGATTTTATTAGGATCTTTTCTAATAAGGAATGCATGTAGCTATTTGTTTCACTTTAATTATTATTAGTTGTTGTTTTTTCTTTGAATTACTTGTTTTAATTGTTTCTTAATTGTTTGACTTGTTGTAAGCAATAAAAAGGGTGATTTTCATAAACAAAATAATATGGACTAATAATGGTGAAACCCTAAGTGATAAAGATTGAATCTTGCGGAGTCTTATGTGCCAACAACGGTTCACTTCGCACGGTAATTCGCTCCAAGGCGAGACTAGCAAGATTCATACTTTATTACATGATTTTGAGATTGAATCCATAAACTTTTGCTTGATTGATGTATTGTACAAACGTGCTTCTAAAAGTAACTCTTTTAAGACAAAATTCATAACCGTGATTTGAAGGCTTTGAAAAGAGCCTTAGAGTCTGCCTTGGTTATCACAATCTTGAATATGTCTTAAACGAATTTATTTTAAAATCATGCTTGTAGAAAGTCATCTTAGGGTTTTTTTAACCTCAAGTAAAACTTTATGTATTAATTTCACGAATTGGTAATAAAAAGGTTTTGAAAATTATGCTATGAAGATGAGTGTATGCATTTTTATACATATTTTGATTGACATATCAAAAATTGAATACCCTTAAAATTTAAGTTACATGTCATCTATCTATAAGGAACACTTGGAATTTTAATTTAGTAAACGTGAGACCTAGGCTAAATTATTATAACAAGGTAAAATTCTTTTAGTGCGTGAGACTATAATTGTAATTTTACAGTTTCTAAGGTAGACGACTTAATTAAGTTGTGCGTGAGACCTAGAACTTAAGGCATGAGATGGGATGAAACATGCTTACAAGGCAAATTGATGAATCAATTTGATGTAAATCCCATAATGATCTAGGAATTGGAAATCTTGTTTGCCAATTATTGTTCGACAGATTACCATCTTTTGTACTTTCACCACTAGCAGATTAACTGATGTGGTGGAACTATGTAAAGTTGGATCCTAGATTTTCAAGAAAATTTTGGTGGTTATATGAATATAGCCTATGGGTATTTTATTTTCTTGAAGATATTTATTATCGAAAATACCAATGTTTGAACTTTTATATGTAGATATGGCTCAACCCGATAACCCAACTGTGATTTCTGCTTTCAAGAGTCATCTTGAGAAAGAAAAATTGACTGGAAAGAATTTCAATGATTGGCACCGTTCGGTCAGAATTGTCATGAGGGCGGCCGGTAAGCTCAATTACTTGACCGAAGAATGTCCAGTTGAGCCTACTGCTGATGCAACAGAAGCAGTTAAGGTGGAGTGAAGGGAGAAACATGCTAAGTTTAATGAGGTTTCTTGTTTAAAGCTCACTAGCATGAGTGCTTAGTTACAAAAGAAGTTTGAGTACTTTTTCCCAAAAGATATGCTTGAAGTACTTCAGCAGTCTTATGAGAAATCTCCCGCAGTTGAATTGTATGATGAACTTGACAAGCTACACAACTGCAAGCATGGTGATGGTAAACCAGTTGAAGATTATGTGACTGAGATGAAGGAATCTTTTGATCAGCTTCACAGAATTGGATTTGGTTACCCCAAAAATGTGCAAGTGCACTTGATCAACAGGGCCCTTAACAAGGACTTTGCTGGTTTTGTGCAGAATTTCAACATGCACTGCTCGGGGAAGATAGTCTCAGAATTACTCGCATTGCTTGTTGATTATGAGAAGAGTCTACCAGCCAAGGTCAAGGCCCCTACCCCGCAAGTGTTGGCGATTCATGGGGGGAGAATCCAGAAGAAATCGCATGTGAACAAAGGCAAAGGGAAAGGTGATAAAGGCAAGCAGGTCATGGCCTATCAACCACAACCCAAGATGAAGCAGCATCAGCCTAAGCAGAACAAGGTGAATCCGCCAAACAAGAAGGATCAAGCTTGTCACCATTGTCATGAAAAGGGCCATTGGAAGCTCAATTGTCCTCTCTACATTCATGACTTGCGACTCAAGAAGCAGGGGAATGAAGCCGGTAATCCCAGTTCATCAGGTGCGTTCTTTATGATTGAATTATTCACTCTTACTCTTAAATTGAATTCATGTGTATATGATACGGGATGTGGCATTCATATTTGCAATACCTTGCAGGGGTTTAGAGTTGACAGAAAGCTGGCCTATGGACAACAATTCCTGCACGTGGGTAACGGAGCACATGCAGTAGTTGAAGCTATAGGACTATCTTTAAATAATTGTCATTATGCACCGTCAATTGTTAGAGGTGTAATTTCATTTTCATGTTTGTTGAACCTTGGTTTTGAGCATACTATTTCTAGCAATGGAATTTCAGTTTCTTTAAATGGTGTTTTTTATTTTAATGCTATTTCTGTGAATGGTGTCTTTGAAATTGATATGAATGATAATGATAATGCTTTTGTTAAAAATAATTCAATGTATAGCATCAATAATAAGAGAATCAAGAAAGGTCTGGATTCGTCTTATCTTTGGCATTGTCGACTTGCTCAGATTGGCAAGGATCGCATGAAAAAGCTGCAACATGATGGGCTTTTAGAAAAGATCAATGATGAATCATTTGATAAGTGCGAATCTTGCATTGCTGGGAAGATGACAAAGAAACCCTTCAAAAATAGGATTGAAAGGGATAATGATCTACTTGGTCTTATTCACACAGATGTGTGTGGACCACTTAGACATGTGTCAAGGAGAGGTGCTAGCTACTTCTTAACATTTATGGATGATTACAGCCGTTATGGTTATGTTTATTTACTTAAACATAAACATGAGGTGTTTGAAACATTCAAAGTGTTTAAAGCAGAAGTAGAGTTGCAACTTGGAAAGAAGATTAAAGCTCTTCGATCCGATAGAGGTGGTGAATACCTGAGTCAAGAGTTCATAGATTACTTAGCAAAGGAGGGAATTATCCAGCACCTTACTTCTCCATATACTCCACAACAAAATGGTGTATCTGAGAGAAGGAATCGTACATTGCAAGACATGATACGATCTATGTTTAATCTAACAACTCTTCTGATGAGGCGAAAAATGATCCGTTTTTAGGGGGTCATTTAAGCCCGAATCCGAATTTATTTGATCAAATATTGCCCTAAATCGTTCCTTTTGTGATTTTAGGTGTTTGGAGAGTGAATTCTGGAAAAGAAGCCATTTTGGACGTTTTTGGAGCATAAAAGTGAGGAAAATGGCAAAGTACCAAATTTCCATGCTGAAGATACAAGGTGACGGCGTCAAGAGTAATATCTTGACGGCGTCAGACATGAAGATTAAAATACCGAAGGTGGTGACGGCGTCAAACGCCTTCATGACGGCGTCAAACGCCTTCATGACGGCGTCAAAGTGGCAAGAATAAAATACCGTGGTCGGTGACGGCGTCACATAGGCCGTCATAAGTAGATCAAGGCCGTCCGAGGAAGTATATGGCGGTGAGGTGACGGCGTCACATGTAACTCTTGACGCCGTCAGCCTACTTTTCCTATATATAGTTTTCTAGTTTTTTCATTAAAAAGGAGAGAAGTTTTGGTGAAACCCTAAAGACGAATTTGGTGCCTCTTTTACAGGTTTTTCAAGGGTTCCAAACCCTTGATACCTTGCATTGTAATTGAGATAAGTGTTCTTCTAATTCAATCAATATGTCTATGTGTTGGTTGTTTATCTCTTGTTCTTGTCTCAATTCAATTATGCTAGGCTAGATCTCTCTTGTGTTTGCTTAGATCTAATGAAACCTAGATGTTGATTATGTGTTGATTACTTGTTCATTCTTGTTCTTGGATGAATGATTTATATGTTAGGCTTAAGAAAACTGGCAGATCTCCAAATGGTAACATGCTTGAACGTCTTAAGAAACATGAACCGAGGCGTACTAGGTCTTTATTGGTTGTATTTAATGCATGAGCCACTGTTTACAATCCCTATAGTTGTGCTGGGTCATGGTGTAGGAGGAGATAAGAGCTCATAGAGTTGGGGAGTTATGTATGCCACCCCACGAATGGTATTAAGGAATACAATCCATCATCCATACAAGTATAACAAGTAATTAACGTGTAAAAGATATCTAGGGAGTAGTGAAGTCTAAGTAAACACAATTTCTCCAATTACTGCTCACAACCTTAGTATAATTTAGTTTAATTTCGTTTTCAGTATTTTATTTTGAATATATCTTAGCTTTGGGTTAGTTGAATAGCAACTAATTCCGCCCACTACTTCAAAACCCGAGATTTTAATTGCTTTCTAAAAAAATATAAAAATGCAAAAATAATCATCTCTCACCTCTAGAACTATTAATTAGGTTTTCTAATCCTAGCGACATTATTCCTAAGCTGAACGATCAATCCCCCGGTACTTGTCACTATACTATACTACAACGATCAGGTACACTGCCTGGTGGGGGTTGTAAGCTTCTCGAGATCCCTCGAGAGGTAAAGCAAGGTGCGATTCCCACGCATCATCTTCCTTACTCGTTTTGGGATTATGCCTTAGAATCCGCAGTTCGCATTCTTAATATGGTTCCAACAAAGAAGGTTGATAAGACTCCATATGAGTTATGGACTGGAAACGCTCCTAACTTGTCTTATCTTAAGGTCTGGGGTTGTGAGGCGTATATTAAACGTGACTCAGCAGACAAACTCCAACAAAGATCTGTAAAGTGCATCTTTGTAGGATACCCTAAGGAAACTATGGGTTACTACTTTTATTGCCCAACTGAAAACAAAGTTCTTGTGCAAGGTATGGAGACTTCTTGGAAAAGGAGCTCATATCTCAAGAATTCAGTGGGAGAGTATATGATCTGGAAGACGATCATGAAGATGTAGAACCTTCTGATAACATTAGCCAACTTCCTGTGGAACCTGAGAGTTTAGGTCCTCCACCTAAAGTTGAAGTGATTCCCATTCGTAGGTCATCTAGACCTGTGAAATCTCCAACACGTCTATGTCTTAACATGGAGTGTGATGATAACTTGATAGGAGATCTTGATGAACCTACAAGTTATAAAGTTGTCATGAATAGTCCTGAAAAGGAAAAATGGCAGGTTGCTATGAATGGGAAAATGCAATCCATGGAAGACAATGAAGTATGGGAAGAAGTAGACCTACCTCGGGGTGCCAAGTTAGTTGGGAGTAAATGGCTCTACAAGAAAAAGACTGATATAGATGGCATTGTACACACCTATAAGGCCCGTTTGGTAGCTAAAGGCTATACTCAAACTTTTGGTGTTGACCATGAGGAGACCTTTTCTCCTGTAGCTGACATTAGGGCTATTAGGATTCTTATAGCCATAGCCGCTTACTATGACTATGATATTTGGCAAATGAATGTCAAAACCGCCTTCTTAAATGGTCGCCTAGATGAAGACATCTATATGGCGCAGCCTGAGGGGTTTGTGAATCCAGAATTCCCAAATCGTGTATACAAGCTTAAAAGATCCATTTATGGATTGAAGCAAGCATCACGACAATGGAATAAGAGATTTGACAGTGAGATTAAAAAGTATGGATTCACTCAAAATCTCGATGAGCCATGTGTATATCACAAAGCTAGTGGGAGTAATGTAATTATCCTTATTTTATATGTTGATGACATATTGATCATGGGAACGACATTCCAAGTTTTCAAAAGGTTAAGGCATATCTTGGAAGTTGCTTTTCTATGAAAGATTTAGGGGAAGCTGCATTTATTCTGGGAATCAAGATATATAGAGATAGATCTCAGTGATTAATTGGATTAAGCCAAAGTGCTTACATTGATAAAATATTGAAGAGATTCAATATGCAAAATTCCAAGAAGGGATATTTGCCGACGCAAGAGCAACATGGCTTGAACGAGAAAGTTTATGCTTCAACACCTGAAGAGGTGCAACGCATGAAGAGAGTCCCCTATGCTTCGGCTGTGGGATCTATTATGTATGCGGTAAAAAGCACAAGGCCTGATGTAGCATTTGCTCAGAACTTAACCAGTCGATATCAGCAGAATCCAGGTGAGAAACACTGGACTGCTGTTAAGAATATTCTTAAGTACCTTAGGGCTACTAAAGAGATGTTCTTAGTTTATGGGGGTACTCCGTCTGCAGAACTTGATGTTACAGGTTACTGCGATGCTTCTTGGAAAGGTGATAAAGATGATACGAAGTCTCAGACGGGATATGTCTTTGTCATTAATGGAGGAGATGTGGATTGGAGGAGCAGAAAGCAGAGTGTACTAGCGATGTCTGCTACAGAAAGTGAGTATATAGCTGCTTCAGAAGGCGCAATGGAAGCTATTTGGATTAGGAAGTTTGTTTCAGGGCTTGGAGTTATGCCTTCGATTCAATGACCTATAAAAATGTATTGCGACAATTCAGCTGCAATTACATTTGCAAATGAACCTGGAATCATGAAAGGCACCAGACATTTCCCGATTAAGCACCACTATGTTCGAGAACAAGTCGAAATAGGTGAAATCGAAATGCTCAAAGTTCACACAGATGAAAACTTAGCAGATCAATTTACGAAGCCTTTACCTGGCACCAAGCTTTACAAGCATTCTGAAGGAATAGGACTTAAAATAGCTGAAATTTTCATGCTCATTTGTGATTAGTATTTGGATAAGGGATGTAATGTACAATTATTATTTTAATGAAATAAAATATTGTTTATGTTTATTTATTCATTGTCTTAATAATATATCCTATATTTTCATGTTTAAGATCCATGAATAAATTATTATTCTAAATATCCGTTGTCAATTAATGATATGGGAATATCATTAAACTAAGACAATTTTGAGTATTGGTTCAGGATATACTTGAAAGTATATTGATGCGTAGTCATACCAATTTCACATGATATTCAATGAATTGAGTATTGGACTTATCCCAAAAATATGATTTAAATATTTAATGTGAGAATCATTTTTAAAGTTATCCTCAGACTTGAGATACCAGATAAGTGTCATGGATGTAGTGCATTTTTGTGGGGCAATCTACCGCTTACCGTAATTGGAAGTTATAAGGGTTGTTTTTAGAAGTGTTGCAAAGTTCATGGGTTATTCTTGTAGTCAAGAGGGAATTTGTTCCTTCTGATTTGTTCAGAAGTTTAATACTGTTGGGCCCCTCGTAGGGTTGACAAAATGTTTGCGTGGCCACGCCCAAAGTCTATCTGGAATACGTTCAGATGTTTTGGTAATTTTGTTCAATCATAAAGAAACGAGAAATAGAATATTAATAAAGAATCTCACATCTTTATTAAATATAGTATTAGAAACAAAAGGATAATTATAATGATGAATCATTAAAGGTTTTCCAAGAAACCTAGCTCGAGTCGTGCTGGGGGCATTGGAGTGTTGCAAGACGCCAACCAATGTCAATTTACTATTAATAGATATACGAGTGGGAGCTGTTAAAAGTTACGTATAAATATTAATAAGTAAATGACTAGTATCGAACCCGAGACCTCGGGATTGCACACATTACAAAGGAGAATTAAAGATTAATAAATATTAATTGTTATGTATATTTATTATTAACACAAGTATAAGGACTAATGTCGTTAGTGATTAAACGTATGGACTAACTATCGTTAAATAATAAGGAAAGGGACTAGAATGTAATTTGAAGACAAGAAGGATCCGGAAACCCCTTGTGGGGTGTATGGCCGGTCGACCCAAACCCAATAGGGTCGATCCATGCTTGCTTGGTCTCCAAGATATCTTCTAGTATATATATACAAACCCAAGGGTCAATTGTTTCTCACCTTTTGTGCACACACAATACCCTAAAAGTTTTCTCTTCTCCTTGTTTCTTCATTGGCCGATCGTACCCTAAACCCTTAGGGTTTGGATCGAAATTTTTGATAACAAAATATTACTTGTGTTTAATCTTGCAATCACTTTAATTCAGTATTAGTTTGTGTGTACAAGAACGAGGTCATTACTCACTATAGTAATTATCAAGAGATCGATAAACAAAAACGGTAAGGGGTTTATCATTGATCTAGTTTACACAAGATTCAAGATTTATTGAAGTGCATCGGGTATGTTACTATTTATGTTTTAGTTAATCTTAGTATATGTTATACTTGATCCTAGCTTCCGCTTATTTGTATACTTTGATTATCAAACTCTAACATATATATATATATATATATATATATATATATATATATATATATATATATATATATATATATATATATATATATATATATATATATATATATATATATATATATATATATATATATATATAGTTAAGATCAAATAAGAAGAAAAATTAAAATAAGAATGATAAGAAGAAACACAACCACATATTTTAGATGCACCTATTAAAATAGATGCATATCCCCTTAAAAATCTCTCCCTTTTTTGAAATGTGTGGTTAGAAATTCTTTTTATTCTTCTTATTTTAGTTTTTTTTTCTTACTGGATCCCTTCCCTATATATATATATATATATATATATATATGGGGATAACTTGGCTACAATTTTTGTAGCCAATTAGCTACAATTCTTCATAAAAAATACACATGCAATGAATCAGGGACCCACATGAAAGAATCAGGGATCCACAAAAAAGAATCAGGACTCACATTTATACCATAATATTGTAGCCAATTAGCTACAATAAATTGTAGCTAATATATTCCCTATATATATATATAGCAATAAAATTTTATTCTAATATTAAAAAATATTTTTTATGTTTGAAATAATATTTTTGGTTAACTATATTTGTATATATATATATATATATATATATATTTTTTAAATAAAGTGTGTAATTCGGATTAAACTGAAAACCAAATCGAAAACCGAATTTGAATTCGGTTTGGTTTGATTCACAGTTTGACCCTAAAAAAACTTTTAACCGAATTAATCGAACCGAATTAACCGAATAACCCCAAAACCAAATATATTCCTAGGAGATCAAATCCAATATAATCATTATATTTTTTGTCAGATGGCATGTTTCTTAACATGCTTCTCAACTCAACTCGCTTCTTCTGAGCATTTATGTAGAATTGTAGACGATTCATCACATGAAATTCGTATCAAGTTGTTATATTCAAGTAAATGTGAGAAAGGGTAGTTGTGCCATTAGGTGGACATCTATGAATTTCATTCCTTACTATGTTGGGGCTTTTATTCCAACTTATATAATATGATAAGGGTAACATACTTTGCAATGAAGAGCCTAAAACGGAAGAACACATTTTTGTTAAGTTTTGTCTCGCGAAAGATATTTGGTTGATGGTTCTCAAGTAGTGGAACTTACAAGTCACTTCTTCATTCTGCATAAGTGATGCAATCAATTTAATTAGTAGAAAGAATCACCAGTTATTCCTCTCATTTGACATACTTGGACGTTGTTGTTCAAACAACGTTTTGAGTTCTTCGGAAATTAAAAAACGACATGGTCTTCACGATAAAGAAACTGAACAGGACCTCATATTTTATGGTAAAAAAGCTTCTATCTTTTACTTTGATTACTAGAGCTAACTGCTAAGACATTGTCACTTAACTGGATACAATTAATGGTACAACAATATAATCCTTGTAATGCTATATCTTTGTAATTTGGTTTCCTAGCCCATTTCTAGGTTTTGTTAATATATCTTGATATCTTCCTGTTAAACAAAAGAAGTAAATGCAAGACACAATTACAACAAGAAAAAGAAAAAAAAAAAAATATACATATATGGATGTTTTCACGTATAAGTCATAACCCTTTAACTTAACGTGTCATATTCCAACCCCTCTTAGACATTAAATAATTTGGCCGTCTTACATTACAAATTATGTTGCCGACTAGCGGAGGTACCCATATCATCAAACAGAGACTTTCATTTTTAGTTGCCAGTCATTTATTATCATAATAAAGAGTAAATCCAATAAATGGGCATGGTTTCGTACGTAGAGATAGTAATTACGTACAGAAATTAGTCTCTCAAACATGCATGTAAATATGTAATTAGTTCAGGTGTTCTTTCAAGCATGTAAAAGTTTTATTTAGTGTCTAATAAGGTAAAGCCGTAAAGGAGAAGAGATTAAATATGAAATGATACAATCTCGTGATTAAAATATTAACGAGAGTTCAATTTAACAGTTTTAGAGAAATGCACATGGACCTTTTATGTAATTCACTCTAAATAATGAAGATGGTTGATATAACCACACAATTAAGTAGAAATTCGTGTGACATTTTCAGCTTTTCAGCATTTAAGCACAACATAAACCACTCGATCTCCTTTTTTATCTGAAAACTCTATTTTACCTATTGAGTTTACTATAAATAAATATTATCCAAACCAGTTTATCTTCAGTAATATATATGCAAGTACATGTGTCTGGGTATATTCGTTTAACCATTACATGCAACAACACATTTGGAACTATTTAGGCCTGCAATTTCTACCCTTGAAAGCCAACAGAAATAACTAATTAAGTGTCAAATTACTAAAATACCCACCCTTATAGTTCCACATCTAATTAACATCATATGCCACGAAGATACCTTTAGGTAACAATAGGCAGAGAGAGCTTCATAATTTTCCATCTCTCTCTCCTTTTGTTTCTCTCTCTCTCTCTTTGTCTCCCTCTTCTTGCCAAACTTGTTTGCGACCAAAGGAAAAATGGGTTGTGGGAAATCCAAACACGCCGTGGAAACTGCAACCACCGTTATCAAATCAACAAAATCAGATGGTGGGAAAGAGATCCGTACCACCAAAACCGTCACGGAGAAAGGTGACGCGTTGGTGGAACAGCACGAGGTTGAAACGAAGAGTTTGGTCGTTGAAGACACGAAAAGAGAAAGCGTGACAAAAAAAATAGAGCCAAATGGTCCTGCTAATATTGACAATGTGGCCCCTACGTCGTGTGAAAATGTTGGAACAGGTGCACAAGTTGTGAAAGAAGATGAGAGCACTAAGGATTCAAATCCAACAAATGCAAACGACGCCAATGTGGGGCCCAAGTTAGACGAAAGTGTTGGGAAAGTGGCAGAAGTTGTGAAAGAAAATGAAAAGGTTAAGGATTCTCATTCTACAGATACAAATGATGCCAAGTCTGACAATGTGATCCCCTCACAGAGCAAAGACGATGCGTGTGTTACAGAAGTTGTGACGAAAGATCAGGAAAAGAAAGAATCCATAACGGATAAGGAGGCCAAAACTGACAATGTGACTGCCAAACGACTGGAAGAGCTTAAGGTGTCCAATCTACCTAAGGATAACGTCAAAAATGAATTTATGACTCCAACGCTGAGCGAAGATGTTGTCGATCCCATTATGAAAGCCTTCAAGGACGATTCAAAGGTCAATGATTTAAAGAGAGAAAATATCCAGGGTGCAATACATGATGAAGAGTCTCCAAATTCCATTGATGATTCCTCAAATCCCATAGATGACAACAGCCCCAATGCCGAAGAACAAGAGGTTGTTTCACCAACCGTAGATGTAACAGATGTGGAAACAAAGATAGGTACGTGACTAAATTTCTTACTCATTTATATCATTTGTTCATTTCTTTTGACACTATGCAAATGAGAAAAGTTAGAATCATCAAAACACATCAGATCCAAGTTCTTTTGTGACAATATTTAATTATCTTTTCAATATATGTTGCAGAAGATGTCGAGGTGACCGAAGAAGAGACTGATGATTTAGAGACATCACCTGCAGCAATATCGCCACAGGGTACGGTCGCTAATGAGGTACATAGTTTCTCTTCATTTGATCTTTGTCAGGAATGTTAATACGTCTAATCATTAGTAATCATGCTACTTTCTCAAATCAGATAGATGCATTATATTATTAACAAAGTGATAAAAAGGTATCCAATTAGTAGTTTAGTACCACACCAGTAGGGGAAGCAAAGCTGAATAACATATTAAACACTGTATGTTACTTTCAAAACGGTTTATGAAGAGCTAAATTAACATATGAACGCTTATTAACCCGCCATTCAAATCGTATAAAGATCAGGTACATCGAAAATGGTTCCAAAAAGTACACTAATGAAACCAGAATCAATTTTGGCCGACTTTGAAAGCATTTTTAGTCCTTCCTTCCCTATATTTTGCTTGAAGATCTCTCCACATGATACCAAATTCGTAGTTCAAAGACTAATTTCACACTCAAATAGTGAAATAGGAGTTCTGGAAATCGTATAAACTTACATTTAGGGGTCTTCTCTAACAAGAACTTAATCGGAACATGGAACAGAGAACCAGACCCATCTAGACCAATTTTTCCCAATGATTTTGACTCTCAAAGATTATCATAACATGATTTAAAGTTTTGAGCTTCATGGTCTGAAAAATATAAATAAATATGAGATAACGTAATTCATGATGGAGAAATCCTAAAAAACTGAATTTTGAAAAATATTTTGACTCTCAAGTCAAACCATATTTAGGCAACACGGGTCTGGTTCTTCAGTTTTGTTGATCCAAACTGATTTTTGCACACCCCTAATCAGGGGTCTAGGTTGTCATCCATGAGGGCAGTGACAAAGCAAGAGAAAGAGGCTAATATTGCCCTCTCCCATCGCATGCCGATAATAATTATGGTTGCTATATTGGTAGTCAGAATAAAGTATGCTTAAGTCCAGTAAAAACATGTTCACACTGAGGTAAATACATATATCTAACGGTTAATAGACAAGAATCATGCCATAGCCAGATAAAACTCAAGGAAAAACTCATACTTTATTATTGTTCATTTTCAGGCAAATGTTCTGAAAATGCAAGGGAAGGAACCATAGATGCAATACGACAGATGAGATGAAATGCTAGACAATGCTTCAATGTGATTCACCCATCGATATGGTCGTGATTTAACCTCTGGAGGATAATTGCTATATTGTTCGATTGTATACATCTAATTCCGTTGTGAACAGACCTAGAAGATTAAAACGTATGACATTTTTAAGTTTCCAACTATTTGCTTTATCAAGTTCCTTATAGTACCATATTTGTTTTGGATCAAAGAAAAATGTTAGATTAAATTGGTTCATTTCTATGTTTCCAACTATTTGCTTTATCAAGTTCCTTATTAGTACCATATTTGTTTTTGGATCAAAGAACAATGTTGATTAAATTGGTTCATTTCTACGTTTACAACTATTTGCTTCATCAAGTTCTTTATAGTACCATATTTGTTTTGGATCAAAGAACAATGTTAAGATTAAAGTGGTTTCTTACATTGCGTTTTCAAAGTGACTATCTGTAAAACAAAATCCAATTACATAGATGTCAGATAACTTTCATCTTCCAATTTAGTAATAGTATTCTAGACAAATCATTTATGCACAACCAAATACCGTCTCCTGAAACTGTTTGTTGTTCTGATCATTAATCTTCGATAACCAGTTTACAAATACATTCTGTCTGCTGATAATCAGATTACCTAACATAAAACATGTCTTAATCATGATTTCTAATCTTTAAGCTGATTAATCCATAGTTTGAGCCGATTACCAGGCAGAAGTTATTTAGAGGTCACATGTAAATGTTTAAATAATCATAACCACTTTTATAAAACTAAATTCCAATCATTTCATATCACATCATCCCTTTCAAAACATGAACATCCATCAATAATCATATCTATAAAGGGCCTACTAGCTTAGGGTAAAATATACTAGTAGATAAAATTCATTAAACACATGTTATTACACAACTTATACAAACATATCTAATAAAGTCAAAGAGCAGAGCCACAAAACGGACAAAACCTGAAACCAGAATCAACTTCTCGATCACAAAAGCGACATCGAAGATTTTCAGATACCCCGGAAGAGACGGGAGACAAGGAGGGTGGAAAGAATAAATTACAATTATTGCAATGCATGAGTTGTTGTTTTCCGTGCCACCGGTACACAGGAACAAAGAAGAGTTTTAATACGTTGTTGGTGTCGACAAGATCGGCTGGTGATCCGCAGTTGATGCATTTCCCGGCTTGTTGTTTCAGGACTTGGCCTACTTCTTGACTTACTCCACCTACGAAGAAGAAAAACATGGTTAATTCGTGTCTTTGGATTGTATGTGTGTTTTTTAGGTTGGGCTTCTTTTCGAAAGGGGGAATTGGAGGTTTCTCGAGGGTTCTAACGAAAACAAGAGAGACTGAGGGGGCGTTTGGTTAAACAAAGAAATGACTATGGTTACGGTAATTGAAATAGGTTTATATAAAAAACTTACCAACCAAACAAGTACAATGGGAATGAAAGTTATTCTTTTATACTCGTATAATTAAATCAAGAGTAAATTACACCGTTCGTCATTGTGATTTGCGTTGACTGGCATCGTTAGTCCGTTTACCAAAAAAATTGCACCGTTCGTACCTAATGGGCAAACATTTGGCGTCGTTACTCCCTTCCCCACAAACACTTGTTAAGTATTGTTACACCTGAAGTCTCATGAGGGTATACTAGTCATTTCGCAAACCAAAAAGACGAACGGTGCAAAAGGACGAACGGTGCAATTTTTCTTTTGATACGTTCGTAAGTTTCGTTTTTTATATGTTTTCGTCTGTTTTTTACGTTTTTCTCCGTTTTTTTTTGTTTTCGTCTCTTTTTTTTTTTTTACGTTTTCATCCACTTTTTTACGTTTTCATCCGTTTTTTTTTCGTTTTCATCTGTTCTTTTTCGTTTTCATCTGTTCTTTTACGTTTTCATCTGTTTTTTTACGTTTACGTCCGTTTTTTTTCGTTGTTCTAACGTTTTCATACGCTTTCGTCCATTTTTTTACGTTTTTTTTCATTCTTAACCGTTTTTTTTTCGGTTTCATTTGTATTTTTACGTTTTTTTTACGTTTTCATCCGGTTTTTTTTCGTTTTCGTCTGTATTTTTACATTTTCCTCCTTTTTTTTTACGTTTTCATCTGCTTTTTGCCATTTTCATCTTTTTTTTTACGTTTTCCTCCGTTTTTTATGTTTTCATCCGTTTTTTTTGTTTTCGTCTGTTTTTTTACGTTTTTGTCTGTTTTTTCGTTTTCGTCTGTTTTTCATACATTTTCGTTCAGTTTTTACATTTTCATACGTTTTTATCAATTCTTATCCGTTTTTATACGTTTTCACATGTGTATATCAAATAATAACCAAAAAACATCAAATTTCAAAAAATAAAAAGAATAATTACAGGTTATTAGCATCAACCTTCAACAAGTAGTCCTTTGACTTAAAGAAAAACTCATTTTAATATATGGGTATGCTAAATTACAACCAAAACATCAAATTTCTAAAAATAGAAAGAACAATAACAGACGTAACCCAAAAAAAAGGGTTAAGAATGGATAAAAACGTAAAAAAATGGACGAAAGTGTATGAAAATGTTAGAACAACTGACAAAAATGTAAATAAACCGACGTAAACATAAAAAAACAGACGAAAACGAAAAAAAATAGACAAAAATGTAAAAAAACATACGAAAACAAAAAAACGGATGAAAACGTAAAAAACGGAGGAAACGTAAAACAGACAAAAAAAAACGGACAAAAACGTAAAAGAACAGACGAAAACATATTAAAACGGAACTTACAAACGTATTATAAAAATTGCACCGTTCGTCCTTTTGCACCGTCCATCCTTTTGGTTTGCGAAATGACTAGTATACCCTCATGGGACTTCAGGTGTAACAACACTTAACAAGCGTTAGTGGGGGAGGGACTAATGACGCCAAACATTTGCCCGTTAAGGACGAACGGTGCAGTTTTCTGGTCAAGGGACTAATGACGCCAGTCAACGCAAACCACAAAGACGAACGGTGTAACTTACTCTTAAATCAAACACAATGTCTTCTTATTACCTATCAAACACCAACTAGTTTATTTGGTGTTGTTATACGTAGATACCATTTTGTGATTTAATGAAGATTTTAACCCACAAGTTTTGGTGGAGCGTTTTTATACGATAGTATTATATATGTTGGAAGTCTCTCTCTCTCTCTCTCTCTCTCTCTCTCTCTCTCTCTCTCTCTCTCTCTCTCTCACCATAACGACATGATACGTGGGGATCGCACCAGGCTTTACCTCTCAAGGGATCTTGAAAAGCTTACAACCCCCACCAGGCAGTTTACCTGATTGTTGTAGTATAGTATAGTGACAAGTACCGGGGGATTGATCGTTCAGCTAGGAATAGAGTCACTAGGATTAGAAAACCTAAATACTAGATCTAAAGATGAGGGATGATTCTTTTTGTATTTTTATATTTTTTAGAAAGCAGATTAAAATCTCGGGTTTAAAGGATTTTGGGCGGAATTAGTTGCTAGTCAACTAACCCAATACTAAGATGCAATCAAAATAAAATACTAAAATGAAAATAAACTAATTTAAACTAACGTTGTGAGCAATAAGTGGGAGAAATGTGTTTACTTAGATTTCACTACTCTCTAGATATCTTTTACACGTTAATTACTTGTTATAGTTGCGTGGATGACGGATTGTATTTCTTAATACCATTCATGGGGTGGCGTACTTACTTCCCCAATCCTATGAGTGCCTACTTCACTCCTATGTCGAGCCTGGAAGAAGCTCCCAACATGGGATCATTAGAATTTACTCATGCATTAAATACAACCAATAAAACCTAGTACACATCGGTTCATGTTTCCTAAGACGTTCAAGCATGTTACCATTTGGAGATCTGACAGTTTTCTTAAGCCTAACATTGAAATCATTCATCCAATACAACCATAAACAAGTAATCAACACATAATCAACATCTAGGTTTCATTAGATCTAAGCAAACACAAGATAAATCTAGCCTAGCATGGTGGAATCAAGACAAGCACAAGATATAGACAACCAACACATAGACATATTGATTGAATTAAGAAAATACTTATCTCAATAGCACATGTAAGGATTCAAGGGTTAAAAACCCTTGAAAAGCTGTAAAATTCGTACAAGGTTCGGCCTTAGGGTTTCTCCAAACTTGTTCCTCCTTAATGAATGAAAATTAGAAAACTATATATAGATATTAGAGGCTGACGGCGTCAAGAACAAATGGGTGACGCCGTCATCTCGCCGCCAAATAAATCCTCAGACTGCCTTGATCTACATCTGACGTCGTCATGTAGTCCACTTTTGCAGGCCGTCACACATTTAACTCTTGACGCTCTACTTGTGACGCCTTCATGTTTGTACTGGGTCGTCATGGTCTTTACTCTTGACGCCGTCAAATTCTTCCTCTTGACGCCGCCAAACACTGTTCCCAGCATGGAAAATTAAGTCTTTGGCGTTTTCTTCACTTTTATGCTCCAAAAACGTCCGAATTGCTTCCTTTTCCAGATTTCACTCCCAAAGTACCTAAAATCACAAAAGGAACGATTTAGGGCAATATTTGATCAAATAAATTCAATTTCGGGCTTAAATGACCCCATAAAAACGGATCATTTTTTGTCTCATCACGACACATGTTTTAAAGCAGATAGTTATCACAAACAACCACAGATAAAATAAATATACTATGATCAGAACTCAGGGGGATTCTAGGCCAATCTTCAAACATGTATATTTTTAATTAGAACTCATTCCCAAAGTAGTCAATAGAAGAACTTTAATTTTATAAGTTTTTATCTGTGACAGAAAAAAGTAGACTACCTCCACCTCTAGTGTTTAACGAAAAAGAATCCAAGCTTACAGAGATCATTGAGATAAAAGATGATAATGACGATGACAACAATGATAACCACGGTGACTATGATTTAATGAAAATATCTTCATCAAAAAGAAAACATGTTTCAAGTCAAACTAAAAGAGGTGACAACGCTGATCATAATGCCAATTGTGTTTCAGGTTAGAGAAGGAAAATGATAAAATCCATTCTCTTATAGCACTTCATATTTTGATGATCAAAAAGCCAATATCAATAATAAAATGGATGTACCCAAAGAAAGATGGAAAACAGAAAAGGATAAGGCGAAAGAATTTGCATCAAATTTTCAGACTAAAACTACACCTTTTTACGAAGCATCTTGTTTATGTAAAGCACATATAGCATTCTAACAAAACCGATAATCTTTGCAAATTCTTTTATCATATCCTCTTCTATCCCATCTTTCTTTAGGCAAGTCTATTTTATCACAATTGTTAGCTTTTCCACCGTCTAAATTTGAATTGCAATTAAAGAATGGATTTTGTCCTTTCTTCTCAAAACTGAAATACAATTAGCATTATCGTCAATGTTGTTACCTCTTTTAATCTGATCTGAAACCCATTTTGGTCTTGATGAAGATATGTTAATTTCCACCAAATAACAATCATTGTAGTCGTCGTCATCATCACCATAATGATCATCACTTAACTTAACGATCTCTAGAAGTTTAGATTCTATCATCGTATCCAAGCAAGTGTTACCCGTATTAGTCATAAAATCTATAAAATTTTAACATGCTAATCAGAGACTTTGAACCGGGAAGTTAAACGATTGAAGCAGGGTCAAATTTCGATCATCAAAGTTCGATAGAATTCCCGAAGAGGTCTTGAATTTACTTGGAAACGGGAACACCAGATTCGACGCAAGTACCCACACCTCTTCACAAACACCACAACATCAGTTAACACAAACTGAATTCCATGATGAAATTCCTTTAAGGGGGAAAGACTCACAATTACATTTTTAAGGTCATTATGTAACTTTAAATTCAAAACAATTCACTTTGGATATTTGAATAATTACTTTGACACATAACCATTAGGTTATATAGTGTAAACCGAAAAACAACATTTAACATATACCAGCAATAGACTACGTTAGTCTACATCAACAATGTGCATGAACACTCACATAAACATATTTTATATGTTTTTACATTTGATTGTATAAATTTTATTAAAATTATACAAGTCTTCCATTTTATTTCATCATGCATGCATAACATACCAGAAACCCTCACCACTTTTCCACTAGTACTTCAAACCTTTATACACTTTAAAAATAACTCATTTCCCTCCCCAAAAACCTTACCAAAACTGCCACATATATATATATATATATATATATATATATATATATATATATATATATATATATATATATATATATATATATATATATATATATATATATATATATATATATATATATATATATATATATAACAAGAGGCATTTGAATAATATGTCACCTCATTGCCCAGTAATTCATTATCAGCCATGTCATCACATTGTGGCCATATAAGCAATTTTTTTAATTTATTTTGTATTTTCGTAATTAATTTCGGAAATCTAAGCAACAAGCCACATAAGCAATGTTTTGGTGTTGAAAAATCCGGATTTTAATTTGTGTAAAAAATTTGCCACTTACAAGGTTCAAACCTAGGGTGTTGGTAATATTAACAAGCATGATAACCACTAGACCAATACATTTTTTTTATTATACCTTGCAAGCCCAAATCTATAAACACATGCAACCAATTTTTGACCATTTTAATGAGATAAGTATGAGAATCCCTACAACTTAGGTAACCCTACTAAAACCTAAGCATACGTAAAAAAAAATGACGATTCATAATATACTTTTTCTCATCATCATCATAAGCATCATCATAATCTCGATGGAAACCCAGGCTAGGTGTTTCAGAATGTTGTTAACACAAGGTCAGTTCATGTTGTTATATGTGATCTTTTAAAGAAACAAGTCTAAAGTCATACTATTCAGCCTTTGATCTTATGTGTCTTGCCAACACATCATCATGTTTCACAAATTATGAGTAAGATTCCTTATAGTTATAATAATTTTGATTAACATCATCAATTTTAATTATATTTGAACATACATCATTATTAATTTTGTACGCAATGTTTAGTTGCAATTTTAGGGTTTTTTCTTGAAACATTGCATGGTTTGGACTTAGGGTTCATCTAAATTGTTTATTTGTCATTATATAGATGAGATACTTGTGGATGAAAGCAACGATCAGGTATAACCAAATAAATAGTTTATGTGAATTAGTTTGAATTGCTCATACAAATATATAAATTTTTCTTGAACCTGTTGTACATAAAATAATGATGATATCTTGATGCATCATATCATTTGTCTTCTAAGATTGTTTTGGTTTGGTTTGACGTATGCATATGTAGACTGGGGGCATGGCATGATTCCTTCATACAAGTAATAAGGTATGAAGATAACCCCTCACTTTCCTTTTTGCTGGATGAAGCCATGTTTAGATTGGGCAGTTTTACAACAAAGGCTTGGCCTTGGAAAAGGAGGGTTGAGAATTGCTCCTGAAGAAGCATTTGCAGAAATACTTTAGGTTTCTATATGCGTTTTTCGACTTTTTTCTTTTATAAATCATACCTGGCTATAATATCTCTGTTGAGGCTCCTAGGTTATATTACGTCATTTGCATTTGTAAGTTATCACTCATTATCTGTTATTTTTTGTGTAATTTATTTCAGGTTCGTTTAGGTTATGTTACTCCATTTTCACTTGTGAATTAATCAACTCCGTATGACATGTAGTGGGCCACGATAAACAAATTGTATATGTAAGTTTTTGTTTTGTTTTCATGCATGTAGGTTTATGTTTATTTATATCACAGTTTATGGATTGCTATTGATTCATAATTTAGATGAATGTATGTTGTTTATATCCTGTTGCTACTGAACGTATACACTTTATGGAGCAAACTTCACGATCAGTAGGCCAAGGTATATTCAAGCTCCGTCGCATTTGTGTTACGTCATTTATATGCAGAACATATATATTTGTTCATGATTATGCTCATTAAAGTAAGTAACAGTCTACTATCACATCTTTATCCATATTTTCTAGGGAACTTTACGTATTTATAAGAATCAAATGATGGAAATTTATAGCCACTGATGTCATCATGATGATGAATTCAGTTTCAAGCTGCTTTAACCGCTGCCTCTCTTGAAACATTTGCTACTCGGTTAGCTGATGTTATAGCTAATTGCGTCTTTTTTTAACAGTGATGGTGGTTAAAGATAAGAGTGTGTAGGATCCTTATAACTGTTACGTGTACGGCCTCTACTCAAGAAAGAACCTCAACTGGAAATAATCAAGAGGTTACAGGTATGTTGTTTTGGTTTATGGAATAGTTTCTGGCTGGCTATTTTAGGAAGCAAACCTACCAATTTTGACTTGGTATAAAAAAGTGTAAGTGGCTCAAAGTTTAGGATTAGAATTATCGCCTGCTATCAATTCTGATGACGTTATATCCCAACGTGATATACTAATTGTGCTACTGCTGCCAATGGTGACTTTAAAAAAAATCTTGTTAGTTTTTTATTTAAAGTCCACATGTAAATTTAATCACCTGAATGGTAAGTTTCTAATGTGGCTTTTGCGTTAAAAACTTACGTTTTATAGGTTTACGTGGAGCTGTAACTTTAAAGGCAAGGGCACTAAAGGAAGTCTGGAAGATATCAGTAGTTATACGCCATTCATATTCTCAGTCAAACTTGCAGTTTGATTCGGTGTATGCGAAACAAGATCCCTTTCCAACAGATGCATGAAACTAAGAATTATGTGGAATACTAGAGGCTGAGTGACATCATATTTGTTAAACACGACACCCGCTTTCTATCACTGTTTGACGCATTATTTAGGTATATGAAAAACTGTTTTTGCTTGATAACATGGTTTTAGAATTTATTCTTATACTTACCTGTTATTTCGTATGTACTGCTTACAGTCTGAGAGGAACAAAAAGGGGGCCACAGATTGTACCTAGTGATTTGGAACAAGGACATTCTTATGGTCCTTTGGTGACCCGTGGTGCGGAAACCAAACGTGCGAGATCGATTGAAGTTCAGACTCAAGGTGAGTAACAGTTCTTTCCTAACACAGTACATCGTATTGATTTGAAAATATGCTTTTATATGTTACCCTTATGCTTAACCGTCGTTTTGGTTTTCAAAAACCATTAAATGCAGGCGTATGTATTGCTTATAGTCCAAGATGAACGAAATGACGGCCAAAGATTATTCATAGCGATCTGGAACAACGATGTTCTTACGGTCCTTTGCTGACCCGTGCTACGGAAACTGAGGGTGCAAGATCGATCGACACTGAGACTCAAGGTGAGTAATATAGCTTTTTCTTAATAAATGTATAATTTTTATTTAATTAGCTACATTTAGAGTTAAATTTTAACTATTATTCTGATGAGTAAAAAAAATGAACGATTTAAATGTTTATGTTCTATACTAACAAAGAACTGCACCAAATGTATACTTTTACGCTGAATTTTTTATTATGTTTATGTTCTACGCTGAATTTGGACCTAAATTTGTTATCATATCTAATGAACTATATGCGTACATCGCTAATTTTTTGTAAAAATATTTGAAGTTATCTTTGAAAGACTATAATAGAAGTGGGTAAGATAGCTGACTTTAGCATGGCCATAATGTTCACAATCTAACCTTAAAATGCCAAGTTTGCTATTTATATCTGATTTTTGCTGAATTAGAGGCTGTTTGGCATTGTAGTAGCATAACAGATTTCAAGAGACTGTGTTTGGATGCAGTTCTTATATTCGCAAATTCCATTTATAAAAGACTAAAAAGTATTTATGATTGTTCAATATACCCACTTATCTGCTATGTTGTAACCCTGAATAAGTAGTTAAACAGGCAATCCCAAACAACCCTTCATAAAATGATCCTGAATGATAAGATAATACTAATCAATTATGTTGCAGCTACTCCTAAGTAAAATAGTCATAACCAGCTTAAGTATAGCCTAACACTCGAAACTTATCATCTACAGCCGATAACGCCATATTTGGATTATAACTTATATACACCAGTTCAAAACAACTCAAGTATAAAAAACTAACAATAAAAGCTATAGCTCAGATGTATATATAGGCATCAAATCAGAACGAAAAGTTTGGAGTTGTCAGAATATGAAGCATTAGCTATTTATAACCGATCTTCAAAATGGGAAAAGGCCAATAGTCAGAATGAAATGGATGTCAATACTAGCCCTGCTGATGCTGTCAAAAAACAAAAATGGACACCAACTTGGAAAGTTGGTGCTAATGCTAGCCCACAATAGTCTCTAATTCTGTGATGCAAAAATCTCTAGGAAAAGGGCAGAAAACTAATGAAGAAAATTCGGAAAGTAAAAAATCACAGAGAAAAATTGGCGGATCAACTACTAAAGAAGATGATTCTGGGGAGGCAAAATCAGGTAGAAAAAGAGCACACCGCCCACAACCTACTAAAGCTGACATGAGTGATCAAGAAAATGATGAGTTTGTAGGGCTGACTGTAGTATTTGTTTGGAAATCAGCCATTTCTGGGGTTGGTCAGAAGTTTTCAAATGTATACGATTTATGTGAAGCATTACAGAGATTTACCTTTGAAAAGAAGCTATCCAACCGGCCATTTTTACTTTTATAAAAAATACTAATTATGAATTGCTATCAAATTAAGCATACCCACTTGTTTTGCAAACTCTATTATGGCCTTATGGGTATGTTTTGGCGAAATAGTCTAAAGCCGGGATTGGTCCTATGTAAGCTCATGTGTATGTAACCTCTCAAATCTATACTTCTAAAACTTAATTGGACCACCACCTTAGTACCAACCAGCTTAGAAATAATAGAATCCAAAAGTATTTTACTCATGGTACAAGGCCATCTGCCAAACACCCCATATAGACAGAACAAGCACCTCAACATGACTTTTCAGATGCAATGCTTATTGAGCTCAATATTCAAACTACTATCATTAACCCTGATGATTATGCAGGTCTTGAATCAGTAGGGTCAGGTCAAGTAAGTTTCTTTTCTTTTCTTTTTTTAATCAAAGATCATACATAAACCTTTATTTCCCAATATTTAAACAGGTGTGAACGCACAACTTTTGGATATCATACAAGAAATAAAGAGGTGAATTGGTACATATTATATTCTTTTCAAAATCATAGCTATATTTTTGTATTTTTAATTATCATTAAGGGGCTGTAATTGCAATGCAGTGTTCAACTATGATGCTAAGGTTGATACACGTCGGTCTCGCTGTTGCAATTTTGTTTTAAAGGTTTGATCTTGACTAATTATGTGTTTGTGTTGTGACCCGGGAACCTGGTCCAGCCAATGGTGCAAAGTCAATTATAGCATTAGTGAAGATTCTAATGTTTAAAAGTTTGAACTTATAGAAAGAGGTGCGACGCCCGAGCCACTTTGTCAACTAATGCTTCGCGTTGGATATTTTATATACATTCAATGATTTTTATATTTTGATTGCTAATATTGGTATGTATTACTTTAGGCTTTTGGTTTGGAGCTTCAGCGCAAACGAGATTGTCCTAAATTCAAGGTAATCCGTTTCATGGTATTGAAATTACACGTTGACCAGTTATAGATGGAACCTTTCCCAAATCGACCCGTTCATAATTAATTTGGTCGAAATTGTCACTTCTACATGCATCGTCATCTTGGATACTACCTGCTGCGTGTTGCCATCTTTTTAGCATTATCTCTTGGTCTTGGAAAAATATTCTATCATGTTGGCTCTAGTTACAGCTCGATTCAGGTTATACACTATATTCAGGATGTTAAAACTACAAATGTAGGATAGATGTAAAATTCATTTAACATCGATCTTAATATATGCATACATGGATATAAACTTGCAGGCTAGAAGTTTCATGTTGATATTTTTGGTCTCATTTTTAACATTCATGGCAATTGGTTGATTCCCCTCGGCCTTTATAATTTGCAATTTTTTTTCTTTTGTTCTTAACAGTGGCAGGAGAGACTGGAGTGGAAATGAAAGGACCGACAAGACTCGCTCATCTGATAAATACACGAGGCTTTACATGTTTGTTGCAGAAAAGGCTACCCGTTACGTGCAACTTCTTACTCTAGAATTACATTTAGTTTCTTTCCGGTGGAGAAAAGCTTAATTGAGACATTTCCTACTTAAAAGTGCTGGTAATTTTCTGTCAATATGAGTCTCTTTGGTTAGCAAAACTATCAAATAATCAATAGGTAAAATATGTTCACATAAATAGTTATTAGGTTTATCTATGACTTGAAAAGTTAAATTGTTACAATATCTCACTATAACACTGTAAATAGCTACATCCGCTGATATTCTCCTATTTGCTGCACAAAAATGGCCGATGTCAAAGCCCAGTCAGGATGTCAAAACCCAAGCACGGGTAAGAACAAGCTATACGGGAGTTCCTAATGAACGCTTAGGTAAAATTTTAAATCTTTTAACAACACTATTTATAAGTTTTTATGAGCTGAATATAATACAATGTAAAACACAACACGACAAAAAATAAAGAACATCAACAATTGGTAATCATGAAATAATCAACTCCTAAAAATAAATTACAATTATAATAAAGAGTGTAAGTGTTCAAAATGGCCAAGGTTACCAGTTGATTTTATAATAAATACTAAAACAATTTGTACTAAAAACTTGTCCTTATTTGGCCAATGGTGAATTATTATTTCTAGGTCTCCCTTTCTTGCACCTGATGAACTAAATCCTAGAGAACTCGAGCACCTTCTTGGGAATGGCTATAGGTACAATGTATCATTATTCATTATTCCCTTCATCCTATGAAAAATTGAAAAATGTCAAATTATGCATGTTTATAGCAAGTGGATCATGTCGATTTCGGGTCAAAACGAGTAAATTCTTTCTGGGTTAGATTATAGAGTGTTGGAACTTGACAATAAGGTCATATTGTGGTAGTGGAAGATCAACTCTATAGATAAAAATTTGACTTTCAATTACGCTAACCATTGATATTCTACTATTTTGGTAGATATTACTCAACAATTGCAAAAGGGAAGTGGTAGCGCACGTGTAGACACGCCCTTTTATGTTCGTCAGCGAGCGGTACGTTGGTTAATAAATTTTTACGCATTCGAGTAGTTGTATTATAAATTTGTTACTCTTTTTCTGAGGATTAACATATATCTAATGCTTCACCTAATACTGATACGCGAAAGGTTACTATTGTCATAGGTATCGATAAAGGAACAAGAGAGGTTCCTTTTTTGGGTTGCTGTTTTTCATTCCGGTATCTTCAAGCTTTGGGCTTTTTTCCTACTTTTGGTATTGTTGTTCACTGTTTGTTATACTATTATATTTTCTTTAGTTTGTTATGTGATATAAATAACTATATTTTGAGGTGTTTAAATGTCAATTGGCGAACCTGCTACTTATTATTCCATTTGAATTTGCGTGTGAGTAGAGTTAAGTTATACGAAGCCTGTTACAACTTTAGAAGCGTTTTTTGATTCGTTACAAGTAGATGAGGTTTATTAGGTTTGGTGACTAAGGATAATAGCATTGAAGCTGTATGATGAGGTTTTAAGACGTGTAGCTCGCTGCGGACTGATATCTGGAATTAATCTCTTGGATTGATTGTATCAACATGGGGTAACTCAAATGGTGTGTTTTAAGGTTTCATACTCGACACTTATTCGCTAAATTTGAATAGTATTAACCAATAGTACTAATGTGCTAACCGATAATATACAACAATTTATTTTAGTTAAGTAGTAGCTCATACATATCAACTACTATTTGCTATGCACATTGGTTGAATATTGTTCAAGTTTAGTGCCTTGCCGCAATAGGTTTTCACCCTTAATTAGTACCATAATAATTAGTTGTGTATACATACTTTGTTTTCACGAGTTAGACGCACCTTAGTTAAGTAAATATATATCAATATGTTATAGTATTTGAGGCATTTCAAGACATTATTTTGATTTAGAATAGTCAATAACAATTATCAGTACTAGAAGAATGTTATATTAGATAGCGTATATAGATGAATGTTAGCAAATCACCGACACAGGGAGATTCATTAATTAATACTATTTTTAGCTTGCTATAGTGTTTGGGTTTGCTCGATAAGATAATTATTTGTTCTCAGTCAAACTCAAATATCAAAGATATTGGGTTATCAAACATTCAAGCTAAAAAGTATCAAACAATTACTTGCGTATTTGTTTAAAAATAAGCACAAAACGGATCTTAATATATTAGAGATAAAACTAAAAATATTGCATCATAGTTATAGGTAGAATAATTGCAATAAAATGTTAATTAGTACCATAATAATTAGTTGTGTATACATACTTTTTTTACGAGTTAAACGCAGCTTAGCCGCGTAAATATATATCAATATGTTATAGTATTTGAGGCATTTCAAGAAATTATTTTGATTTAGGATAGTCAATAACAATGATCAGTTAGAAAAATGTTATATTTGATATCGTATTTAGATGAATATAACAGTTTGTTACAGTTTGATATCTTAACTCTTGATATATTCAAATGTTGCATTGGAAGTGCAGTTGTGGTTGTGAAATGCGCTGGGAGGTAGTTCTATCCTCCATGTTATTTTTTTCCCTTTATACTTTTTTTATTTTGTTTTGGGAAAGGGTATTTATTTCTGTTCACAATGAGACTAGATGGGGGAACCATGGAAAGCCTCTTGGTGCAGATGTTGCAGTCATTGTCAATGAGCCCACAAATCATATTCACTCTAAGATCACCTTTCATTTCCCTTTCACTTACAATGCACCTAATCTCGAACCCACAACTATCATTTTCATATGCTTTTCAAATGTTGTTTCATAAGGAATCTGTATGAATTCGACCGGGCTTCAGAGCCATTGTGGAAGAAATACATATGGAGTAAGGAATCAACATAAGACACCTCTTAAAACCATTAACCAGTTGTGCAGTCAACCAAAAGGAAAATTTATTGAGGATTATGTACGAGCTATTTTAAGGCATACTCGAAATGGGTCCTTTCAATCGGGTTTATCATACAATTAGTTTATTTTTATTAAGCATGGTATTTATGTTAGACAATAATATGAGTAACATTGTGGAGTTACATTTTAAAGTATGTATTGTCAATGATTATGCTTAATAGAAGTAAGAAAGAAAAAGCTTGATAAATATCAAAAGATACTAGACAATCATGGATTTAGTGACTAACAAGGTAGTGAAACTTAGAGTTGGCAAAACGGACGGGTCAATTAACCCTATAAGAATTGTTGATCTAACCAAAAAAACAAATTTGCAAACTTGATAATTGTACAATGATGGTGATGGATGAGGTAATATGAATACCATTTTCATCTTTTATCATTTCTTTTCGTCAACTATTCACACAATGAAAGTGTCTCATCCAGTGATTTAGCAGAACATTGAATCTGACTTTTTATTACTTACAACTATCATTTATTTGATTTAGCAGAACATTGAATCTGACTTAAAAAACACGTAAACTAGAAAGAAAAAAAAACACCGTGTCTTTTAGAACCAAAATTCCGTTAAGTAACACCATCAAAACAAAAATTATAAATCATTACGTCAATCTTACCTTTAAATGAAAAATAATTAACATAAACAAATACATTTAAAAAAAAAAAAAAAAAAAAATTACGTTAACACCATCAAAAGTGAATTTATAAGACATGTCTGCCCATTGGGCGGGATTCGAAAACTAGTATATATATATATATATATATATATATATATATATATATATATATATATATATATATATATATATATATATATATATATATATATATATATATATATATATATATATATCAACGTATATAAAACACAAGTTTGATTGCTATTTTTAGAGGCAATAAATCACCTCAAAACTCTAAAAAAAGATACGTGGAAACCTCACCACTAATAGAAAGATTTCAAAATTGTTTTAAATCAAATTCTGGAGAAAAAAAAAAAGGAGTTAAATTAGGAATTCAAAGATATTTAGTTTTTAATTTCATGAACCTACCAACGAAATTTTTTTCATAGGATCTGTGAATTAAAATGAAACACAATCAGATGTGTAACCCATCGTAATCGATGTAGGATAATACCGGATCTTGGAGAAACAAAAACACGCCATCACAATTTTTTTCATGAATCAACAAAGTTTTTCATCACCGGTTGTTGTTTTTAATCAATCCAAGGTATGTTTTTTGTTTTTATTTATTCATAATTTATTCTTGATATTCATAATATCTTTTTTTTAAATCATAAGAAAATCCTAATTCCTAAAATTGCAATCAATTGTGTGAAGTAAAATCATGATTTTAATTTTGATATTCTTTTCGTGGTACTATCAATGTCAGGTTATTAACTTTAATTTGATAAGTTTTTTGTCTAGTTACATGCTTTATATTGATTTGGATGACGATGATGTTCATGTTTTTTTATTTTTTGATGATGATAAAGATGTTGTTTGGGATTGCATATTAGTAACTGGCTTCTAAAGGGTTTTCTGGAAGTGCTAATCAAAAATGAATATGAATGTTTGTTCAATGCGAAATCAAAAGCATCTAATATTACAAGTTGATCTTATAAGCAATCCCAAACAACCCCTTTTTACTATTTAATGAAAGCCTGATTGGGGTTGCTTATAAATGATCATTTGGGAATTATTAAGATAAATGATAGTAGGGTACGTTTTTTTGACAGAACTTTGTAACTATGATAACGAGATGTAACTATCATTAATAATTTATGCAAGTTAAATAATCTAAAGGTATCGGCTTAATTATATTGGTTCAAGATGGAAATAGGTAGAACAGAACCTTTATTTTCTGCAAGATCACCTATATGTACTGCACATATAATTCCCATTTGTTTTGGAAGTAAGTACTTATAATTACTATCGTTTGTTTGCTTTGCAATTCATTTGAAGTACATACATCTATGTGGTTTGTATCATTATTTCATTATCTTTCATACCTTAAGACTTTAAAATTCGCAGGAAGTTTTATTCTTATTAGAATAGGTTGTTGGTTTACGAGTATGTGAACAATGGTAATTTAGATCAATGCTTCATGGAGCAATGCATGAACATAGATATTTCACATGGGAAGCTCGAATGAAAGTTATATTTGGTACAGTTAAAGCGTAAGTAGTCTATATTCTTTGGGTACTATTCATTTATTCTTATGTTGATTTTTCACCAACAATCTCATGAAAAGAATTGTTTGCAATTTGCAGGCTAGTATATTTGCACGAAGCTATTGAATCAAAAGTGGTGCACCGAGATACTAAATCCAGTAATATACTAATAGATGTCGAATTCAATGCTAAAGTGTCTGATTTTGGAATGGCTTAGTCATTAGGTGCTAGGAAGAGTCATATCACAACCAAAAGTGGTGAACCAAGGGTAATGTTTATAGTTTTGGAGCTCTGCTTTTGGAAACAATCCTAGGACGAAATCCTGTAGTTTATGGACGTCCAGCAGAAGAGGTGCATAGCCATTGTCTAATAAGTGTAAGGTGTGTAACAACTTAACATACTATTTATAGAGTCTAAAACAAGTTTCTAGCGGGATTGCAGGTAAATCTTTTATAGGTTGAAAAGGATGGTTTAAAATAGGCTTTGGATGAGTCGGTGTATAATGGTTACTAACAATATTGATGTCTTATCTTCTTTTCCAATTAGTGTCTCTATTAGTAAATGTGTTTTCCTCTACCATGTTATAGTAATAACTCAATTAAGGTATATGTACTATTATTGCATTATTTTTAGATAATCCAAACACTATTGTTTTACGTTTATACGTAAAACAAGGTAAGGATCTTTGATTTTTCACATACATAGCCTCTGTTTTTTCTACTATATCAAGTAGACTTTTGCGCAAAGTACGGGTTCTTCTTTATCCGTATTGCCCTCTTCACGTCGCATAACACAAGGTAAGGATCTTTGATTTTTCACATACATAGCCTGTGTTTTTTCTACTGTATCAAGTAGACTTTTGCGCAAACTACGGGTTCTTCTTTGCAATTAGTTAATACCTATTAATAGAATATAACACACATATTGAATTTACATGTTTTATGTAACAGGAAACACAAGCTATTACAAGGCCGATGCAATCTTTTGAAATTGTTGGCTTTGGGTGATTGATGCGTGGGAATCGCAACAGGCTTTACCTCTCGAGGGATCTCGAGAAGCTTACAACCCCCACCAGGCAGTGTACCTGATCGTTGTAGTATAGTATAGTGACAAGTACCGGGGGATTGATCGTTCAGCTTAGGAATAGTGTCGCTAGGATTAGAAAGCCTAAATACTAGTTCTAAAGGTGAGGGATGATTATTTTTGTATTTTTATATTTTTATGAAAGCAAGTAAAATCTCGGGTTTTGGAAGAGTGGGCGGAATTAGTTGCTATTCAACTAACCCAATACTAAGATGTAATCAAAATAAAATACTAAAAATAAAAATAAACTAATTTATACTAAGGTTGTGAGCAGTAATTGGAGAAAATGCGTTTACTTAGATTTCACTACTCCCTAGATATCTTTTACACGCTAAATACTTGTTATAATTGCATGGATGACGGATCGTATTCCTTAATACCATTCATGGGGTGGCACACATAACTCCCCAATTCTATGAGCTCTTATCTCCTCCTACACCATGCCCAGCACAACTATAGGGATTGTAAACAGTGGCTCATGCATTAAATAGAACCAATAAAGACCTAGTGTGCCTCGGTTCATGTTTCTTAAGACGTTCAAGCATGTTACCATTTGGAGATCTGCCAGTTTTCTTAAGCCTAACATATAAATCATTCATCCAAGACAAGAATAGACAAGTAATCAACACATAATCAATATCTAGGTTTCATTAGATCTAAGCAAACACAAAAGAGATCTAGCCTAGCATGATAGAATTAAGACAAGAACAAGATATAGACAACCAACACATAGACATATTGATTGAATTAGAAGAACACTTATCTTGATTAATCATGCAAGGTATCAAGGGGTTGGAACCCTTGAAAAACCTGTAAAGTTACACCAAAATCGTACTTAGGGTTTCTCCCAAAAACTTCTCTCTTTAATGTGTGAAAAATAGAAAACTATATATAGAAAAATAGGTCTGACGGCGTCAAGACAAACAACGTGACGCCGTCACCTCGCCGCCAAAACTCTCCTCGGACTGCCTAGATCCATTTCTGACGCCGTCAAGACTTAAGCACTTCCAGGCCGTCATGACTCTTTTACTCTTGACGCCCTTCCTACGTGACGCCGTCAAATCCGTTCTGGGTCGTCATGGAAATTCATGAGATTTGCTCATGACGCCGTCAAGATGTTGCTCTTGACGCCGTCACCTACTGTTCCCAGCATGGAAAATTAAGACTTTGGCGTTTTCTTCACTTTTATGCTCCAAAAACGTCCGAATTGCTTCCTTTTTCAGATTTCTCTCCCAAAGTACCTAAAATCACAAAAGGAACGATTTAGGGCAATATTTGATCAAATAAATTCGGATTCGGGCTTAAATGACCCCCTAAAAGTGGTTCATTTTTCGCCTCATCATATACCCTTACACTTGAGATTTGCTTGTCCTCAAGCAAATGCGCTTTTATTCTACTCAAAAGACAGGTTAGGGGTCATTTAACACTAATATAAAAGTAATTACAACAAATAATCGTTCCACTAAAGACCAATAGACAAGCACGGAGGTCATACACAAGCACCTCACAAATAGTGTTTAGATACTCACATCTCTCGGGTGTAATAAAGTATAGATTACAATATGGAAATGGAAGATATCTCTCACTACCTGTCATAGCAAAATAGATTACCATAGGCTTGGGAAAGGATCAAACCTCCACCACATGGCTTAAGTGATTGATCCCGAACCACCTAACTTATATTGACCAAGGAATGGTCAACAAAGTCAAATAGCTCAGAGTCAATGCTCCGCGGAAGTATAAGGTTTCCCCGGGTCGTATGTCCCGACGAGGTGTGAATTGTAATTAAACGGTTATTTGATCGGGTGAAATTGGACAGGAAAAAGGTTTTGAGTTATTGAACTAAGGAATTTACAATGAAATAGCTTAAATAAGCTATGTGAATAAGACGGGAAGCTAAGAAAAACCAGAAACGTTTAAAACTTAAAAACGCGTACGTTACGTTTAAATAAAACGTAAACGTACGAAATAAAAAGTGAAAACGGAAATCTGAAAGCACCCAGGGGGTGAAAATGACTTTTTTACAAACCTAAGGGTAAAAGAAAATTTTTAGAAAATTAAAATAAATTTTAACCCTAATTAATTATTTAATATTAATTAAACACTAATTATTACTAATTATTGATATTTAAAACATTTAAATACAATATAATATTAATTAAATACTAAAAAGGTAAAAATAAAATTTCTAAAATTATAAAATAACTAAAAATAAGTTTTAAAAATAAAAATAAGTATTTTTGTCTTTTTGTGATTTTTCTATTAATTAATTACTAATTAACTAATTAAACTATTTTAAATTAAGAAAAATGGCAAATGAACAGTAAAAATTCTAATAAAATTTCTAAAATTATTTTATAACATATAAAAGCTATAAAAAATATAAAAACTAGGTTTTGCTTAATAAAAACTAATTATGCTATTTTAAACTTAATATTAATTAATAATTAATAAAACTAAAATTAAATCTAATAAATACTAAAAGATAAAATAAAAATCTGAGAAAATTATTATAAATACTTTAATATAAGATATAATTAATAAAAATATAAAAATGACAAGTACTTAATAAAAATTTAAAAATGAAAATTAAAATTAAATTACATTAAATAGAAACTATCACTTAATTTTAAATTTGTTTTTCTTGATTTTTCTTTTACCAATCTATTTTACAACTAAATACAACAAACTTTTGCAAAAACAAACTTTTTAGAACTTAAAAATAAACACAATATAAGCTAAAATGGTCAACAGTTGACCAAAGTTGACCAATGTGCAAAATAAGCTAAAACTAGCTCAAGTGGGACCCACTCTTGGTACTTCTGGTTTAAACTAGTTTAAGGAACATGAATAAGCTAGAAAAAAGCCAATTTGACCTCAGAATAAGCAATAAGCTACAAATTAAGCTCTTGCAAACTTATATGGACTCAGAAGCTGGGACAGATCTTAGGGGATGATTTAGGTGGGGTCCACTGGGCTAGGGGTCAAGTGGATGGTCAATATTTATAGCCCACCATGGGGGGGTTTGAAATGACCAAGGAATGGTGGCTGAGGACCACTGTGGTGGCCACAAAACCACCACAAAGTGGGTGGTGTGGTGGTAAAGCAGCTGCAGCAGGGGAGGTTTTCTCCCTGCAGCCCACTTTGGGCAATGGTGGGGCCCACCAAAAAAATCACAAAAATAAAAGATTAATGGGAAACTGAAGTAGAGGTGGGGGTTTACTAGACCTGAAAGTTTTAAGTCCTAGATATAAGTATAAAAATCACAAAAATTCTTGGAGTTTTTGGAAAAAACTGAACACTTAGAATTTTGACTTTTGAACTAAGCTTGAAATGTTGACTTTAATGAGTTTAAATCCTAATTTATGGAATGATTGTGCAATAATAAGCTAATATGAGATGAAATTAAGCTACCCTAACACCTATTTGAATTGAAATGCATGATCATGAATCCTTAAACACCAACAGTAAACTGCCATAAGGATCATAGTTCACTTTTGACTTTTAATAGAAATGAGGCCTGGATTTTATCTATTGACTGAGTTATTAGTACCTAGAAAGGGTTGTATAAACCAAGCTTTCAATAAATAGACCAAAGCACAGTGGTCAAAACCACTGTGCCAAACACCCCTATATCAATCAACTGTCAAGGGTTTAAGAACCAAATGGGTGTTCTAAATCAATACTCACATATATAATCCTACACTGAGCTAAATTACATGTAAATAAACAGAATAAAACAACATTTAACAATAACAACTGAGAAACACAGATTATGCCAAAAAAAAATTAGAAATTGCCTTACAAAAGATCCAAGTTAGAACTGATGTGAGTCATAACCAACTTTCACCATCCTATTACTCCCATGAGCTTCTAAACCAAACTCCATACCATTGCTTACTTCTGCTTTTGTCTTCTTCTGTTTTTTTTTTTTTATTTATTTTTTTTATTTTCAGTTGCTTGATTTTGATTTTTGGTGATTTCCTAAGATGTTGCATATAGGTTTAACTAAACTAAGATTTAAGATTTCCAGTGAGATGAATATACTGAATGAAGCTTATTAGAACATTAATCCATCACCTTAAACAACTTTTAACTGAAAATGGAAAATTAAGCAATATGAGCAAAATATGAATTAACAAAAAAGGACTTCAGTTACGATTTAATAAGCTTTTGAATTACAATATTTAAACTTGAAATACACTTGGAAGGATAAAAAGAGCAAGTTTAAAGATAAAAATACATTAATACGATTTTAAAAGCTAAGAAAAACTACATTACACTGACTACCTATCTACACACCCATCTTCTCTTCTTTAATAGCTCCTTGCAGCTTCTTTTGACTTTCCCACTTCTATTCTCAGCCATTGGATGGCTTTAAGTTGATCTCACCCTTCAAAACATTTTTGGCGGGAAAAGGAGATTTGGCAGGGTAGTGGTTTAGGTGAGGAAATTAATGAGGGGGGGGGGGGGGGAAGGTTGGCTGGTTGGTTGGTAATATTTAATGGAAAGGTGAGGTTTGGTGGAAAGTATCATGGAGGGGGGAGACACAGGACCTGGAAACGGGGGAAAGTGAGGTTGAGGGTGAGGGTTGACCGACCTTTGACTGGGTGGTATTATTTAAAGCGGTTTAGGGAGTGGGCCGAGTATGATGGGCTTGGGGGTTAATGTTGGACCAACTTTGTTTTTTGGCTTGGATTAGTTTTTAGGTTTAGTTAAAAAAAAAGTCCATTTGGTTTGATAATAATACACAAGGACCAACTTTGTAAATACTGAAACCATAGGGACTGAAAATGTAATTTTTCCCAAAGTTATCATAAGGACCAAAATTGACAACTTTAATGACCTAGGGATCCAAAATGTATTTTTCCAATATTAAATTCCCCGGGGACTACTTTTGCAAATTTTTCAAACTCCGGGGACCAAAAGTGAAAATTCTCAAAACTTTTACCCAAGTGTTATTTTTGATAACTTTTTATTTTGAAAGGACTTGGGTTGACTTTTCTTGCAAAATAATTGCATAGGGACTAGTTTTGTTAATTTTTGAAAGTCGGGGGACTGAAACTGCCAATTATGCAAACTTTGTACGTTTTTCATTTGTTTTTACTCGTTTTGCATCTAAAACATATAAAACACAATTTTGAAATATTTTCAGTATTTTGATGCATTACTGAGTGTTTTTGTATGTTTTGCAGTTCAGATTAGACCAAAAATGATGATTGTTTGAGCACTCATCAATCCCCCACACTAAACTATTGCTAGTCCCTAGCAATACTGTTTTGAAAACTTGATGGATTTGAAAAACTCTTTACCAAAAGCCATCACTTCTGGAGTAGCCAGGTGTAAGAACTGTGGCACACCTGATAACCGTGTGATTTTGAGCAAACCACCAGCTTTCAACGGATTTGAGTAGTCTTTACCAGGAGCCGTTTGCTCCTGGACTAGCCAGCATCTTGATGGACCTAGTCAACATCTTGGTGAGCTGATTACCAATTATGGATTTTCCACGGCCTTTACCACAAGCCATAATCTTGCGGGCTAGCCAACTCATTTGTTTTCGGGGAGTTGATGAACCACACAATTTTGGGCAAATTGCCAGCCGTCAACGGATTTGATATGTCTTTACCAAGAGCCGTTTGCTCCTGGACTAGCCAATCCCTTTTGTCGGTTAGACAAGGCGGACTGATTACCAAAAATTTTGAAGCACCAGTGAAATTTTTTTTTTTAAATTTTTGAAATTTTGGCAAAAAACGGGGGTATTATATAGTAAAATGTGATAAAATTTCGCTAGAATAGCGAATACCCCCCCACACTAAGCATGAATATTGTCCTCAATATTCAAAATCCCGGCTATTATGCCGACATTTTGAACGTAAAAGGGCAACATTACAAGCTGAGCGTGGAAAAACCATTTTGTCTTTTCACTCATTTGTAACCATAGCATGGGGGACTCCCCCACACTTAGGGTGAAAACCCTATATGCCTGCTACTGTTTTTGTTTACCGAGTCGCTAGCTTGACTCGACCCCTAATTTATTTGTCATTGGGGAATGTGGAAGAAGTGATCTCCATCGGACTTTCATTCAAAATGTTTGGACAAACATATGAAGCACGTGAAAGTTCCACACCGATGAGATAAGTGCCCGGCGCAAGATAATGATATATGAAAATGCCGGGATCAAATATAGTGTCTTCATTCCCGAAAGAATGAAGAACAGGAGAAGTTACCTTATAGGTGAAGAAAAGGAAGAAAACCATGATAAAAAGCATGATTTGATCTTCTTCCTCGATAGCAGGCTCCGTAGCCTGAGTTTGGATTTCAAAGGGTAAGCTCGTAAACAACCCGGGAGGGTGGGTGGGATTTTGCAAATTCTCATGATTGAGAGCATCTCCCCCCGGGCAATCAAACTCCGGAGGAGTCATGACATGATGAGTGAGTTCACCGGAGAACTCCTCATGAAGAGAATTATTCACAAGATGTGAATCTGTGGACTCATGTTCCATTGTGGACTCATCACAATCCTCGTCAAAGATTGGATTATTAGAAATCATAGTGAATTCAGAATCGAATTCAAATAGAGGATTGGTGAGAGTCGTATCGAATGTTTCGGGAACAAAGTGAATATTATTCTCTGTTGGACTGGCGGAATCAGAAGTGAGTGACGGATCATGATATAGGAGACTTTCAATTTCTCCCAGATCGGCTTCGAAGTCAAGGAGACCATCATCACCTTCCAATGAAAGTGGATTGATGTGAGTAAGTTCATCAGCGAACTCCTCAAGAAGATGATCAACATCAGAATGAGGCAGTGGTGCCTCGATATACTCAATGTCTCCATAAGATGTGCAATCATCGCTAAAATCTGAGAAAGTCTCAAATTGATCTTTAGGACACTCAATGGGTGAAGGAATATCACATACATGATCCAAAGTTCCCTGTGACTCTCTCGGGATTGGGACAAGGATCTCAACACTAGACTTTATTAATTCGTCCGATTCCCTTTCAGGAACAGTGTCAAGATGCTCGTCCCCCATGATCAAAGAGTGAGTGTGAACCTCGGGTGTGATAGCAGTTGTTTGAGATGGAATCTCAACTGCAGGGATATCAGCTGATGAACTTGATGTTTTATAAAATTCAAGGATATCAAGTGTATCCTCATCATCACTGTCATCAGGAATGAAACGAAACAAAGAGCTAGATTTGGCTGCTTTTTCTCTAGCAATGGATTCCCTCACAGATTTTTCATATGCATCTTGGGAATTTATTCTAGCAGCCTGCTCTTCAGCAAGCAATTCTTCCATGGATTTTTGATGAGTATGTCTTTGGGCAAAGTCGTCAACTAAACCCTTAAGCTCATCAACGATTTTCATCAGATTTTGCATTTCTGGAAGAAGTGCTTGATTCATATCGTACTGTGGAGGTTGGTCGTAACAAGGTGTGTCAAAATTTTCACAAGGATATGGACTCCCCGTTTGACAATCTGAACTGAAGTGTGGACCTCCACAGAAATCACAACAGTAAAACTGTTGAGGCTGTGGGTTGTACGTGCTAGAGTCATAATCGTTATCAGGAAACTGCTCATAGACAAGCGTGTTTCCCGATTGACAATCAGAACTGTAGTGTGAACCACCACAGTACTCACAACAGTAAAACTGCTGAGTATCATGGTGTGGCAGCTGATGGAATAAATCAGTCGTATCATGGTAGGAGTAAGGATCTGGGTTATAGACAGACCCGTTTCCGGACTCTACCATGCCACAACCGGGGCAATTACCACCATTATGAGAACTACCACACCACTGGCAAACCAGAAAGTGTGGATGAGACATAGAAAGAATCAAATGGTTTGGGAGGGGTAGGGATGAAGAATCAAAGGTGCGAGAGGATAAAGGTGAATATTTTTGGGTTTTTGGAAATACATTTTGTACAAATGAGAAGGAAAATCTTTTTGTGTTTTTGTTTTTATGAAAATATGAACAAGGATGGATAAATGTACAATGGAACGAATTCCAAAGACACTAATCAGAAAAACCGTTTAGATAAACGCGCACAACCTCCCCGGCAGCGGCGCCAAGAGTTGATTGATCCCGAACCACCTAAATTATATTGACCAAGGAATGGTCAACAAAGTCAAATAGCTCAGAGTCAATGCTCCACGGAAGTATAAGGTTTCCCCGGGTCGTATGTCCCGACGAGGTGTGAATTGTAATTAAACGGTTATTTGATCGGGTGAAATTGGACAGGAAAAAGGTTTTGAGTTATTGAACTAAGGAATTTACAATGAAATAGCTTAAATAAGCTATGTGAATAAGACGGGAAGCTAAGAAAAACCAGAAACGTTTAAAACTTAAAAACGCGTACGTTACGTTTAAATAAAACGTAAACGTACGAAATAAAAAGTGAAAACGGAAATCTGAAAGCACCCAGGGGTGAAAATGACTTTTTTACAAACCTAAGGGTAAAAGAAATTTTTTAGAAAATTAAAATAAATTTTAACCCTAATTAATTATTTAATATTAATTAAATACTAATTATTACTAATTATTGATATTTAAAACATTTAAATACAATATAATATTAATTAAATACTAAAAAGGTAAAAATAAAATTTCTAAAATTATAAAATAACTAAAAATAAGTTTTAAAAATAAAAATAAGTATTTTTGTCTTTTTGTGATTTTTCTATTAATTAATTACTAATTAACTAATTAAACTATTTTAAATTAAGAAAAATGGCAAATGAACAGTAAAAATTCTAATAAAATTTCTAAAATTATTTTATAACATATAAAAGCTATAAAAAATATAAAAACTAGGTTTTGCTTAATAAAAACTAATTATGCTATTTTAAACTTAATATTAATTAATAATTAATAAAACTAAAATTAAATCTAATAAATACTAAAAGATAAAATAAAAATCTGAGAAAATTATTATAAATACTTTAATATAAGATATAATTAATAAAAATATAAAAATGACAAGTACTTAATAAAAATTTAAAAATGAAAATTAAAATTAAATTACATTAAATAGAAACTATCACTTAATTTTAAATTTGTTTTTCTTGATTTTTCTTTTACCAATCTATTTTACAACTAAATACAACAAACTTTTGCAAAAACAAACTTTTTAGAACTTAAAAATAAACACAATATAAGCTAAAATGGTCAACAGTTGACCAAAGTTGACCAATGTGCAAAATAAGCTAAAACTAGCTCAAGTGGGACCCACTCTTGGTACTTCTGGTTTAAACTAGTTTAAGGAACATGAATAAGCTAGAAAAAAGCCAATTTGACCTCAGAATAAGCAATAAGCTACAAATTAAGCTCTTGCAAACTTATATGGACTCAGAAGCTGGGACAGATCTTAGGGGATGATTTAGGTGGGGTTTGAAATGACCAAGGAATGGTGGCTGAGGACCACTGTGGTGGCCACAAAACCACCACAAAGTGGGTGGTGTGGTGGTAAAGCTGCTGCAGCAGGGGAGGTTTTCTCCCTGCAACCCACTTTGGGCAATGGTGGGGCCCACCAAAAAAATCACAAAAATAAAAGATTAATGGGAAACTGAAGTAGAGGTGGGGGTTTACTAGACCTGAAAGTTTTAAGTCCTAGATATAAGTATAAAAATCACAAAAATTCTTGGAGTTTTTGGAAAAAACTGAACATTTGGAATTTTGACTTTTGAACTAAGCTTGAAATGTTGACTTTAATGAGTTTAAATCCTAATTTATGGAATGATTGTGCAATAATAAGCTAATATGAGATGAAATTAAGCTACTCTAACACCTATTTGAATTGAAATGCATGATCATGAATCCTTAAACACCAACAGTAAACTGCCATAAGGATCATAGTTCACTTTTGACTTTTAATACAAATGAGGCCTGGATTTTATCTATTGACTGAGTTATTAGTACCTAGAAAGGGTTGTATAAACCAAGCTTTCAATAAATAGACCAAAGCACAGTGGTCAAAACCACTGTGCCAAACACCCCTATATCAATCAACTGTCAAGGGTTTATGAACCAAATGGGTGTTCTAAATCAATACTCACATATATAATCCTACACTGAGCTAAATTACATGTAAATAAACAGAATAAAACAACATTTAACAATAACAACTGAGAAACACAGATTATGCAAAAAAAAAATTAGAAATTGCCTTACAAAAGATCCAAGTTAGAACTGATGTGAGTCATAACCAACTTTCACCATCCTATTACTCCCATGAGCTTCTAAACCAAACTCCATACCATTGCTTACTTCTGCTTTTGTCTTCTTCTTTTTTTTTTTTTTTTTTTTTTTATTTTCAGTTGCTTGATTGTGATTTTTGGTGATTTCCTAAGATGTTGCATATAGGTTTAACTAAACTAAGATTTAAGATTTCCAGTGAGATGAATATACTGAATGAAGCTTATTAGAACATTAATCCATCACCTTAAACAACTTTTAACTGAAAATGGAAAATTAAGCAATATGAGCAAAATATGAATTAACAAAAAAGGACTTCAGTTACGATTTAATAAGCTTTTGAATTACAATATTTAAACTTGAAATACACTTGGAAGGATAAAAAGAGCAAGTTTAAAGATAAAAATACATTAATACGATTTTAAAAGCTAAGAAAAACTACATTACACTGACTACCTATTTACACACCCATCTTCTCTTCTTTAATAGCTCCTTGCAGCTTCTTTTGACTTTCCCACTTCTATTCTCAGCCATTGGATGGCTTTAAGTTGATCTCACCCTTCAAAACATTTTTGGCGGGAAAAGGAGATTTGGCAGGGTAGTGGTTTAGGTGAGGAAATTAATGAGGGGGGGGGGGAAGGTTGGCTGGTTGGTTGGTAATATTTAATGGAAAGGTGAGGTTTGGTGGAAAGTATCATGGAGGGGGGAGACACAGGACCTGGAAACGGGGGAAAGTGAGGTTGAGGGTGAGGGTTGACCGACCTTTGACTGGGTGGTATTATTTAAAGCGGTTTAGGGAGTGGGCCGGGTATGATGGGCTTGGGGGTTAATGTTGGACCAACTTTGTTTTTTGGCTTGGATTAGTTTTTAGGTTTAGTTAAAAAAAAAAAAAGTCCATTTGGTTTGATAATAATACACAAGGACCAACTTTGTAAATACTGAAACCATAGGGACTGAAAATGTAATTTTTCCCAAAGTTATCATAAGGACCAAAATTGACAACTTTAATGACCTAGGGATCCAAAATGTATTTTTCCAATATTAAATTCCCCGGGGACTACTTTTGCAAATTTTTCAAACTCCGGGGACCAAAAGTGAAAATTCTCAAAACTTTTACCCAAGTGTTATTTTTGATAACTTTTTATTTTGAAAGGACTTGGGTTGACTTTTCTTGCAAAATAATTGCATAGGGACTAGTTTTGTTAATTTTTGAAAGTCGGGGGACTGAAACTGCCAATTATGCAAACTTTGTACGTTTTTCATTTGTTTTTACTCGTTTTGCATCTAAAACATATAAAACACAATTTTGAAATATTTTCAGTATTTTGATGCATTACTGAGTGTTTTTGTATGTTTTGCAGTTCAGATTAGACCAAAAATGATGAGTGTTTGAGCACTCATCAGTAAGCACCTAGGATAAACTATCAAAGAGGTCTTTTAAAGGGTTGTAACATTAGGTGTAGGGATATGAAATACACGGTTTTGTTGGATAAAGGAAGTTTTACTGGTGGCGAGTTAACAATCTTAGTCAATTACATGTACAATGTGGCGTTGCTAAGTCAAGACTAGACTCGACTTAAGCTAATAAATCAAAAAGAACAAAAACATAAAATGAACATAGAATAAAAAAGGATGGTAGTCCTTATGTTTTTTTTTTCTTTTTTTTTCTATTTTTTTTTTTTCTTTTTTTTCGATTTTTTTTTTTTTTTTTTTTTTTTTTTTTTTTTTTTTTGCATACACTCTTACCCTACCATCCAAAATAATACATCATAGGGGATGAGAATTCCCCTTACACTTGAATCTTTACATACTTTACATTTAAACTAATCTAATGATTCGAATTAAGAAAATCAAAACACTTGGAGCACTTTTAAGATTAACGTACATATGGGGGTAATAATATTATGTTCTTCCCCATTACTCCATAAAATAAGTACTTACCCATGAGTCCCAATCGTCCCAAAACAATATGTACAAGGATATGACTCGACTTAGCAACCATGTAATCAATTAGAAAGTTAACTTAGGGTTTAACAAATAACAATAATGCACTAAAAATGAGCGCATACACGGAAGGCTAAGGCGATTTGGGTGTACATTTAAGTGGGGTGTAACAAATTCTTCCTTTAAGTAAAATGCTTAAAGTTAGAAACGAAAAGATAGGCTCGGAGGGGTGTACTAGGGGTTTCGTGTACTAAAAATGAGTACAACGCTAAGGGTGTGGGAAAAATTAGTTGACTTAACTAGCCAAATAATATGACTTAAATGGTCAAGTAATCATGATACGGGTTTAACACAAGGGTAATCCTAATGCCTCTTATCATGTAGTAAATCCTACCACACGAATGTAGTCTCACTAGCGGTCTCGGGATGCATCACTAACGCAAGTTCTAGAATCTAAATGCTACCGGTACACTCATAAGCACTAATAGTAAATGCTTTTCCTATCAAATCTAAAGGCGAACCTCACATATTTGGGTGGAAAATTTTTCTGAATATACGGTTATGTGCTAGTCATACAATCTCCTATCCATGAGACGCTTGCTATGGCTAAAGTTTCACTCCTAAATGTTGTAAAAAATTTTAAATTTGGCGCTAAAATTACACTAACAAGTATTTATCATAGTTTTATTACACATCTACCATCAAACAAAACAAACTCAAGTGAAAGTGCATATGTAAGGTATCATCTTTTTACCCTCCCCTTACACTTAAGATGAACATTGTCCCCAATGTTCAAGTAAAGAATGTAAAAGTGAAAAAGTAAAGAGAATAAAATCAAATACTCCCCTGATTCGCTCGGTATGGATAATAGGATGGCCAGGTTAAATCTTCCTCCAAGAACATTAACAATCAAAGCTTCCCTTCCAGAATATAAATCATCTTCTTGTCATACATAACCTGTAAAACCTGACAAAATAGACAAGACAACCTCGCGTAACATCGGCGGCATTCTATATAAGTTTCTAAATCCTAGAAAACAAGATAAGATATAATGCTTGTGGAATGAAGTTTGCAGATTCCCTGGAGATTATAAAACTTAATAATTCACAAAAACCATAAGACTCCGTTAGAAAAACAAAACCGGTAAAATTTCCAGATTTTAACTCCTGACGCCGTAAAGAGTAAACCCCTGACGCCGTCAGAATTGACCTGCAAAAATCCTTATGTTAAGTTTCCGGAAAATTTCTGGAAAAACTTGGTCCTACTTCCTGGAAAATCCTACAAAACTTCATTATGACTCAATACAAGCATTTGACTCTAACAAATACGAATACACATGTTCATTTAATATTATGGAGAATCATGATCGGTTGTTTCTTAAAAAACATATTTGGGGTTTCCCCTTACACTTATCTTTTGCAAAAATACTTTTAGGTTGAGTTAAGACTAGGCCAAACAACAAAGTAAAGTATTTCTACTATTTAGTTTAGAAACATGATCAACCAACAATAAAAATTAAGCATGCATACGGAAGCAAATAACAATCAAACAAATAAAATCACACAAAACATGGGTTGCCTCCCAAGAAGCGCTTTTCTTTATTTACGAGTCTTGTAGCTAGACTCAAGGTCATGGGTTACTACGTGATTTCATCATTGGTTTCACTCTCTAGGTCGTCTTCTAAACCAGTTTTGTATTCCGGACCTAGTTGCAAGCACTCTTTGTAGAAACCAAGCATCCTATTTCTAACATACTCTACTCCTCTACGTCTATCCTCCTCATTCCTATAATAAGCCGCTTGCTTGTGTTCCTTTTCGAAATTAGAGAGAAGGCGGTATTGCTCAATCTTGTAGGGCATTTGATAAGCAACCTCATCATTCTCTTTCTTGAATCTAACTATCCCTAAAGTCGGATCATAACTCATCCTAGTGGCCACAACAAATGGTTTCCCAAATATTATTTGACTTAGGCAAGCATCTATCACCAGACGAGTGTCCTCAACTATCATAAAATCGATCTCATAGGTGAGATTCCCTATAATCACATGCAATCCTTTCACTCTTCCCGCAAAATTACTTATCAGGTTCTTATTAGGCATCATCCTAAAATTAAGTTGCTTCTTCATCACCCAATTGTAATAAGTCCTAGTCATGATGTTCACGGGGGATCTAGGGTCGATGTAAGCTTTCCATATATGCATGTGCCCGATATTGCATGGGATGTTAATGTTAGAGGGGTCTCCCATTTTGATAAGGGGGTCGCCAAAGATATATGTTCTCTCGGGACTATCGAATAAATCCTTATGGTATTCTCGTTCTTCCTTGGTTGGCAACTTATCAAAGTATTATTCTATAGGTTCTACCTCCTCTAATTCCTCTCAACTATCAACCTCAACTTCCCTATTCTCATCCTTAGTCTCGGCTTCTATCCTAACTTCATTCTTGTCACTCTCTTCTATCTCCTTATCTATCGGCTTAATAGTGACAACATTAACAAAGTGGACCTGTTTAGATGATGAAGGATCCTTAATTTGGTTTCCGTTATTGGTGTCCCTAGTGTCCTTCCTAGGTGTGACTAATGCTTGGTTGTTGAGGGCTTTCAACAAGTTGTCAATCTTGTTGGTCATCTCCGTTTGTTGTTGGTTGAATTCGGTTTCAAACCTAGCTATGCGAGCCTCTTGAGATGCCATAAACTTTGACATCAATCCTTCAAGATTGTTGGTACTACCATAGTTGTTAGAAGGATTGTTGTTGAAAGTACGGTTGGATGGTGGACCGGTTGGTTGGTAACGGTTAGGCGGATTGGAAAGATTGGGTTGATTTTGTTTCCACCTAAGGTTTGGGTGATTTTTCCATGAGGGGTTGTATGAATCACCGTATGTGTTTGGCTCGGGCTTGAAAGTGTACCACTTATCTCCCGCTTCGTCGGTACGCGTGGATGCATAGTCCGCAAAAGCTGTTCCGGGGAGTTCCACACAATCACGAGTGTCGTGGGGACCACTACATAATTCGCATGAAGAAGTGATTTTGTTCACTTGGCTTGAAGGCTTAGGAGCATCGTAAGATTTCATGAGAAACTTAACTTGGTCCTCAAGTTCCATGATCCTACGGTCGGGAGTGCTAGAATTGTTCGAAGGCAAAGATATTGCCTTGACCGTTTTGTTCAAGTCACGGGGATCGTTCCAACTTTCGTTGTCATAGAGAGCAAGATCTTCTATGAGTTCCCATGATTGTTCCGCACTTAGATCACGTAGCTTACCACCGGCCGATTGGTCAATGGCTCGCCTCGTGGAGATGTCGATACGGTCATAAAAAATTTGGACTTGGAGCCAAAGATCTATGCCATGATGAGGGACTTTTTGGAGTAAGTCCTTGAAACGAGTCCATGCTTCATAAAGAGATTCATTTTGACGTTGTTGGAACATCAAGATGTCATTTCTAAGCTTAGTAGTTCTCCCCAGTGGGAAAAATTGAGCAAGGAAACGAGTGGTGAGATCATCCCATGTGGTGATGGATCCCGCGGGTAAACGCTCAAGCCATTGACTAGCTTGATCCCGTAGAGAGAATTGGAATAGGCGTAAACGGGTAGTCTCTCTAGTTTCAACACCTAGGTCTATGGAATCTACGATTTTGAGAAAGTCCTTAAGATGTTGGTTTGGATCTTCGGAACGAAGTCCATGGAATGCACATCCGCTTTGCGCCAACCGGATGGTGTCGGATCGCAAGGGGTCACATTGGCTCCGGTGAGCTCAATGGTGTTTCGGTAGCCTTGGTGGCTAGGTCGGGAATACTCTCCAAAGGTTCGGGGCCTAAGGGGTTCTAGTGGTGGGTTTTGTTGTGGTGGGATGACGGGTTCAAAGATGTTCCCGTTGTCCATGGTGTCGGGTGGTTACGAACAAAGGCACAAAGAAGTAGATAGACTAAAGAAAACTTAAAAATAAAAATAAAATCTTACTACAAAGGAATCTAGCAAGTAGACCTAATAAAAAGAAATTCTAACCTAGACAATAACTATTCCCCGGGCTGCGGCGCCAAAAACTTGATGCGTGGGAATCGCAACAGGCTTTACCTCTCGAGGGATCTCGAGAAGCTTACAACCCCCACCAGGCAGTGTACCTGATCGTTGTAGTATAGTATAGTGACAAGTACCGGGGGATTGATCGTTCAGCTTAGGAATAGTGTCGCTAGGATTAGAAAGCCTAAATACTAGTTCTAAAGGTGAGGGATGATTATTTTTGTATTTTTATATTTTTATGAAAGCAAGTAAAATCTCGGGTTTTGGAAGAGTGGGCGGAATTAGTTGCTATTCAACTAACCCAATACTAAGATGTAATCAAAATAAAATACTAAAAATAAAAATAAACTAATTTATACTAAGGTTGTGAGTAGTAATTGGAGAAAATGCGTTTACTTAGATTTCACTACTCCCTAGATATCTTTTACACGCTAATTACTTGTTATAATTGCATGGATGACGGATCGTATTCCTTAATACCATTCATGGGGTGGCACACATAACTCCCCAATTCTATGAGCTCTTATCTCCTCCTACACCATGCCCAGCACAACTATAGGGATTGTAAACAGTGGCTCATGCATTAAATACAACCAATAAAGACCTAGTGCGCCTCGGTTCATGTTTCTTAAGACGTTCAAGCATGTTACCATTTGGAGATCTGCCAGTTTTCTTAAGCCTAACATATAAATCATTCATCCAAGACAAGAATAAACAAGTAATCAACACATAATCAATATCTAGGTTTCATTAGATCTAAGCAAACACAAAAGAGATCTAGCCTAGCATGATAGAATTAAGACAAGAACAAGATATAGACAACCAACACATAGACATATTGATTGAATTAGAAGAACACTCATCTTGATTAATCATGCAAGGTATCAAGGGGTTGGAACCCTTGAAAAACCTGTAAAGTTACACCAAAATCGTACTTAGGGTTTCTCCCAAAAACTTCTCTCTTTAATGTGTGAAAAATAGAAAACTATATATAGAAAAATAGGTCTGACGGCGTCAAGACAAACAACGTGACGCCGTCACCTCGCCGCCAAAACTCTCCTCGGACTGCCTAGATCCATTTCTGATGCCGTCAAGACTTAAGCACTTCCAGGCCGTCATGACTCTTTTACTCTTGACGCCCTTCCTACGTGATGCCGTCAAATCCGTTCTGGGTCGTCATGGAAATTCATGAGATTTGCTCTTGACGCCGTCAAGATGTTGCTCTTGACGCCGTCACCTACTGTTCCCAGCATGGAAAATTAAGACTTTGGCGATTTCTTCACTTTTATGCTCTAAAAACGTCCGAATTGCTTCCTTTTCCATATTTCTCTCCCAAAGTACCTAAAATCACAAAAGGAACGATTTAGGGCAATATTTGATCAAATAAATTCGGATTCGGGCTTAAATGACCCCCTAAAAGTGGTTCATTTTTCGCCTCATCAGTGATGAATTGGGTTCCTTTAGGGGCTGAAATGGGTCAATTTGAGGGCTGAAAAGGGTGTGGGATTGAGGGTTGAAGTGGGGGCTAAAATGGGTGCTTTTGGGTGCTGAAGTGGGGTTGAAATGGGTGTGTTTGGGTGCTGAAATGATGCCTGAACTGGGTGATTTTTGGGCTGAAATGGATGACAGAACCATCTTGGGCATGTGTTTTCGTGACAGGTACGTAAGCTTTAGGAAATTGACGATATTATGAGTTTATAATGTTGTTATAAATACAAGACGCTGTAGAATGGTTTAACAATAAGAATTTTAATAGGACGATAATTGGAGACATGAAAAGGTTCTCTTTTTTTGAAAAAAAGAAACACAAAACAAAAAATCCATCACTGAAAAATTTCATATCAAAACCAATGTGTTTGTCATACTTACTGACTACTCCATTTCAAAAAAAAAATTATTGCATTTTTCAAACTTTGTTTAATTGTAAGTTGAATAAGTGTATTAGATGTCATAAAGTTGAGTTGGTTGTAATTGAAAATGAAGATCAACTTATACAACGAATAATTTATGATAAATCACATTGAGTTGTTTAAGTGTGCCATACTTTTCCTTAAGTTCATTTCTAATAATCCTTTGGTAACATAGTTAGTATGTGAAGAATTTTGCTAAGACAGGGCAACTAATTATTTGTACTATTTATGGGCCGAGCAATGACATTCTTGAGGCTTTTGATGAGGTAAAAGTTAAATATCTAACAACTTATTGTAGCATCTCAACTGGAACATCTCAGCTACTTTACTATATATTCACAAAGCTTAAAATATTAACAATAGTTTATGTTATTCAAATTCTTTTTGGGTATAAATTATAGTTTGTAATTGGATTATGTACATGGTTCACATTCGCATTCAAAATGTAACATTGACATAGTGTGAATGGCATGATAAGAAGTATTGTGCATTTTTGAAACCTATTAAAACTCACATCCAAACACCATTTTAATTTATGTTTTAATGTGCTGGTTATGATGACAAAACAAAGAGGCGGTCTATGAATGAACATTCATGCTTTAAAGTAGCTAGATTCCTAAGTCCACCATGAAGGTATTTTATGAATTTTAACATGCAGTAGGCTTTTTTGGGTTTGAATATAATGAGTGTATCTATGTTTTCTCCATTTCTTGCAAGTTTATTGCGGCGATGAAATTACTATAGGGAAAGTCTAACCTCAGAGTATAGTGACAGATTATGTAATTTAACTTGAAGGAGTGTTGTCTATCATGTTAGGTGAATCAGCTTCGGCTTGGGGAATCCTGCACAAAGGCACATGCTATAACAGTGTTTACCATTGGAACAACAGATTAGGCTCACAATAGCATACAAAAGATATAAATGGAACATGTACATATTATTAAAGTTATGAGTTCATCTACCTCCAAATTAATTTATGGGTGTCCAAAAAGCCTCTTAGACCGGATCTGTCCAAGCAACCCTATACTGAATCTGTCCAAACAGCCCCTTAATGTAAATGTGTGCAAACAGCCCTTTACCAATTATTTTATTTTGCTCGCTTTCCTTTTGTACTTTGAAATAGTCCGGATGAAATCAAATTTGATGCTTTAATATTTTTTCAATGCAAATAATTAATACACTTAGTGTAAAATGTATTGATTTTTCTGATAGTTGATGTTATGATAGGAAGATTTCATAGAGTTGATTGGTTGGAAATGACATATGCTTAATGATAAATTTAATAAATAAGGAAAAGGCTTTTTGTTTATATATTTTAAAGGAGTTTTGTTATTGTTTATGGTCAATACATGTCGTAGATCATTTAGAGTTAAAGACATTAACAGCTTTAATCAACCACAAAAACGATCAACTAAAATATGTGGTTGTGCAAGAGAATGCCAAAAAAAGAAAAGATGCGGCCGACTCAGTGAAAGATTCAATTGTCAGGAAATGTCGGATGGAAAAATTTGTGGCTTACGAGAAGCCTAAAGAAACTGCAACATAAGATGTATTATTACCTACCCTTTTTTTGTATTTTTAGACTTATACTCAACCGTTAATTTCCAAAATTAAAATTTCTGATTTTGTTGGATAAATTTCTGTGTTTCTTGCTATGGTGATTGTGATTTTGGTTAGAAAATGATCTACTAAAATTCCATATTTGCGGAATGTCATTGTTATGAGATACTGGTGTTGTGACTTTGTCCACAACATCTTTTATTTGCTCATTAGACATTGTTGTTGTTGTTTGTTTGTTTTATATTTTCAACAATTCTTAAAGCAGTAGTAAATAAACTCTGAAGTTTTCCTACTTTTTAGACAATATTTGTATCCAACATCTACATTGAAGGTAGGTGTACTTATCATGTTTTCACGAAAGATAGACCAAAGACATGTCTTTGCAACGGCATAAGGTTTATTATTTCTTTAACACAATTTTTCTTCTTATATATTCTTGTCACTCATTACATTTATTAATATTATTTTTTGTCATGATATATAATCAACTTTATAAATACTCTTGCAATGTTCATTAAAATGCAATCTTTTGAAATTGTTGGCTTTGGGTGATGAAATGGGTTCCTTTAGGGGCTGAAATGGGTCAATTTGAGGGCTGAAAAGGGTGTGGGATTGAGGTTGAAGTGGGGGCTGAAATGGGTGCTTTTGGGTGCTGAAGTGGGGTTGAAATGGGTGCGTTTGGGTGCTGAAATGATGCCTGAACTGGGTGAGTTTGGGGCTGAAATGGATGACAGAACCATCTTGGGCATGTGTTTTCGTGACAGGTACGTAAGCTTTAGGAAATTGACGATATTATGAGTTTATAATGTTGTTATAAATACAAGACGCTATAGAATGGTTTAATAATAAGAATTTTAATAGGACGATAATTGGAGACATGAAAAGGTTCTCTTTTTTTGAAAAAAAGAAACACAAAACAAAAAATCTGTCACTGAAAAATATCATATCAAAACCAATGTGTTTGTCATACTTACTGACTACTCCATTTAAAAAAAAAAAAAAAAAAAAAAAAAAAAAAAAAAAAAAAAAAAAAAAAGACTTATTTCTTTTTTCAAACTTTGTTTAATTGTAAGTTGAATAAGTGTATTAGATGTCATAAAGTTGAGTTGGTTGTAATTGAAAATGAAGATCAACTTATACAACGAATAATTTATGATAAATCTCATTGAGTTGTTTAAGTGTGCCATACTTTTTCCTTAAGTTCATTTATAATAATCCTTTGGTAACATAGTTAGTATGTGAAGAATTTTGCTAAGACAGGGCAACTAATTATTTGTGCCATTTATGGGCCGAGCAATGACATTCTTGAGGCTTTTTGATGAGGTAAAAGTTAAATATATAACAACTTATTTTAGCATCTCAACTGGAACATCTCAGCTACTTTACTATATATTCACAAAGCTTAAAATATTAACAATAGTTTATGTTATTCAAATTCTTTTTGGGTATAAATTATAGTTTGTAATTGGATTATGTACATGGTTCACATTAGCATTCAAGATGTAAAATTGACATAGTGTGAATGGCATGATAAGAAGTATTGTGCATTTTTGAAACCTATTAAAACTCACATCCAAACACCATTTTAATTTATGTTTTAACGTGCAGATTATGATGACAAAACAAAGAGGCGGTCTACGAATGAACATTCATGCTTTAAAGTAGCTAGATTCCCAAGTCCACCATGAAGGTATTTTATGAATTTTAACATGCAGTAGGCTTTTTTGGGTTTGAATATAATGAGTGTATCTATGTTTTCTCCATTTCTGGCAAGTTTATTGCGGTGATGAAATTACTATAGGGAAAGTCTAACCTCGGAGTATAGTGACAGATTATGTAATTTAACTTGAAGGAGTGTTGTCTATCAGGTCAGGTGAATCAGCTTCCGCTTGGGGAATCCTGCACAAAGGCACATGCTATAACAGTGTTTACCATTGGAACATCAGATTAGGCTCACAACAGCATACAAAAGATATAAATGGAACATGTACATATTATTAAAGTTATGAGTTCATTTACCTCCAAATTAATTTATGGGTGTCCAAAAAGCCTCTTAGACCGGATCTGTCCAAGCAACCCTATACTGAATCTGTCCAAACAGCCCCTTAATGTAAATGTGTGCAAACAGCCCTTTTACGATTATTTTATTTTGCTCGCTTTCCTTTTGTACTTTGAAATTGTCCGGACGACATCAAATTTGATGCTTTAATATTTTTTCAATACAAATAATTAATACACTTAGTGTAAAATGTATTGATTTTTCTGATAGTTGATGTTATGATAGGAAGATTTCATAGGATTGATTGGTTGGAAATGACATATGCTTAATGATAAATTTAATAAATAAGGAAAAGGCTTTTTGTTTATATATTTTAAAGGAGTTTTGTTATTGTTTATGGTCAATACATGTCGTAGATCATTTAGAGTTAAAGACATTAACAGCTTTAATCAACCAGAAAAATGATCAACTAAAATATGCGGTTGTGCAAGAGAATGCCAAAAAAGAAAAGATGCGGCCGACTCAGTGAAAGATGCAATTGTCAGAAAATGTCGGATGGAAAATTTGTGGCTTACGAGAAGCCTAAAGAAACTGCAACATAAGATGTATTATTACCTACCCTTTTTTGTATTTTTAGACTTATACTCAAACCGTTACTTCCAAAATTAAAATTTCTGATTTTGTTGGATAAATTTCTGTGTTTCTCGCTATGGTGATTGTGATTTTGGTTAGAAAATGATCTACTAAAATTCCATATTTGCGGAATGTCATTGTTATGAGATCCTGGTGTTGTGACGTTGTCCACAACATCTTTTATTTGCTCATTAGACATTGTTGTTGTTGTTTGTTTGTTTGTTTTATATTTTCAACAATTCTTAAAGCAGTAGTAAATAAACTCTGAAGTTTTCCTACTTTTTAGACAATATTTGTATCCAACATCTGCATTGAAGGTAGGTGTACTTATCATGTTTTTACGAAAGATGGACCAAAGGCAGGTCTTTGCAACGGCATAAGGTTTATTATTTCTTTAACACAATTTTTCTTCTTATATATTCTTGTCACTCATTACATTTATTATTATTATTTTTTGTCATGATATATAATCAACTTTATAAATACTCTTACAGTGTTCATTACAATGATTTTATAGAGCTAGCCCGCCCATCGGGCGGGTCTTGAAGCTAGTATATATATATATATATATATATATATATATATATATATATATATATATATATATATATATATATATATATATATATGTATGTATATATTTACTTTCATTTTACTTTAAATACAAGTGAATACTTTATTTTTAATTATCTAATAATACATAAATAGACTTATTACCTCATGGGTGACATCACAAGACACCATCATTTCATTTTTTTTAATTCCTTTCACACACCACTCAATGACAGACTTTATTTCAATCATCAATTTTATATTTAGTTTTATAACTTTTGTTATTAAAAACGTGTTTTGACTATTTATATTAAATTTTTGACTTGCGTAAGTTATTTAAACACCACTACAAGTGTTTAAGGGTGAAAAAAATTGTAAAAGTCATATGCATTTAGTACATATTGCATTTTTCCTAAAACTACTTATTTACTTAGGTCGCGGTTAGGATCACTTGTTCGTTGAGCATACTTATCATTTCCCATATTCATTACTTACTCAAGCTGAGTTTCATAGCCCAACTTTTACTTATTTTACTACTCATTTTAAATTACTCTAGGGTGAAAATACATTACTCGTTTACTTAAATACGTTGCTTGCTTTTACATATGGACACAAATTATACATTCATTTCAAGACTGAATGTACTGTGTAACAAGTCCGAATGTACTGGGCAACAAGACTAAATGTACATTGTAACAAGTTCGAATGTACCGGGCAATAAGACTGAATGTACCGGGTAACAAGACCGAATGTACTGGTCAAACATACCGATACACCGGTCAATTATACATACATTATATACATGACTGAATGAACTGGTCAAAAAACATTAAATCTTGTGATTCACTTTTACAAATACTTAAACCTATAAACACACCAACTTTATGTTGACATTTTAGCATGTATTTCTCCGATGCTTAAGGTTTGCTTGGTTTAGCATACATAGAGTCACCATAGGAGGTCACATTCATGAGGATTTTTCTACGTGGATATCATTAATCATTTAACTATGATTTTCCTAGAAATCTTATTATTTTTTCTATAATAATTGCAAGTTATTGTATTTGCAAACCTTATGTTGTTTCAATTTAATCAGATGATGTTATTTTCAAACGACTCATTTAAAGGTCGTTTTTATATTCTTGTCTTTGTGCTATGAACGTCACACCCTAGTTACCTTTTTGTTGCGACATTTGGGGGTGTGACAAAGGTGGTGCTCCTTGACCTATGGATCCCCGCCTTTGAACTAATGGGAGCAACGATCTAGGGGGAGCTTTGAAGGCATCTGCATTCATTTAGTGCAATGAACTCTTTTTGCTCAAGATCTTCACCAAATTACGTACGAAGGTGCTTCTTTCAATTATTGTTCGTACATGATATTTGAGAATTTTAATTTAAAATTTAGACTTAGAGAAATGCCCAAAAACAAGTCCTCTCGATTTTACAAAAACACCAACTCATAAATGTTTTTACAAAGCCTCAAGCCAAGGCAAAATTATTTTTCCTCAAACATAGGAGGTTTATACTTTCACTAGAACTTCAAAGGAAAGTCTTCAAGTGACCATAATCCTTACGTCAATCTTTACTAATCATGTAAAAGATTTACTCTCTTATTGGTCATTTAAGTCAAGGTTACTTTGCGTAAACGCAATTCTCTCATTTATGAGATATTGATTTACCTTGATGCAAAGCACTCATCTCACTTGCATCGAGAATTCGAGATGATTAGTGGATAATTTAATTATGGGTCAACTAAGGTTTATCAAGTTTGAATACTTGAATTTTAAGTTCATGAAAGTTTAAACATTCTTTGAATATTTTCAAATAGCCCACACAAACATTCTCGTACATTCTCTAACACCTTTTTGTACTTGTTTCCTTTACACCACAACATTCCTTTGTGTCTCCCTCATTCTAAACAATATCATTATACACTCTTCTTCTTCCTCACAAATACAACATTCAAATTTGAATAACACACACACACACACACACATACGACGCACACTCTTACTCACACAGTCATTCACAATTCTTTTAAGTTAAATTTGAATTTAGATACACCCTTCCCCATCTCTACCTTCTCCATGTTACCTCTACACCTTCATTACTAACTCACATATCTTACACACTCTTACAATGTGTCATTCACTTAGCTTTCTCTATACTCTTCCCTCTTACAATCACCAACTAGCTTAGATTTGAATTTCAAATTACAACTCACACTCTCTACTCCTTCCTCTCCAAGCTTTGTATTGCCAACCTATTTTATGACACATCTATGACACACACACACACACATAAAAATTTACACACACATATCTCCTTCTCACAATCAGTAGCTAATTTGAATTTGAATTTCAACGACAATTCACATATCCTAACCCTTCCTCTACAAGTTTAGCCAACTCACTTACTCACACAACTTTCTTACACAGTCAACCTATCACATCTTACAACTCATGTTGTAACAACCAGTTTTTGAATTTAAAATTTGAATTTAAATGTGGGAGAGAAAGTTTTATCCAACATGTAATAACCAACCCTTGGAGAACATTTAAAGGTTATTACCCAATATCTATTGTCCAATTTGTAGAAAACTATAAGGGGGTTGAATAGTTTTAACCAATTTAAATTTAGTTTTTCAAAATTTTCATGTTGATAGTATGTGAAATCTTTTGGATGTTGATATATGGAAATGCAAGATGCTAGTAATGAAATAAATACATAAAAAGCAAAGAGATAAAGGAAAAAAGTATGGCATAATTATTTATAGTGGTTCGGCTACAAGGTTACCTTCCTTGCCCTACTCCACTCCCCGAGTCACCTACTCGAGAGTTCATAAACACTATGTCAACAAGCTCATTCAACCGGTGGAGAAACCTTCACAACGTCACTTACACTTTTTCTGGTACAAAGCTAAATACCGAGTCCTTAGCACGGTGGACCAAACCAACACAACAATATAACTAATATAACAACTTTAAGAATACAATAAGAAGTATCAACAACAAGAAATAACTCAGTGATCTTGAGGTGATGAGAAGTTCGAGAAACTTGAGAAGAAGGATGGCTCGTATGCAAGAAAGTGTAATCTCATCTTGTAATAAGAACCTAGAGAACACAAGATAAAGAGAGTAACAAGAATGATCTTTAGATCTAAGGTTAGAGAACTTAGAATATAGAGAGAAGATATATCTAGGTGGGGTGAGAAACAAGAGAGAAATGGCTCACTATTTATTGGCAAATTTTTCCATAGTTCACCCCGGATTCGGCAGATCCCTTCCCAAAGGGATCCGACCAGTGTTATACTAGGGATCCGGCTATCTGGTAGTACTAGTTTGGATTTTGGGTTACAATTCCGGGTTTTGGGTTACGGGTCAAGGTCCATGGGTCAATTGATGTCATGAATGATGTCAAAGACATCTTGGGTCATGAGTTATGGAATTTGGTTCATGGGTTTTACCCATTGTGATGTCATGCATGATGTCTATACTTTAATGCACATAGGTTATAGGTTATGGGTTATGGGTCAAGCTCCATGGGTTATGGGTTATGGGTTATGGATTATGCAACACATTCTATGCTTTTTATTTATTACAACAAGTATACTTTAATTATATCATGTAAATGGTAACTTGTAAATGTAGTAACATGTAATTTTTAGATTTATACTTTTACATAATGTTATGTTTGTTATCGACAAAACTTAAAGAGATTGCTAAATATTAATAAACGTTTTTACAATTTATTTGTATTAACAATCTCCCCCTTTTTGTTGATGACAGAACATAATATTATGATGAGTAAAAATTTAAAGATTAGATGTTTCAGGTTCTTGAAAAGGTTTTGGAAATGATTTTTAAAGTTTTTACTCTCTTCTCCACTTTTTTGTCGAAACAAAAAGAGTGTCGAAGAGAAAGTATGGCAGGATTGAATCCCAAAATGCACAAACTCCCCCTTGATGGTTGCTCCCCCTTGATGAGGACGTCAAGTGAGAAAATGTAGTTGAAAACCTACAAGATAAAATGTTAGTGACAAGATTAATAGGTAGAAGAGATAGATGTAAGTCGATAGACCAGAAGTATGAGGAAGAATAGACAAGGTATGTAGAACTAATCCTTGTAATAAGAATGACCAAAATGTAGTGGTATATAAGCAACATTAATTTGTAAAAATAAGACAAGGAAGTGTTCTTATAAGAAAGAAGAAAAAAAATGAGAAAAAGAAAAATAAGAAAATATATTATTGGCCATTTGATGCTTGCATAGAGGCTTAGTGATTTCGGTGGGTCATAATGTTGATGCGTTCAAGGATATGGCTTAGAATGAAATGCATTTCGTCTTTAATTTCTTTGGCTATTTGCCTAGAGCTTTGGCAATGTTCACTAATTAGATAGTGTGGGCGGTCGGGTAGGGATTCATCCATCCAAGTTGGTTGGTTTGATTGTGGAATAGATGGTAGAAAGTTTGGTATACTGAAATCAACATACATAATGTCGGGGATAGGTGGAGGTTGATTTGCTAAGTGTTCTAGGGAAGTGATGGATGGTATAGGAGGTAACTCTTTAAGGTCATTAAAAAGAGCATTTTGTGAGGTAGGGGGTATGGAGAAAACTAGTTCATTGGGGTTGGTGTTAGGTAGGATAGCAGGTATGGATTTAGATGGTTAACTAGGAGAGGGTGGCAGAACTGAAGTTGGTGGTGGAGTTGGTGTAGGTGTCTTGTAGAATACTAAAATCAAGGCATGTATGGTTAATTTGTTTATGATTCGAATTAAGAGAATGAAAGCTAAAGAGAGGAAGTGAGTTGGGTGATTTCTAGAGAGAGAAAGAGAAGAGAAAAGATGGAATATTAAATTAAGAATGAAAAGCACCAATCCTCTCCACATGTGGAGAGGGGTATTTATAGTTTCTTACAAAACGCCCTCCTGCGGGCTGTAGATCAGGTGTACAGTGGATAAAGACCTGTCCTTATTCCACGGTGTTACTAAAACTAATACTAACTACTTAATAAACTAATATATAATTAACTAACTACAAGCTAACTTAAATGCTATTACATCAATTAGGTGACCGAGTCTTCTATAGGAATAGTTGTATTCCTAACAATCTCCCCCTAAGCGAGGTCACCTTAGAAATTAAGATCTTTGTACTTCAAGCATTCTTTTGATCTTGTAGCTCGTAGTTTCTGATTCTTCACTTTTGATCTCACTTTGTTCATCAAGCAATGATCTTGTGATTTGTGGTTCCTTTGTGATCTTTGAGCTTTCCTAGAGATCATCAGCCAACATAAATCTCCAAGCTCATCCTTAGTCGTATTGCCTTCATGTGATGTGGTGACTTTTGTGACCATCATGCTCACACCCTTCTGTATTAGGAGACTTTTCATCAGAGTTGCGGAAACGTTGTTGGTAGTCTTTTTAACTTTCACGATCATTATTGATAGCGAGTAGGATGTGTGAGCATGAAGTATGGATTGACACGATTCAGCTGGAATTAGGAACCATCAAATCCATTTTTATATGTGTCCTTGAAATAAAACAGTTAGCAATAAAGATAGAGAACGAATATGGCTTTGTAATTCGTTCTGCAAGGACAGACTACCCTCCGGTTTTGTGAAAACCGACCTGTGATCAGGTAGAGTCTCTGTTAAAGAAGACTCTCCTTGACAGGAATTTCCAGCTTGTAGTAATGAATCTTCCAAAGAATCTACTTAGGAATCTTCATACTAAGCATGTTCTCATACCGGAACGTCTCAAAGCAGACAGCACGATAGAGTGAATCGGTGAATTGATATTCACGGATTGATGAGAAATAGATTTATAGAAATCACTCGCGTGTCAAATAATAAACATTTTTGAGACACGACGAGAGTTTTAAGCTTTGAATCACATTTCCATCAAAGATACTTTTGTTTGAAAGATTATACACAATCAATGTGCTCGAAAATTAGTTTGTGAGCACATTGAAAGGTTTTTGCAAAAGTATTCGTTAATCCCTTTCCTAGAACAAGTTTGATTCAATGTTGAATCACACCATCGTTGCTTTCCAGTTGTCACAAGCTTGATCCTTGCAGGATCTCACATGTCACCTACCAAGACCTTGAATGATGTTCGCTCTAGAAGGATTTCCATCTTCATCGTGAATATTTATCATATCACTTGGATGTTCTGGCAATACCACAAGGATAATGCGTAGGACTCTAAATATTTTATCTTAATTTCCACATTGTGTGAAACAATAAGCATACTGGAAGTGTGTCCTAGAGAGATTTATGGATGATCTCTTTGGCTCTAGACTTAATAGTGCATTTTGATCCGCTCCTGGAGACTGGGGAGGCGTCTCCTGTTTAGGTATCACATAGCTCGCAATGAGCGGTAATTACATTGCACAGAGTTCCCCGTGAGAATGAAACAAGCTCTTTTAAGAGAACATGAGTGGTTGGGAAGTTTGGTGCAGTGCGTCACTGGGTCCATGACGTCTTATCTTCAATACCGGTGTTACCTTAGTAACCGCCAGTAGCTTATGAATTGAACCCGGTTTCTGCCCTAAGGTTGAATATATGGAGGGCTATTTCTTTTCACCCTTGCACATTTCATTTCTTTTTCATTCTTCAACCCCTTCAGTGCTTACCGAGACTTCATCACTAGAACCTTGTTGGGTTTGTTCCAGTCCTAGCTCTATCTTAGTCGGCACTCTTCCCTTTCTCAATTTTCTCCTTTTTTCAATCATTCCTAATGACTTCTAATCTATCTACTGGATTGTCCCTGGGAAGATCCTTCCAGTTCTGGTGGATCATGGGAACTTATACCTAACCTTAACCATCCTTATAACTCCATGCATTAAAGTAAATGGTCGGTCTTTGGTATTTTTGATGAGTCTCTAAAAACAAATCATTTCTGTCCAATCTAACAACAAAACCATTTAAAAACACTCAGAAACATCACATAATACTACAAATATTCTTGGAATGTGTTTTTATATGTTTCAGACATAAAAGAACTGAAAATAGAGGAAAACGGGCAAAGTTCACATAATTGGCAAAATCAGTCCCTTAACTTTCAAGAAATGTCAGAAATGGTCCTTGGGAAAATTATTTTAAAGAAAAGTCAACAACAATCCCTCAGGAATCATGGAATAACAAAATTTACCCTTGAAAGTTCAAAATATCAAAATTGGCAGAAAATACCCCTAGTGTTTAAAAATGGAATTTTATCATTAAAGGGTCCTTGGTAATTCACAAGTTGTCAAGTTTGACCCCTAGATGATAAATTCAAGGAATTTACAAAAGAGGTCCCCATACTTTGAAAATTGGCAAAAATGGTCCCCAGATGTTTTATTTTGGAAAAATATCAAATAGGTCCTTATAATATTTCCATATGGCAAGAAATGTCCTTTTTGATAAACTTTGGAATAATTACAAGTTTGGTCCCTGGAAATCAGATTTTACAACATAAGTCCTTGGGCTTATATTCCTTACAAAACCAAAATCCAATTCCAAAATCCAAACACAAAACAAATCCTGGTCCAAAATAATTACCCAAGACCAAAAGCATAAGAGCCCACTCCCTTTATTAAATAAAATGGTCAATGACCGTTTGACCCCTTCATCCCTAACCTTCCACCAACATCCTGCTACTTCACAAACACCACTCCACCTCCACTTTCACCACTTGCCTCAACCCTCCACCTCAAATTCTACCTGTCACCCACACAACAAAACCCACTCCTTGGTTTTGCCCCAGGAGATACCATATGGCAAGTCTACAACCTCTACCTCACCCTACACCCTGCCATACCTTACACCATCACCCCAAAGCTCAAGCTACACTCCATTTCGTCCCCTCCACCATCACTAGTCATCTCAACAGCATTTAATGCATAGAAAACGGCTGCAAGTTACCCTTTGGGATTTTGGCGCCAAAAGTATGTTTGAACGATTGGGATGATTTAGACACATCCAAGGCCAGATAATTGCTGGGATTCACTCCTTATGACACGTGGAACAATGTGGGATGCTATAAAAGGAACAAGAGGCAGAAGAATTAAGAGTTAGTTTTTATTTAATTTTAATGTATGTCGTTTAGTTTGTAGCTTTTGGTTTCAGTTAAATTACAAACATTTAAGCATTGTACTAGCGTTTTCATGTTGTAATAAAACTTTATTCAAGTTTAATTTCAAGTTCATGTTCAATTTTAGTTTATGAAATTCTACTTTAATTCAAAAATCTCAATAAGCTTTATAGTTGTTATCTGTGGTTGTTTTGAACTCCTAAGCTCATATAAGCTCTTAACATAGCTGATATAAGCTATTAGAAGTATTAAAAATAGTTGAAGTCATCAAAAGTAAAAAAATTCATAAAAATCAAAATAAATAGAGTGAAAATAAAAAAATAGTGTGCAATGATGAAGAAGCTAAAGCAGGGTTGCTTATGGATTGCCCTGGGTTAGAGGTTTCAAGGGAAGCCAATAGGAAGTGGTTTATGGTCCTTGGTTCCTCAGTTTGGCTAGGATTCACTTTTGTAAGCCTTATTTTCACATTTTTGCTTTTTATTGTATGTGTGCTTACAAACTGCTTATCTTTGCTAATTTGTGTTTCTTAGGTGCAGTTTAATAGAATTCTTGCTAGATTGTTCAATAAAATCTTGTGTTGCTTACTTTTTTAGTTTAACTGTCAATATAGTTTAAATATGGATCCATGAGTATTATTGTGCTTGTTGCTGTTTATCTGTTTCTTTAAGCTTATTATGTCATAAAGTGTCCTTACAAATCAGTTTTATGGTCTAATTTACTCTTATGCTTTAAAACTCTCATAATCAGTACCTTTAAGGAGTGTTTGGTTCTATGGATTTCTCTATGGTGAAGGTTGCTTGTGGTGTTGTTCTTGTTTGATGTATGCTACAATAGGACCTATTAACTCAGCTAAGTCATCAAAACCAGTACTTACTTAAAAGAAAGTCAAAATAGCTGTTAAACTCTTTTAATTTGTTCACTGTTAGATTACTTAGCATCAATTTCATCATATTAACTCATTAGCTGATAATATAGCTTAATTTCATATCTAATTAGCTTAATATAACATAATTAGTTAATATATTAGCTTTAAATCTCATCTAAGTCAACTTAGATCATATTAGTAAAAATTCAAATTCATAATTAAACAGTTTTTTATTTAATTAGTTAATTTTCTTTTGATCTTAATACTAGGTTTCAAGTCTTGTGCTTTTAAGATTATAATATTTTACTGCTTATCTTCATTAGAGTATTTTTAATTATTTTTATTAACTTGGTTAAACTGCTTATTTGGTAGCTTCTTGTTGGCACTTTTTCACAAAGTTCTCCTGTGCTCAGGCTCACAAGCCTATTTCATAAGCTTGCTACTTGTTCATTAGTTAACATTAGCTTTTGATATTTGTTGTTTTGTGAAGCCCTTCTGGCTAGTTTACTGATTATGTGCTTATATTTCCATTTCTTGCTTATTTTAACTGCTTATCATGCTCATGTTGTCTTCTCAAAATCACTCCCTACACTGAGTCATCACTGTAGGTGAGCCATTTTCATAAGCTCTAAACAAGCTCTTCAGTGATCCCAAGCTTGTGTGTTTAGGCTTTTTGCAAAGCTCATCCACCCATCTTAAAGGTCCATTGCTTGTTTTGCCATGTCCAGCTTATTTGCTAGGGCTGCTTATAGATTTTTGTTTGTCCCATTACACTGTGTGCACTGAATCATCAGCATACACAAGCTTTTTCACAAGTTTTCCATAAGCTGACCTGTAAGCCCCATCCTTTGAGCCTTAGCTTTTTGGAATGCCAATAAGCTCACCTTATTGGAGCAGGCTTCAATTCAGACCATAGTTCACCCCTATGTGGCCCACAGGGTCTGCAAGTTTGCCAATTTGGCCTATTTGGTGCTCAGTTTTTAGCCAATTGCTTATTTGCTTATATCAGCTTATCTTGTGTGCTTATCTGTGCCCTTTTGCTTATTTCAAGTTGGTTCATACCTGTTTGTAGCTTATTTGAACTTAAGACATCATTTGATAGTTTATTCAAGTTCTAATAAAACCTAATAAGCTATATATATAAACTGTTGTGAACTTTTGTGCCCAAAGTGCTTATTTTTAAGATCTAACCAAAGTGCCTTTATTAAAGTTACTTATTTTTAGTAAAAAAATAGTTTTGTAAAATAAAATCCAGAAAAAGACAAAAATAAAATATGTGATAGTTTCTATTTAAGCTACTTAGCATATTTTTCAGCTTATTTCAAAAGCAATTTTCATTTTTATAATTTTTATAAGTTCCTGTAGTTATAAAATAATTTTAGAAAAAGTTTTACATTTTTCAATGTTCATTTAGTATTTATTATAATTTTAATTATTTTAAAATAATTAATAATTAGTTTTTAATTAATAATAAATATATAAAAAGTATAAAAAAATGGAATTTCAGTTTCAAAAATAGTTTTAATTTATTTTATAATTTTTAAGATTTAATTTTTAATTTTCTCACTTAAAATAGTATTTTAGTTTAATTTAAATTAGATTTAAATAATTAATAAATAGTAATTAATTAATAATAATTAGATAAATAGTTTGAAAATAATTTTTATAATTTTGTAGGATTCCTGTAACGGTTAAATAGATTTATAAAAAAATTCATAATTTTTCTAAGTTAAATCAGTATTATTTAGAAATTTAAATTAGTTTCAATTAATAATTAAATAGATTAAAATAGAAAATAATTAATATTAAATAATAAAATAATCTAAAAAATAATTTTCTTTTTAATTAAATTTTCTTTTAAATATAAGTTTATAGAATTTTCATTTTCACCCCCTGTAGTTTAATTTTCATTAAAACTCACCTTTTTTCCCGTACGTAGACATAAGTTTTTAGTTTATAAACGTCTTTAGTTCACGTAACTGTTTAAGTATATTGTTTAAATTGTTTCACTGTATAAATCAGTGGTATAAAACATTCTCACCTATTCCCATTCATAATCACCCGATCCCAAAATCTGTTTTATTACAGATTTCACACCTCGTTGGGATTAACGACCCGAGGATACATTGTATCCGCGGAGCATTAGTCTAAGCTGTTTTTGACTTGTTGACCATTTATCTTGGTCAATATTATCTGATTGTTTAGCACTGATCAAATTTTGGCGCCGCTGCCGGGGAGGTGTGCTGCGTACAACGAATTTGTAAGCATAAGTGGTTCTGAATACACACTCATTGTAAATTTACCATCTCTGTTCATATTTATATAAAAAAACCAAAAAGATTTTACTTTTTTACTGATGCGTGGGAATTGCACCAGGCTTTACCTCTCGAAGGATCTCGAGAAGCTTACAACCCCCACCAGGCAGTGTACCTGATCGTTGTAGTATAGTATAGTGACAAGTACCGGGGGATTGATCGTTCAACTCAGGAATAGTGTCGCTAGGATTAGAAAACCTAAAAACTAGGTCTAGAGGTGAGGGATGATTCTTTTTGTATTTTTTTATATTTTATAAAAGCAAATAAAATCTCGGGTTTTTGGAAGTGGGGCGGAATTAGTTGTTAATTAACTAACCCAATGACTAAGATGCAATCAAAATAAAATAACAAAAATGAAAATAAACTAAATTAAGATAGTGGTGTAAGCAATATATGGGAGAATTGTGTTTACTTAGATTTCACTACTCCCTATATATCTTTTACAGGTTATTACTTGTTACGGTTGCGTGGATGACGGATTGTATTCCTTAATACCATTCATGGGGTGGCGTACTTACTTCCCCAATCCTATAAGCTCCTACTTCACTCCTATGTCGAGCCGGCTAAGAAGCTCCTAACATGGGATCACTAGAATTCGCTCATGCATTAAATACAATCATAAAAACCTAGTACACATCGATTCATGTTTCTTAAGACGTTCAAGCAAGTTACACAATGGAGATCTGCCAGTTTTCTTAAGCCTAACATTGAAATCATTCATTCATTACAACTATAAACAAGCAATCAACCTATAATCAACATCTAGGTTTCATTACATCTAAGCAAACACATGAAAGATCTAGCCTAGCATGTTATAATCAAGACAAGCATAAGATATATTCAAACAACACATAGACATATTGAATGAATTGAAAGAAGACTTATCTTAATTGAACATGAAAGGTTTCAAGGGGTGAAAACCCTTGAAAATACTATTACAAATGACCTAGGGTTTAATAGGTTGGACCCTAGTATTCTCCACACAAGTTCCTCTTTTAATGAATGAAAAATAGAAAAGTATATATAGATTTTGTGAGGTGACTGCGTCAAGAGTAAATTTCTGACGCCGTCATCTCGCCGCCAATAAAGTTCTCGGACTGCCTAGATCTGGGTCTGATGCCATCATGTGTAATTCTTCTTCAGGCCGTCACCAAAATAACTCTTGACGCCCTACTTCTGATGCCGTCACGTTTTCTCTGGGTCGTCATGCATTTTGCTCTTGACGCCGTCATATTTTCCTTATTGACGCCGTCAGGTACTGATCCCAGCATGGAAAATTAAGTCTTTGCCGTTTTCTTCACTTTTATGCTCCAAAAACATCCAAAATGTTTCCTTTTCCAGAATTCACTCCCAAAGTACCTAAAATCACAAAAGGAACGATTTAGGGCAATATTTGATCAAATAAATCCAATTCCGGGCTTAAATGACCCCCTAAAAACGGTTCATTTTTCGCCTCATCATTTACTCTAAGGCTTCTTAGAGTTATCTCAGTGCATGCGCACTCGTTCTTCAAGGTCTACAAGTCCTCATCGCGAGCTTGTCACCATTCCTCGAGGACATACACGGAGACATTCTGCCCCCAAAATCGAAACTGATATTCAGATTGAATCTGAACCTTCAGTCATTATGGCAGAAGACCGACCCATGTCCGAGCTTCTCCAAGCACCCATTGAGGGTTACGGAGAAGCTATTGTTGTACCCTCCATTGTATCTGACAACTTTGAACTTAAAACCGGGTTACTCAATCTGGTAACATCGAGTCAGTACTATGGTTTCGAAAGGGACGATCCTCATTCGCACATACGATGGTTTAACAAGATTACATCTACCATTAAGTATAAGAATGTCCCACAGGACTCAATAAAACTACTTCTTTTCCCATTTTACCTCGAGGGAGCAGCCAGAGTCTGGCTGGAAAAACAACCCCCTTGATCGATAGAAACATGGGAAGATCTAGTGAAAAAATTTGTGAACGAATTCTTTCCACCTTCAAAAACTGCCTTTTTGAAAAATGAAATCACCAAGTTTTCTCAAAAATTTGGTGAATCATTTAGTGAAGCATGGGACCAATTTAAAGAATTGCTGCGCAAATGTCCTCACCACGGTTTTTCCGAGTTAATGCAACTCGATACTTTTTATATGGAGTGAGCCAAGCGGATCAAGACTCCCTCAATGCCTCAGCGGGAGGTAACTTTTTGAGTCAAACCGTCAAAGAAGCCTTAGCCATAATTGAAAACAAGTCCAAGGTTCGAACCACACGAAATAAACAGGTCGATCCTTCTACTTCATCTACCGTGAACCAATCTAGCACCGATGCTAAGATTGATAAAATCACGGATGCCATTCAGGCTTTGGTTCTATCCAACCAGAAAAAAGTCTCTTTCCCACAGAATCCTTCACATGCTGAAGTGAAGAAAGTGGATGTTTGTGTTACTTGCGGTGGACCTCATGCTTACTATAACTGTACTGCCACTGATAGTAACATGTTTGAAACAAACGCGATTGCCGGGAGTTGTAATCAAGGAGGCAATCAATACCATCCTCCTGCTGAACCACCATGGTGTCCGAACACTTACCCTGTACCACCTGGTTTTCATCAAAACCAGAATACTCAAAACCGTCCTCAGAACCAGAATAGAAATAACCAAGGTTTTCCTAACCAAGGTAATTTCAATCAATGTCATCCACAGAGTTTCCAAAACCAAGGAAACTTTAACAGGAATTCGGGACAGGGTAACTTAAACCAAGGGTATTTTCATGGAAACCCTAATCAGGGGCAATTTCAAAACCAAGGGTTTAACCAAAACAACAGAGTACAAAACTTTCCTAACCAAGCTGTTGTTCAAACCCCAACTCCCTCTGATGAATTACTGAAACAATCCATGAAGACCCAGGAAGAAACGAACCGGTTGTTGATCGGTCAAATCTCTGACCTAAAGAAGTCTTTAAATGAACGACCCTCGGGCTCAGGTACATTACCTAGCAATACGATCGCTAATCCGAGGGGCGATGTAAAGGCGATCACAACCAAGAGTGGAGCTTCTTACAAAGGACCCAAAACTCCATCTACCTCTTTCTCTTATCCTGAGGTATTGGAAAAAGAAACTGAAGTTACAACGGACACGATACCTCCCATTAATAATGGAGGTACCAATGACGTCCCTACTCCAGTTATTCCGGTCTAAACTAAAACTCCACCAGCTCCCTTTGATAATCCAAAAACCACCCCTAAATCTTCAATACCATACCTATCACGATTAAGTGATCAAAAGCTTCGCAAGAAAGCTAGTCATCAAATGGACAAATTCTTCGAAATATTTCAAGAATTACATTTTGACATTAGCTTCGTGGATGCTATCATTTTGATGCCCAAGTTTGCATCAACGATTAAACATTTGTTGAGTAATAAGGAAAAGCTGTTTGAAATGGCTAAAACTCCGTTAAATGAGAACTGCTTTGGAGTTCTATTAAAGAAGCTTCCTGAGAAGTTCGGAGATCCTGGAAAATTTCTAATACCTTGTGTATTTCCAGGAATGGTTGATTGCTATGCCTTGGCCGATCTTGGTGCCAGCATCAACCTGATGCCACATTCAGTATGGAAGAAACTATCTCTTCCAGGACTTACACCTACTTGCATGAATTTAGAGCTTGCAGACAGATCAATATCTCGTCCTCTTGGCATTGCTGAGGACGTACTTGTAAAAGTAGGGAAGTTTCATTTTCCAGCCGACTTTGTCGTTGTTGAATTTGATGCGGATCAATGGGTTCCTCTAATTGTTGGAAGAGGATTCCTTAAAACGGGCCGTGCTCTCATAGATGTCTTTGAACATGAGATCACATTATGTGTGGGTACGGAAGCAATCACATTTAACCTCGATCAAACTTTGAGGTACTCCTCAAATTATGACTCTGAGTCGGTTAACCGAATAGATGTCATTGATGTTGCAGCTGAGGAGTACGCTCAAGAAGTTCTTGGTTACTCAGATGATTCTATGGGTGGTGGTTCTACTCCATCTTCTTACCCCATAATCGCTAATTCTTCTCCTTCCCTCACTCCGTTTGAGGGAAGTGACTTCATCCTCGAGGAAATAGAGGCCTTTCTTAAGAGTGATTCAATTCCTACTAGAATTGATCACCAGGAGATTGACCCAGTGGGGGATATCATGCTACTTAAGCAATTGTTAACAAAGATCCTTCCCATCCTCCTATTCTACCACTAGCACTTCATAAACAGGAAATCAAATATGTTGAGAAAACTGATGAATTTCCTGAAGTCGAACTCAAAGACTTACCTCCTCATCTGGAATACACTTTTTTGGAGGGTAACGACAAGTTACCCGTGATTATAACAAAAGATTTAACTGATGAGGAGAGAACTGCTCTAATAAAGGTGTTAAAGTCACACAAGCAAGCTATTGCTTGGAAATTATCTGATATAAGGGGTATTAACCCGGAATTTTATACACACAAAATTCTTATGGAAGATGACTTTAAACCTGCGGTTCAACATCAGAGACGGGTAAATCCAAAGATCCATGATGTAATCAAACAAGAAGTTCTCAAACTTCTAGATGCAGGATTAATCTACCCGATATCTGATAGTCCTTGGGTAAGCCCAATCCACTGTGTCCCAAAGAAGGGTGGCATAACTGTTGTCACGAATGAGGAAAATGAGTTGATACCAACTCGTTTGGTTACTGGATGGCGTGTATACATAGATTATAGAAAATTAAATGACGCCACCACGAAAGACCACTTTCCTCTACCCTTTATGGACCAGATGCTTGAAATATTGGCAGGAAATGAGTACTATTGTTTCCTGGACGGTTTTTCAGAGTATTTTCAGATCCCCATTGATCCACAGGATCAAGAAAAAACCACCTTCACATGCCCGTATGGAACTTTCGCCTATCGTCGTATGCCATTTGGCCTATGCAACGCTCCTGGCACGTTCCAACGATGCATGATGGCCATATTCTCCGACACCATCGGGAAAACAATGGAGGTGTTTATGGATGACTTCTCAGTCATCGGGGATTCTTTCAAGTCTTGTCTCTCCAATTTGGAAATCATGCTGAAACGCTGTGAAGACACAAATTTGTGTCTAAATTAGGAGAAAAGCCATTTTATGGTTAAAGAGGGCATTGTCCTCGGCCATAAAATTTCAAAGAATAGGATTGAAGTAGATAGAGCAAAATTCGATGTAATTGCTAAACTACCTCATCCCACCACTGTTAAGGGAATAAGGAGTTTCCTAGGCCATGCGGGGTTTTATCTGAGATTTATTCAAGATTTCTCCAAAATAGCCTGGCCCATGACTCACCTTCTTGAAAAGGAAGCTCCTTTTATCTTTTCCCCTGAGTGTGTCAAATCTTTTTTCATTCTAAAGAAAAGGCTTACCGAAGCACCGATTCTCGTTGCCCCCGACTAGGACTTGCCATTTGAATTAATGTGCGATGCAAGTGACTTTGCAATTCGTGCAGTTCTGGGGCAACGCAAAGCCAAACATTTTTAGCCGATTCACTACGCTAGTAAGACCATGACAGAAGCTAAAACGCATTATACCACCACAGAAAAAGAACTATTAGTTGTGGTATATACCTTTGAGAAATCCAGGCCTTACTTGATCCTAACAAAATGTGTGGTGTATACAGACCACTCGGCCTTAAAATACCTGTTTGCAAAACAGGACGCAAAGCCGAGGTTGCTCCGTTGGGTCCTGCTCCTACAAGAATTCGATATTATAATACGAGATAAAAAAGGAGCAGAAAACCTTGCGGCTGATCACTTATCCCATCTAGAGAACCCTCATCAGGAAGTTCTCGAAAGAAAGGAAATTAATGAAACCTTTCCTCTGGAGACACTAAATTTAATCTCTAGTTGGGATGATACCACTACCCCATGGTTTGCAGATTTTGCAAATTACCATGCGGGTAATTTTGTAGTGAAAGGAATGTCGTCCCAAACAAAGAGAAAATTCTTCAAAGACGTTAAACACTATTTTAGGGAAGACCCGTACCTATTTAAAATCTGTGCGGATCAAGTCATCTGACAGTGTGTTCATGGTACTGAAGCCATGGAAATTCTAAAAGCCTGCCATGATGGACCCACGGGGGGACATCATAGCCCAAATTACACCGCAAATAAGGTGTTTGATTCCGGATTATTTTGGCCCACAATCTATAAGGATGCCCAAGATATTGTCAGAACTTGTGATGCTTGTCAACATCACGGGAATATTTCCAAACAGAATGAGATGCCGCAAAACGCCATCAAAGTCTGCGGAATATTTGATATCTGGGGCATAGACTTTATGGGCCCGTTCCCGTCTTCAAGAGGGAATTAATACATACTCGTGGCTGTCGACTATCTGTCTAAATGGGTTGAGGCGAAAGCTTTACCCAATAATGATGCCCGAGTTGTTGTAAAATTTCTGAAGTCTCTCTTTGCTAGATTCGGGACTCCTCGTGCCATTATCAGTGATCGTGGTACACACTTCTACAATGATCAATTTGCAAGAGTGATGCTGAAATACGGTGTAACTCACCGTCTTTCTACTGCATATCACCCCCAAACTAGTGGGCAGGTGGAGGTCTCAAATCGGGGCATAAAGAGAATTCTGGAGAGGACGGTAGGTGAAAACCGTGCCTCTTGGTCGGACAAACTGGATGACGCACTCTGGGCTTTTCGTACAGCTTATAAAACACCCATTGGGTGTACTCCATATAAGTTGGTGTACGAGAAGACATGTCATCTTCCGATCGAATTAGAGCACAAAGCCTACTGGGCTTTGAAACATGCAAACTTTGACATCCAAACAGCGGGTGATCACCGCAAGGTTCAGTTAAACGAACTAAATGAACTACGTGATCAAGCTTACGAAAATTCTTTAATCTATAAAGAAAAGACTAAGAAGATACATGACTCTAAAATAAAGAACCGCGTTTTCAACGTTGGTGACAGACTTCTTCTTTTCAATTCTAGAATGAAAATTTTCTCGAGTAAACTAAAAACCCGTTGGTCTGGACCATTTACTGTAGCAAAAGTGTATCCATATAGAACTATTGAGTTATTGCAACCAGACGGTCCCAATTTTAAAGTGAATGGTCATCGTTTGGAACACTATTTTAGAGGGGACATACCACCAGTGGTTGTCCCAGATCTCCAAACTTTCCCCACGGACAAATGAATACGGGGTCGAGTCAAGCTAGTGACTCGGTAAACAAAAACATTAGCATCGCATGGGTTCTCACCTATGTCTCTGTCTTCTTTCTCTGTTCTACCACCCAAGTGTAGGGGAGTTGCCCCTGCTGTAAATAAAATAAAAATGAATGAAAAATAAAAATAAATAAATGTTGGTCCCACATTTAGCTAGTAATTTTGCCTTTTTACGTTCAAAGAGTTGGCATAATAGCCGGGACTTTGAATATTGAGGACAATATTCAATTCTAAGTGTAGGGGGAAATTCTAGCGAATTTAATCACATTATACTTCTAGTACCCCCGTTTTTGCCAAAAATTTTAAATTTTTTTTCAAAATTTTCACTTAGTGGAAGTACTTGGCATTAACACAACAAATGGTTATCAATCCACCATGTCTAATGCACATAAGGACTGGCTAATCCGAGAGCAAACGGCTCTTGGTAAAAATATCTCAAATCCGTTTATGGCTGACAATTTGCCAAAAATTGTATATAAGCCAACCAGAACGGCAAAGAAGAGTTCTATTCAGCGACCGGTAGGGAGAGAAGAGGATGGGAGGAGAGAACGTCGACCATAAGGGAGACAGCAGTTACTTTGATGTGAGCAGAGTGCCCATTTCCTTACTTAGACTAACCTTTGTTTAGAAAGGCTCTCCCCTCAAATCAAATCCGTTAAACCGCTTATGGTTTGCTCAAAATCATATGGTTATCAGTGTACCATAGTTCTTACTTGAACTGAAACATTTGGCTACTCTAGAAGTAATGGCTTTTGGTAAAGAGACATCAAATCCATTAAATTTTAAAAAATGGGTTGTTAGTGGATGCTAGATTGCTAGGGACTAGCAATAGTTAAGTGTAGGGGATTGATGAGTCTTTAAAAACTCATCATTTCTGTCCAATCTGAACAACAAAAACATTTAAAAACACTCAGAAACATCACATAATACTACAAATATTCTTGGAATGTGTTTTTATATGTTTCAAACATAAAAGAACTGAAAACAGAGGAAAACGGGCAAAGTTTACACAATTTGCAAAATCAGTCCCTTAACTTTCAAGAAATGTCAGAAATGGTCCCTGGGAAAATTATTTTAAAGAAAAGTCAACAACAATCCCTCAGGAATCATGGAATAACAAAATTTACCCTTGAAAGTTCAAAATATCAAAATTGGCAGAAAATACCCCTAGTGTTTAAAAATGGAATTTTATCATTAAAGGGTCCGTGGTAATTCACAAGTTGTCAAGTTTGACCCCTAGATGATAAATTCAAGGAATTTATAAAAGAGGTCCCTATACTTTGAAAATTGGCAAAAATGGTCCCCAGATGTTTTATTTTGGAAAAATATCAAATAGGTCCTTATAATATTTACATAGGGCAAGAAATGTCCTTTTTGATAAACTTTGGAATAATTACAAGTTTGGTCCCTGGATCAGATTTTACAACATAAGTCCTTGGGCTTATATTCCTTATAAAACCAAAATCCAATTCCAAAATCGAAACACAAAACAAATCCTAGTCCAAAACAATTACCCAAGCCCAAAAGCATAAGAGCCCACTCCTTTTATTAAATAAAACGGTCAACGACCATTTGACCTCTTCATCCCTAACCTTCCACCCACGTCCTACTACTTCACAAACACCACTCCACCTCCACCTTCACCACTTGCCTCAATCCTCCACCCCAAATTCCACCTGTCACCCACACAACAAAACCCACTCCTTGGTTTGCCCCAGGAGATACCATATGGCAAGTCTACAACCTCTACCTCACCCTACAACCTGCCATACCTTACACCATCACCCTTAAGCTCAAGCTACACTACATTTTGTCACCTCCGCCATCACTAGTCATCTCAACAGCATTTAATGCTTAGAAAACGGCTGCAAGTTACCCTTTGGGATTTTGGGGCCAAAAGTATGTTTGAACGATTGGGATGATTTAGACACATCCAAGGGCTGATAATTGGTGGGATTCACTCCTTATGATACATGGAACAATGTGGGATGCTATAAAAGGAACAAGAGGCAGAAAAATTAAGAGTTAGTTTTTATTTAATTTTAATGTATGTCGTTTAGTTTGTAGCTTTTTGTTTCAGTTAAATTACAAACTTTTAAGCATTGTACTAGTGTTTTCATGTTGTAATAAAATTTTATTCAAGTTTAATTTCAAGTTCATGTTCATTTTCAGTTTATGAAATTCTGCTTTAATTAAAAAATCTCAATAAGCTTTATAGTTGTTATCTGCTGTTGTTTTGAACTCCTAAGCTCATATAAGCTCTTAACATAGCTAATATAAGCTATTAGAAGTATTAAAATTAGTTGAAGTCATCAAAAGTAAAAAATTCATAAAAATCAAAATAAATAGAGTGAAAATAAAAAAATAGTGTGCAATGATGAAGAAGCTAGAGAAGGGTTGCTTATGGATTACCCTGGGTTAGAGGTTTCATGGGAAGCCAATAGGAAGTGGTTTATGGTCCTTGGTTCCTCAGTTTAGCTTGGATTCACTTTTGTAAGCCTTATTTTCACATTTTTGCTTTTTATTGTATGTGTGCTTACAAACTGCTTATCTTTGCTAATTTGTGTTTCTTAGGTGTAGTTTAATAGAATTCTTGCTTGATATTGCTACATTGTTCAATAAAATCTTGTGTTGCTTACTTTTTTAGTTTAACTGTCAAAATAGTTTAAATATGGATTCATGAGTATTGTTGTGCTTGTTGCTGTTTATCTGTTTTTTTAAGCTTATTATGTCATAAAGTGTCCTTACAAATCAGTTTTATGGTCTAATTTACTCTTATGCTTTAAAACTCTCATAATCAGTACCTTTAAGGAGTGTTTGGTTCTATGGATTTCTCTGTGGTGAAGGTTGCTTGTGGTGTTGTTCTTGTTTGATGTATGCTACAATAGGACCTATTAACTCAGCTAAGTCATCGAAACCTGTACCTACTTAAAAGAAAGTCAAAATAGCTTTTAAACTCTTTTAATTTGTACACTGTTAGGTTACTTAGCATCAATTTCATCATATTAACTCATTAGCTGGTAATATAGCTTAATTTCATATCTAATTAGCTTAATATAACATAATTAGTTAATATATTAGCTTTAAATCTCATCTAAGCCAACTTAGATCATATTAGTAAAAAGTCAAATTCATAGTTAAACAGTTTTTGATTTAATTAGTTAATTTTCTTTTGATCTTAATACTAGGTTTCAAGTCTTGTGCTTTTAAGATTATAATATTTTGCTGCTTATCTTCATTAGAGTATTTTTAATTATTTTTATTAACTTGGTTAAATTGCTTATTTGGTAGCTTCTTGTTGGCACTTTTTCACAAAGTTCACCTGTGCTCAGGCTCACAAGCCTATTTCATAAGCTTGCTACTTGTTCATTAGTTAACATTAGCTTTTGATATTTGTTGTTTTGTGAAGTCCTTCTGGCTAGTTTGCTGATTATGTGCTTATATTTCCATTTCTTGCTTATTTTAACTGCTTAACATGCTCATGTTGTTTTCTCAAAATCACTCCCTACACTGTGTCATCAATGTAGGTGAGCCATTTTCATAAGCTCTTAACAAGCTCTTCAGTGATCCCAAGCTTGTGTATTTAGGCTTTTTGCAAAGCTCATCCAGCCATCTCAAAGTTTCATTGCTTGTTTTGCCATTTCCAGCTTATTTACTAGGGCTGCTTATAGCTTTTTGTTTGTCCCATTACATTGTGTGCACTGAATCATCAGCATACACAAGCTTTTTCACAAGCTTGCCATAAGCTGACCTGTAAGCCTCATCCTTTGAGCCTTAGCTTTTTGGAATGCCAATAAGCTCATCTTATTGGAGCAGGCTTCAATTCAGACCATAGTTCACCCCTGTTGGCCCCACAGGGTCTGCAAGTTTGCCAATTTGGCCTATTTGGTGCTCAGTTTTTAGCCAATTGCTTATTTGCTTATATCAGCTTATCTTGTGTGCTTATCTGTGCCCTTTTGCTTATTTCAAGTTGGTTCATACCTGTTTGTAGCTTATTTGAACTTAAGACATCATTTGATAGTTTATTCAAGTTCCAATAAAACCTAATAAGCTATATATAAAAACTGTTGTGAACTTTTGTGCCCAAAGTGCTTATTTTTAAGATCTAACCAAAGTGACTTTATTAAAGTTACTTATTTTTAGTATAAAAATAGTTTTGTAAAATAAAATCCAGAAAAAGACAAAAATAAAATAAGTGATAGTTTCTATTTAAGCTAGTTAGCTTATTTTTTAGCTTATTTCAAAAGCAATTTTCATTTTTATAATTTTTATAAGTTCCTGTAGTTATAAAATAATTTTTTAGCTTATTTGAAAAGTAATTAGTTTTTAATTAATAATAAATATAAAAAAAGTATAAAAAAATAGAATTTCAATTTCAAAAATAGTTTTAGGTTATTTTATAATTTTTAAGATTTAATTTTTAATTTTCTCACTTAAAATAGTATTTTAGTTTAATTTAAATTAGATTTAAATAATTAATAAATAGTAAATAATTAATAATAATTAGATAAATGGTTTGAAAATAATTTTTATAATTTTGTAGGATTCCTGTAATGGTTAAATAGATTTATAAAAAATTTCATAATTTTTCTAAGTTAAATCTGTATTATTTAGAAATTTAAATTAGTTTTAATTAATAATTAAATAGATTAAAATAGAAAATAATTAATATTAAATAATAAAATAATCTAAAAAATAATTTTCTTTTTAGTTAAATTTTCTTTTAAATATATGTTTATAGAATTTTTATCTTCACCCCCTGTAGTTTAATTTTCATTAAAACTCACCTTTTTTCCCATACGTAGACGTAAGTTTTTAGTTTATAAACGTTTTTAGTTCACATAACTGTTTAAGTATATTGTTTAAACTGTTTCATTGTATAAATCAGTAGTATAAAACATTCTCACCTATTCTCGTTCATAATCATCCAATCCCAAATTCCGTTTTATTACAGATTTCACACCTCGTTGGGATTAACGACTCAAGGATACATTGTACTCCGCGGAGCATTAGTCTAAGCTGTTTTTGACTTGTTGACCATTTATCTTGGTCAATATTATCTGACTGTTTAGCACTGATCAATTTTTCCACAAACGCCTTTTGCTCCCCCTTAATATGTGCATCGATATTAGTAAAGAGTTTAGCGTACATGAGGGAGCCTATTATCGAGTCCAAAAGATCACATTTTATCAGATTTCATATTTAAATCACATTCTCTCCCCCGATCAAAAATATCAAACATTTTGAGATTTTGGATCCCAATTGATTTAAATAAGTTACAATTTTTTTATTTTATTTTATTTTTTTATTTTTTTTTGGGAAAAGAATGTGGTCAGGTTTAAACTTGTCTGATAGAAGGAACATCTTTGAGCTCCCCCTCAATTTATGAGGGGGATGGTTATGTGTCGAAAAAGATGGGTTTTTGAATGATTTGGAGTTTAACGAGAAACTCATGAAAAATACATGTATTGACACATAACCATCATAGTTTAGATCAGTTTGTACAAAGTGAAGAGTTTTGATGATACATAAAATTTTGAAATCACTATCCCACTCAATCAATGACCCATGTTTAAATCGAAGGAAAAATTGTTGTCATTGATTGAGTGATAAATTTTATGAAAATGAGAGTCCAGGTAGATTTCCAAGCAAAAATTTCATGGTACTACCAAGTTTTGCACAAGTATTTTCTTGAAGAATCATAGAAGAGAAAATATTTGTGATAAAAAGAAGACTTCTCTTCTTTATCAAGAAATAACGCACTGAACCGTACATTAGATCGAGGAAACATGGATATAAAGTAATCCATGCCCAGGTGAACATCACCCGGTAAAGGAACAACCGTCTTTTTGGCGATGTGTTTTCCCCATTTTGAAAAACGGGTTGCTATCTGAAGTAATAGCAAGCCATGATTTTGAAGTCCGGGGCCTGAAATGACTGCAAGCCATTTAGGCATGTTTTGAAAAACATTTTGAAATTCTGTTCGAACTTCATTTAAAGACCCGTGTCATTTTTGAATGACATTTCTAGGACCGTAAATGTTATCGATGCCAGAAGACATGCCTTAAAAAAACTATTTTTGGTATTTTCTGTTTTTTTGATTTTTATAGTTTTTGAAGATTTTATACGTCTATTTACATTTTAGTGTAATATACTAATATATGTACAAAGGATACTAATCAGTTTAAGAAGATGTTGACATGAGTACCACAATGAAAGTATCGTTCAGCTCGTTGTAGAAGTCAGTAGTCAACATCTCTTAAACTTTCACCACCAAAGCTTTCGAGGCTCCTGAATACTCGTCTGAAGCTGTAGATGCCATGATATAATCTTAAACAGGATTTTACAACTCTTGTGACTTAAACCGAGAGATCGATTCCTTCCCGGGATTTTACTAAAGTCAATAAAAGAAACCGAAAGATGTAATATGCGAGTTAGACTTAGAGAGAGATCATGGATAAGTGAACTTCATTTGCATTAAGTGTCAAGTCGCGACAAGTCAAGTTCCAATAGATCCGATCGTAATAAGTCAAGTCGTAAAGATTAACTCACAACGTCAAATTACAATCAGAATAATCAAAACGACTTAAGTCACAACAATTCACCAAACACAAGTAGTTAACAAATCACTAGAATCTCACAACTGAGTTAATCGCTAGACACCACCAAATCGCTGAGTTTTAGCCTCCTCAATGTGAGGCTTTGGTAGCTTCGCCCCAAACCGACAATCATCTTCATGAGACCACTTCCCCAAGTAGTTGAAGTGATGCAAAAAGTCTCATTGTATGACGCTCAAAGACCCAAAGAAAATGATAGCACCGAAGTAACAGGGTGAACCATGGATCATCTCTGCGGTTATCAATCTCGGAATGTATGATGAAGCCCGATCACATGACCCTGTTGTGCGTCCCCAATGTACTCATTACTTTATGGTTTGGAGCATTTGTCTATTCGGGGGAATAAGATATCAACATCTTCATTTCACCAAATGCTTTCTAGTTAACTTAAACATACCAACTCAATCCATATTGTACGCATGTATCCAACACAAGAAGAAAATGATGACACCAAAGTAACAAGTTGAAGCACTGACCATCTCTGCGGATATCAACTCCGGAGTAAGTGATTAAGCCCGGTCACGTGAACCTGTTGTACGCCCCTGATGTACACTTATCTCTCCCCGGATGGTTGCGATCTCATTGGAATCAGCATAACATTGTGTACATGAAGCATTAACCAGAAGCACTTTACCATAAACCATATTAGCTTGTATGAAGATGTTGATAAGCAATATCATCTCACGCACCAACTGTTCTTCTCATATTTCTTCCCACTGAAAGCAGAAGTAATACCTACCACAAGTATCAGAAGACCACATCCCCCACGTAGTTGGAATGATACACCAAACGCAACGAGTTAATGCACTGATATTCTTTGCGGCTATGACATTTGTCTTCCCGTGATAACTTCAATTAAGAAGAAGAATTAAGTTCATCACATGTACTCATTATGCATTTAGATGTATGTCTCCTTCCCCCTTGCTGGTTTTGATACCTCAGAATCAGCAACACATCATAGGCACATTTTCTTGAAATCCTGAGAAGAACAAAAATTTTCTTAAATGGATCTGGTGAGAATCAACTGCTACAAAAAGACTCTCTCTGACTATCTTTACCACCCCTTATGTAGGCTATTTGAAGTGACCATTGATGAAGTAAACCCAATATACCAAACTTGAAACTGAAGTAGAATTCCCCGTTCTTGTGACTTAAGCTTGCACTAATGTGTGACTAAAAACGGTGTAGAGAGTTCGTACAACATCGAATCCCTAAGTACTCTATACTCTTCAACCAACCAACCATCGAGTATAAGACGTACATCACCTCCTTACTACCGACAGCTACGAATAAGTTGTGACACTCCTTAAAGTGATAGTTATTTTGTGGTAATAAACATGAAGAATCACCAAAATAACTAGTTATCCAAGTCTTCGTCATTGCAAAGGTAAACGCTCGAGCAAGGATCTCGAAGAATCTTCATCCAACCAACCTCGACTTCAAGATAAATTAAGATCACGCCTTTGTGAAAGTCAACTTCAATCTCAAATAAGAGATACCAAATAAACTCCGTTATTACTTGACATTCCATGTCCAAATTCTTAGCCGTTTTGACGTTATAATCGACATTTTCCATTATGTTCTTGTGGTTGATTTACAAAGTGCACATTTGGAGGAACAACAATCCGTGATGAGATAGAATAAAGAGATGGATCATTATTCATGTGTACAACTTCACAATCATGATAGTCATCAGCAACACCTTGAGGAATAACTGGAGATTGGGTTACTTGAGTAATCTGAGTAATACTTCTTGATCAAGATGCACCAGTTGAGTCAGCAGGAACTGGAGCAAGAGCTTCAGGAACTAGATGATCAACATTCGTTGAAGCTTGGAAGTATTCATCAAACATAAATCCCAGTCATCCTTAGTAAGTAGAACATTAGGTGTTGGAGGAGAGTCGTATGGCCATTCTTCAAACATCATTCAACATGTAGTACATTCACACTTCTCCCTCTCAAAGATTGCAAGCGAGGTTTGCCATTTTTGATTGAGCAAGTAGATAAGAATACAATCAATCATGTATTTTATTCACACTTCTCCCCCTCACAAATTGCATACGAGGTTGCCATTTTTGATTGAGCATGTGAATATGAATACACTCAATCATGTAGTTTATTCACCCTTCTCCCCCTCAAAAATTGCATACGAAGTTTGCCATTTTTGAATGAGCAAGTGAATACGAATTTGAGAAAAGATGAGTAGATCCACTTGATGACTGAACAAACATGGAGAAAGCATGAAGCATATTGTTGAGAATGGTAAAAACAAGAAGATTCCTCTTCTTTCGAAGATAAGGCGCACTGAATTGTACACCTTTCTTTTTTTTGATGAACGGGGCCTGAAGTGTTGTCAGCAGATGCCATAATGATGAAATTGAGAACCGAGGCTTGAGCTGATTTGTTTAAACGTCATAATGTTGAAGAACGTGGCCTGAACTGATGTGAACAGACGTCATAGTCATTGAAGAACGAGGCCTGAACTGATGTATTCAGACGTCATATATCACATGCATCAAAGTTGAGCTTCTTTAACCCTTGATTGATGAGATATCACTCTTTTTGGTAGCCAAACTCTGAGTCTTTCCTTAATAGGATTGAACGATGGACTTGCACTTAAGTAAAGACTACCTGTATTGACATTGAGAGTTTTTTTGCATTTATATGGGTTAGTGAAATCAACATCTATACCATTTGGGGCTCCACTTTCAACCTTGGTTTTGCAATTAGTGAACATCTTTCTCATAGGTATCCATCTAAGACCAACAATCTTAAAAATTCTACCCGTCGGTATCCACCTAAGGCAAATTCTAGGAGTGTTAGGTTTCTCATGTAAAGTGGAAGTCTTGTTTAGAGAATACCTTTGTCCTAAAACAATCTGCCTGCCAGGTTTTTGAGTATAACTCTTTGATTCTATGGGCTTGTTGTAGTTTCTAGTCTTAGATGGTAGAACCTTATTACAAGTATTCACTTCCTTCAGGAATGTTGTAGTGTAACTATCATGATTTGCCTTAAAAACATATTTTAGACAAGTTGACCAAACAAGGTGTTTAGATTCAGAAAAAAATCTAGGATTCTTAGAGTGATTTGCTACAGGAATTGCTTTAATCGATGTGCAACTACTCTTAGGACACTAGACAATTCCTATTTGTTAGTTGAGTGCTCATAGGTTTTGGTTTACTGCAACAGGCCGAGTTCTGCAATAAGCTAGAACGCATCCTATGAGGTCGTGAACCTAAGATTCCATCCTTTTGAAGTAGAGCCCTTTTCCTAGCCTTTTCAAGATCATGGTTCTTGTACAAGTCATTTATATCATAAGAGATTTGAGTTTTAACGCTCGGTATTGACATTGTTTTCGAACTTATCCTAGAAGAGTCAGGTGTAGGTGTAGCTACTTGTTGAGCTTTAACAGACCTAGAGGCATTATTCTTAGGCAAATTATGTGAAGTGACTGGTTTTGTCAAAACTTGTTTCGCATCAACTTGGGAGGCAAACCGAGTTTTTGAAACTTTTGGATGTTCAGATCTAACCGCATTCGGTTGTCTAACAACTGAATGGTTTCTACTTGATTGTAAAACTGGATTCCCCAAGATTGATGGTTTTGCAAACTTAGTGTTCACACTATTTCTTGTTAGTTTTCCTACCTCATTTTTTTGTGCAGCAGTTTTAAAACCCTTTTCCAGAATTTGAGCTTGGAATTCATCATTTTTTACCATCAAAGATGTTGTTTGTTCTAAAGTCTTAGTACTAGTTTCTTTAATAGAGTCTCTTAGGTCTATGTGATGCCTTTTCAAAGTCTCATTTTCCTTAAGTAATCTAGCTACATAAAGTTCCAATTCGATGTTTCTTGATTTAATAACATCGATGTCATGTTTAGCTTTGACTATATTACTTTTCTCATTCGGGAGAGAAATATGATGTTTCAACTTGTTGATTGTCGACTTTTTGTCTTCAAGTTGAGCTTTCAAAGTGTTAATTTCAAAAAATTCACGGAACTCAGGAAATTCCGGATTTTTACATGGTTGATTAGTTTGAAAACTTTCTTCCTTTTGTTGCATTGTGATTTCAAGTGAAATACAATGTTTTTCAAGTTGTAAAAATCTGTTAGAAAGTTCATTAAAAACTTCTTTATCAACCACATCATTTGATTTAAACATCTCAGCCGTAAACAAAGAACTTGACTCATCATCATGTTCAGCATCCTGATCACTTTCTCCCCCTTTATGACTCATATTTGTTGAATTAGAAATGGTATCATCAGTCTTTTCCAACAACTTTGTGTCATAAGTAGGTTTAAATTGATCGGTATGTTGTCGTTCATGAGAAAGCACATTACGTTGATCAGTGACATATACCTCGGCAGATGGTACTTGATCATGTTCTGATCTGTGAACTGCATCCACGTCATGTGTGGTATAAGTCTCAGAACTGTCTTTTGTATCCTTCTTAGCAACCGTAGTATCACTGCATTGTTGATGATGCGCTCTTTCATGAATGAATCTCTTCACATTACCCATGAGTTGGAGGAGAGTGTCTCTAAACGTGTAAACCTCGATTCCCGTGTGATTAAAAAAACACTTTTTCGTCATCTGACTATCGTAGTCATAATCCACAGTGAATTTCGAATCGATGAACACTTGAAGTTGTTCGTTGATCACACAAAGGGCAGCCATGGATCCAATTTTGGAAGATTCACTTTGGCCAAGTTGTTTTTGTAGATGATCTAAGTTAATAATCATTGTGCCTGTGAAAGTCTGAACATCTTGACCGAATAGTGTTGCAAATGCACGTTCGAATCCCATCTTGAGTCCAGTTCCCTTTAAAAGTACCGCGAAGTGTGAACGAAGTTTTCGAAAACATTATATGCATCTTACATTTGCATCTTGAAGCATTTGTTGTGGCTGTTGCACTTCTCTCTCTTGTTAATTAGGGCACAAAGAATCCCAATTGGCCCTCACATAATCAAACACGTTCACCTGTTGTGCATTGTTGGGAATCTTATGTTTAATCATTTTGTACAATCTGCGTACCTCAGATTTGGCAGAGTCTGAAGTAGTAGGCATAATGTAAACATGCACGGGATTTTACAAGTCTATGATTTAAACCGAGAAATAGAATCTTTCGCGGGATTTTACAAAATCAAGACAAAACCGTGAAATGATAATTGATATGTATGAACGATTAGGTGATGTGTTGTTTAGTTGCATTGGTTTGGATGAAATGAATTTAATTGAATCCAGATGCACACCGTAGTTATTTCCAATAAACCCGAAAATATCCCACCCAAAATTAGTAGTCAATCACGGATTAGCGGAGCTCAATCAAAATTGCGTTCCAAAAAAAACTTTGCCTGAAGAAATGTTACTCCACAAACCGTTCGTATAAATAAAAAAATTGTTCCTTGTTAAACCCAAATCCCGTCCACCAAATCTAAATCGTCCAGTCCAACAAATCATCTAGTCCAAGAAGTTTTAAATTATACCCGGGTCCAATTAAAGGAAACAACAGGCCTGTGAAAGATCGGCCCAAGAACTACTAACACACCCTTACCCTAAAATTCAGATTATTAACCACAAGCAATCCCACTTAACCAAACCCTAATCATACTTTACAACAAAAACATACGCAGTCACAACCTTTGGCAGCCACCAATAAAAAATCGTCCCTTTCCTTGTTACTTTAGTATGAAAATCCGAACAACAAATCACACACGATTGTGATTTCTTTCTTTTGTTACCAAAGGAGCAGGTAGGATTCGATTTAAACACAGGTAAATATGTATTGATGACACGTTTTTCTTAAATCCGAATGAGAGAAGGTATGAAACCTTTTGGTTTTGTGCTTTCTTTAAGATTCAAACATTAATAAGAAGCCAATCTTCTTGAATTGATCAATGATGAGTTGTGTTCACAAACTTCAAATCTTTAAAGATTGGTATGAAAGGTGAACGAATCTGAGATCTTAGTTATAACGTACATGTTAGTGCTCTCTTTCATTTATCTTGAACGAAACAAATGAGAATGAAACCTATTCGTTTAAATCGACCAACAAGAAGAGTGAAAGTTATTGTTTTGTTCTTTCTTAAATATGGTTCGAAATAGTTAAAGGAAGTTTATACTTCTCACAAGATCTGTAATGAAAGAAAATCTCTTAGAAGTTTTGTTAAAGAAATACGAAACTTTGCTTGTTGAAGGAGATTAAGCTGAGATCTTGTAATTCTTATACGTTTATTGTTCTTCCTTTTACAGTTTTTGATTTCTTGTTTTGATTTGTAGAGACGTGGGTAAACTTAATCAAAGATGGAGTGTTGTTGAATTTGTTGTTGTTATGATTAACTAAAAAAGAGGATTAAAAAAATGGGCAGCATTTGATTTCTATTTGTATAATAATTAGTATTCAGGAACCAACTCGCTATCAACAAACATGTGAGACCAATTCGCTATTGAAAAAAAACCGGTAACTCGCTATTGAGAAAAGCTGGCAACTCGCTATTGTCCAAACAGACAAATGTGTCACTTTCACCAGTTTTTGTTTTTACTCCCCACTAAGAAAATCTGTCAACAACTCGCTATCAAGAACATTCTTTAAAAAAACTTACGAATTGACAAAGATACCAATAATAATCTTATGTACTACACAAACCAAGCACAACCTAATCATGACAGTACATAAGAATTACAAATTAACCCACAACCAAAGTCACACAAAGGTATTTTCAATGAATACCGTTCAAACTAAACTAAAAGCCACAAAAACCACACTAAAATTCTAGTATTCCAAGCCCCAAAGATGAAACCTTGGCTCTTGAAACCAATTGTAGAATACTAAAATCAAGGCATGTATGGTTAATGTGTTTATGATTCGAATTAAGAGAATGAAAGCTAAAGAGAGGAAGTGAGTTGGGTGATTTCTAGAGAGAGAAAGAGAAGAGAAAAGATGGAATATTAGATTAAGAATGAAAAGCACCAACCCTCTCCACATATAGAGAGGGGTATTTATAGTTTCTTACAAAACGCTCTCCTGCGGGATGTGGATCAGGTGTACAGTGGGTAAAGACCCGTCCTTCTTCACGGTGTTACTAAAAATAATACTAACTACTTAATAAACTAATATATAATTAACTAACTGCAAGCTAACTTAAATGCTATTACATCAATTAGGTGACCGAGTCTTCTGTAGGAATAATTGTATTCCTAACATGTCTTAAGAAGGTCTTCTAATGAGGTGAAGAAAGGAATGTTGTTTTCCTTTGGAGAGCTTGGTGAAGAAGGTGGTGCTTTTTGATAATCGGTTGGCGATGAGGAGTTGATAGGAGGTGATGAATTGTTGGATAGAGAGTTGACAAAGCAACATGGTTTCACGCTTATACATGCAGTTTTTCTTGTTTTTGAGAATGGAGGGATGTTGGAAGTTGGTAGAGAGAATTTGGTTTGTTGTATGTGATGTTCAAAGGTGTTGGTAATGTTTTCTAAGGTGTTGATTTCTTTGACTAGATCATCACGGTTTTGTGATGATTGTGTCCTTTTGGAAGCCATGGTTTCTGAGATTTTGGAATGAGAAGGATGATCGTGAAGCAAGCATCATATGACCTTATTTATAGATAGAAATCATGCATTCTAATCATTGCTAAAACAACAAAAGAGTCAAAAATATAATAATTATATATGAATTGAATGCAAGTAATCATGAGAACTTAACTACTAAGACTTAAACTCAGTAAATATTGAGTAAAAATTAGAAAATATAAGAGAACTAGAGTAGATTTTGTCAAATGATTGACTAAACTGCCTTCTGTGCAACTGGATCCCACGGATCCTTCCCAAAATGGATCTGGCCTGCGTAAATGCGGGGATCCGGGTATCTGATGCACACAGACTGCAGTTTTTGCATAGAAAACATATTTGGACTAGTGTGTACCTATATGTAAACTATGTGGAGTTGCGGTTATCTCGACTCTAGAGGATATATATATATATATATATATATATATATATATATATATATATATATATATATATATATATATATATATATATATATATATATATATATAACCAAATAAATTACGAGAACTGCGAGAACCAATTTTAACCCTCCATAATTTGATCAATGGATAAAAATGGGTGTGGCATAACTGTAATTAAATTAAAAACTAATTATAATTGTTTGAAAGGTGGAAGGGCACTAATGTAATTTTGTTTACTAACTATACAGAAACTGCTCCAAAAAATTAGGACCGTCTCTAAAATTAATTTATTAAATTAAAATGATTGCATAGTTCAAAAGAAATTAGGTTTGCCGCCCCTCAATCTTATAACCAATTCCATCATACAAAAATTTGCTATTGTTGCCATCACCAAATTGAGGTTTGCAGATTGGATCAAATTAAATATGATATTCGTTCTAACGTAGCCGGCACGCCCAATCCACACCCTCACATTAATTGATATGTTGCAGCGACACCCTAAACATTCGATCTATCAAATCAATACCCCAAACCAACGTTTTTTCAACTAGTGGCGGTTTGCATATTCGTCGCTGGTGGTTGTAGTGTTCGTGATGTCTTTGGTGGGTAGGTTTAATTTATTTTTTATTTTTTATTTATTTTTATGTCAAACGAGTTTAACAGTTTTGATTAATCAAATAGTCAATGGAGGTACACATGAATTTAATCTATGTGTTCTAGCGTGTAAAAAGAGTAAAGCTCATAGCCTCATATTATAGATTAGATTTGTGGTGTTGAGGTTTTGACTGTGTTGATATGTTCTTCAGTTCTTGTTCTTGTTGTTGGTTTATTTTTTACTCATATTTTAGTTTGTTCTTCTTCGGTATTTCAATCTATATAAAGGATTGTGGTCTATAATCTTGTTTCTTACCATTTTTGTTTCAAAAAATATATCTAAGTAAGTGCTCTATGATAAAAATGATAGGACGAAGAATGTACATGTGCAGTGCATTTTTATATTTTGATGTATTTAAATGTTGTGAATATGTGTTAATCAAATAATGCACAAGTGTTTACGTCATGAACATTAGTATTTGAAACAAGTGCGCATATGTTTACGTTATCAACACGAGGATTTGACAACGAATGCACATGTGTTTATGTCATGAACATGCATGTTTGAAACGAATGCACATGTATTTACTTGTTATTCTTCATTCTTACAGAGAGGTTAGTGAACATGGTTTTGCACACATGCAACTCATTGCAACATTGAAGATTAAAATGATAAAAGACGTTGGAGCACGTATGCGTATACTTATTGTTTCTTCGTTCTTACAAAGAGGTTAGTGCACACATGCATACCAACAAACGCAAATGCTTTCAACATCACTTGTATGATATGAAGAGGATGAACATGGTGAATGCATATATGCGTACCTAAAAAATATAGTAATATATGATTTTGAAATAAATTATGTATTCCCATATGACCATGCATGTGACCGCAAGGTGCAAGTTAATTACGAATGGACTGATATTCAAAATATTTTTAGTGACCTTTTCTATCTTCAGTTCCTTGTAAAAAAGAATGAGTTTGTTGTTTTGCTTTATATGCTTTGCTTTTGACCATTTCTTATGAAACTGTGATATAAAGCTTTATGTGCTTTGCTTTTGACCATTGTTTTTGATATCCGTAATCCTTAATAATCTTTTTTATGCATATCCTTTATGTACCCTTTATTTTTTACTCATTTTATACAGGATTTTGTATTTTGGTTTCCATTCCCTAGCATTGTAGATAGTTATACACTGATGGGAATGATAAAGTTACATAAAGTGTTAGAGTTCATTTTTTATATCTAGTTTGGGTTTTATAAGTTACAATCCTTTAGGTTTTAAATCGTTACTCCCTCCGTCCCAAAATATAAGTCCATTTTGACATTTTCAAAGTCTTTCTATTCCAACTTTGACCTTAATTATTTTTTGTCGTGTTATATAATATTTTAGGCAAATTATATAAATGGACTTGCGTTTTAAATGCATTTGCATTGGTATATTTTTCATCAAGTATTATATAACATGAAAAAAAATAATTAAGGTCAAAGTTGAAATGAATAGACTTTGAAAAATCAGAAATGGACTTATATTTTGGGATGGAAGTAGTATTAAATTGATGAAATGGGTGTGCATATGTGTTATTATATGTGTTATTGAGAGTGCACATGTGTTTTCATAGTTTTTGGTGAATTTGATGCCTTTTATGCATATTTGTTTTTATAGTTTCTGATCAGTTTAAATGTATTGAAAGTGCATATATGTTTTTATTTATTATATAAGAATGTTTTTGTTTAATTCTGATATAAGGGTGCACTTATGTTTTGTGTTTTAAGGTTGTACTAATTTATCAAAATGGTCTCTTGTAAACAAGTCAGAAATACATTGTGCATATGTGTTATGTTAGATGTTATAATTAAATAATTCGTTTATTAATTGGTTATTGATATAGGTGCGAGTACGATGAGCGATGTTAAGAGTGCACATGTGTTTTGTACATACCAAGGTTGTCAGGATCGCGATCCTGATCGTAGGATCGTACGATCCTACGAGGGAAAAACGATCAGGATCGTAGTGGGATCTTAATTCAGGTAGGATCGCGTCAGGATCGTAGGATCGTGAGCAGGATCGTGGGATCGGTTACGATTCGATCCTATAGATAACCCATTTTTTGGACTTTTTGAAATTGGACAGGCTGGTTTACGGGTACAAATGTTCTAATATGTTGAATTATCAAAGGCTGGTGTCATTTAGTAGCAACCTACTTGCCCGTGTTCTGATTGGCAATTAATTTTTTTGTGCACCTAATATTTATGCTTTCGAATGATGTGCCAATTTGTAATTAATAGGTAATGTTATCCATTTTGTGCATACGTGGCGATCATAAAGGGACGTGGCGTCATGGCTAGGACAATTGAGATGTGATATGTGATAAACTATTATAATTATACTAGGTCTTCATAAATGTATATCTTATTAATTTATTATTTTATTATGCATTTGGTAAGAACAGGGATAATATGGGATATTTTTTTACAATGGAACTTACCATCTAAGTTATTATAGTATGTATGCATTAGATAAGTATATAGAACAATAGAAGTATAAAGCTACAACCCCTATGCGAAAATATATACATTTTCATAGGATCTTACGATCCCGATCCGATCCTACGATCCCGATCTTGCAAAGCCGAAAACGATCCTAGGTAGGATCCCGATCCTGACAACCTTGGTACATACTATCTAGTGAGAATATAGATATGATAAAGAAGTAAAGAGTAAAGACACAAGCGTATGAAGTTGCGAGAAGATTAGTAGACACGACTATACATCAACGAAACTTTCATTTATTCTTTACTTTTATAATTTTGTATTTGAATTGTATGTGACATGATTTTTAATTTTGTGTATATATTTTTGTTTTGAAATGTATAAGTACAAGTAAAATATTACGGAGTAATTTTGTCATTCAATGCACTTGTGTAAATAGTTTTGGCCAAAACACATTAGAGGTAAATTTACATTATATAAAAATATATGTTTGTCATTCAAAGCAATTGAACAATAAAACTATATGTAAATTTACCTTATATAAAAAAACACATATGCATTTTACATTTTAAAACCATGCATGCTGGAAAAATAATTATTAAAAAAAGTTTTCTAATATTTAGGACCTAGAAAAACATGTTTTATTAAAAAAATTCAAAAAAATAAAAAATGTAATTTTACTATAATACCCTTTTGAATTAAATAATAAAAAGAAATATTCAAAAAAATCTGATTGGTTGATGCTGCTTCTCGCAGTTCTCGCAATTTATTTGGTTCTGAAAAGCTAAAAATCTGATTGGTTGATGCTGCTTCTCGCAGTTGTCGCAATTTATTTACTATAATACCCTTTTGAATTAAATAATAAAAAGAAATATAGAAAAACGTATGAGTTCACAAAATCACTAGTAACCTTTGATACTTCCTATCTTTCTCCTTAGAGTCCCCCCCCCCCCCCCCCCCCCTGTGTTGCTTTCTTAGCTCTAACTCGTAGGTCACTTTATATAGGCTTTCTTGACCTAGTTAACTTCTGTCTTTGTAACTGATAAGATAAGTGCGCCGTACTTCATAGAAAGTACGCCGTACTTCGTGTAGATTCATACTCTTTTACCTGCCAAGCAAGTACGTCGCACACGGTCCTAAAACCGACGTACTTGGGGTCTGTTGTAATGTATTTTCATTTCAAGTCCTTCCTTTTACTATCGTTGTTTCTTTATCGTCCTTTTAAGTAATGTTTTTAGTTTCTTCTCTCGATCAATCCTGCAACCAGATTAATACCAAACCTTCCACACATACATATTATTCTTTATGATATAATAGATATAATATATATATATATATATATATATATATATATATATTCGAATGGATAAATATGTATAATTAGAGTGTTATCAAATCCCCCATACTTAACTATTGCTTGCCTTCAAGCAATCCTTAAAAATATTTTTGTTTTCAAACAATCAGAGAATCACAAGCCAGGATAACGCGACTAAGCATCTCACGAAAGTGGAAAACTTAATTCACTCACACTCATATATAACGGGTATAAGAAAATCACGCTCAATTGCTCAGACATGTTAAATAAATTACCATAGGCTTGTACAAAAAACTAAACTCCACCAACATTGCGTAAGCACAAAGTAAATTTATCAAAAGAGGGCTTTTATTCGGGTTATAACATTATTTAGTAAATTTGTGTAAAAATAAAAATATAAGTTGAGAGTCCATTTTTCTTGCTATATCGACCTCGAATTGGTACAAGTTTCACCAACACTTTATTCATTTCATTATACATATTTTCTTTCTTTTTTCTTTTGTTTTCGTGGGAAATTAGATGGTTTTCCCCCATACTTATGATAGACAAGGTACTTCGATTAAATTAGAATTTTGCAACCTTCATTCTTTGTTCAAAATAACATAATCCACACTTTATTCATTTTCTTTTCCTTTTCTTTGGACTTCCAACTGGGTTTCAAGGTTTAATGCTAAAGGTGTATATTCTTTTCTTTTTCTGGATTTAAGAAACGAATAGAATGGTTCAGAGTGTTGTTCTAGTGGCATTTAGCACTAAAGATAAATGCTATAAAAGGTTTATTTGGGGATTTGGTGTAATTCCTATTTTTGCCTCTATATCATATAAATTACTTATACCACACAAAATGTGATCTAACTATGGTCTCGTAAAGATTTAAAGCACAAGTTCATAAGGCTGAAAATTCCTCACTTTTAGCGGTAATGGTTATGAATATGCAGTACGTTATCAATTCCGAGTCAAATTAGCTTAATGATGTTGCTGCTGTGGTGCTACCATTCATACAAGGGCTCAACTTCCAACACCTCTGGAAGGTCCCTCAGCTTCCCAGACTCATTATCTCTCAGGTAAGCAAAACTCCTCATGGCCACATTCCCTGGCCTCACATGTCTGCTAAACAATGCCATTTCACCTTCATTCATCAGCCCTAGACCCTTTGTTATCCTGGTCACCAAATGACCACCACATATTCTTGTACCACCAGCTGCAACAGCCCCTTCCCCAGATATTGGGCCATTAACCAAACCAAATTCACATGACAAATAGATTGGTGCTTGTCAAACATGTACAATATCCACAGATCATCATTAAGCACATATTGCTCATAGTGATTCCTATGGAAGACTGATTTCACTAAAATTTTGTGAATTACCTGTAGCATAGGGTTCCTGATCTTCCAGACTTTTTTTCTTTCCAAACACTTTCACACTCTCACCACTTATTTCCTCCCAATACTTATCACCATCAAAAAATTTCTTTTCCTCTCTCCCTTTGCAATTAACTTCTTGAAATTCTCACTACCAACCTCTTATTCAGAATAAACTCCAAACAATCTACCAAGCTCCATTAATGTAACTGTGTGTTCAGTTCCTCCAAGTCTAAACTTCATGATTCCCTCAGTAAACAATTCTTCATCAGCTATCTAGCTCCTTCTTGACCTTAATAGTGCTAAAGAACTCCAAGCACCATTCTTTGTAAACATTTTCCTTTATTTCCACAGCTTTCTTCCACATGAAGGAATCTACAATCTCTTCACTAAAAACCATCCTAACCAAGAGTATATCCATCAATATTTTATCACAGCCTAGATTCCTCATGACCCTCCAGTCAGTTATCCTAGGAATATCTATTTCTCTTTCCATCAATCTCATCAATCTCACATTGTACACTAGCTTTTCAGCTCTAGAAGCTCCTCTCCATCTTAGATTAGGATGATCATCAGGTTCCCTTGCATTAACTGCTTTCACAATAGCTCCCCTAGTCCTGTTTGCAACAACCTACAACAAAAATAATCCACAAAAACAAGTTTATCAGTGGTTAGTGCAACAAAATATGATCAATTCTCTCTCTATATCAAATTTGCAAACCTTCTGTTTGATTTTCAGACAAAAAATGCGGCGTACTTGCGAACAAGTGCGTCGTACTATCTAGTTTAAAATAAGCAAGTATGGCGGTTCAGATCTGAAAACTGGCGCACATCTAGTTCTGAGCGCGAAATATTTGATTTTAGTGTGTCATGCCAACAAAACTATATCTTAAACGTATCCCCCCACTTTCTTCCTACTAGAATCAATCAACTCTTCAATAAGCAGTTCTAGCACTTAGTTATACTTAGTTTTAATCAATCATTGCATTTTTCTCTCATATGTTTTAATATTCCGATTCTTTCTATCTTAATCTCTCTCATATCAAAGAATCATCCTCAATTTCCTCTTATATTGCAAAATAGTGATCAAGGCAAACCCTAACCCTAATTCCGATTTAATCTTTATGCCAAATTTTAATCAGTTAAATAAAACATCTTCAAAGTCCTTATATCTAATACTCTTAATACAATCATCCAAAATGAAACATTTAAAGCATAATACGAAATTTTAAAATCCTAAAGAAATAAAATGAAATGAAATTCTGAGAAATTTAAACAAAAGATGATAAACATACCGAAGACATGACTAATGTGGATTGCATTGTTTTTGTTTTCTTCAAAGGTTTGGAAAAGTTTGACAGCGGTAAGATAGTGTGTGTAATATTTTGTGAATATGAAAGATTTTTCAGTTATATATATATATTCCCGCTCAGAAGTGCGGCGTACTTAACCCCAAGTACAGCGTACTTGCTAAAATTTTCCCACAGTTAATAATTTCAACTAACATGCATACGTAAAAACGTACAATCCACATATAATCAAACTTCATTATATTCATTCATTCATCAAAACAATCCTTAACTTTCCAGGATTACAATGTTTTGGTACATTTTATTTAAATCATGAAAAATAACATAGAAAGAAAATAAAATGAAATAAAACAAACATAGGAGCTCATGTTGCCACTCCTATCCATCATCCATTGATTCAAGCTCTGAAATAACCAGGTGACATGATGTCACTCAGTTTGTATTCTCCTGACATTTTTCTTTCAGTTTTCATAGTTTCATACCCTCTTTCAAATGCATTTCCAAACGGGTCAACAATCTTCACATTAACATGCCATTTCCTATCACCTTTAACTTTCGTGTTTCCTCCAGAATAGTTAGGTGTCCAGTCATTATGGTTTAAAGAAATAGGTAATGCTCCGAGAAATCCTATTAACTTCCTCCAAACACATACATCACGAAATAGATTCAAGTAATCTTGCTCACCAAGAGCATGATCTAAAGCATCTTCACACTCCATATAGCTAGGATAAAATGGTCCATAAAAAGGATTCCCATGCTCATCTATTTTTGGATAATACTCCTCTTCATCTTCATCACTTTCACTTTCTTCTTCATTCTTTTTAATAGGAACAATCCTGAAATGTCCCCCAAAGATACTTATTCTATCATTCCTCATATCAATGATAGTCTCAAGAGTATATATGAAACTCCTACCAACTACCAATGGCACATCTTTATCAATAGGTACATCAAAGAGCAGAAAATTGGCAAGAATGGTATTAGTACCAATTTGGCAAAGAACATTGAGCAAATGTCCCATTGTTTCAGCTTTTGAGTGGTCTAGTAACTTGACCTTATCAACCTTAGGACTTTCTTTTCCTCTCTCCAAAAGTTCATAAATTTGGTATGGCATCATGTTTATGTTGGATCCTGTGTCTACTAGAGCAGTGTAAGTTAGCTTCCCTTCCAAACGAATAGGTAGTATAAAACAACCAGGATCTCCTCCTTCCTTCAAAACTTTATGCTCCTTAATCACTTCTTTGCCCAATTCATGTTCTTCTTCATTAGTTATCTCCCCATCAAGCTTGAGTCTATCAATAAGCACACTATCAAGCAACATTTTGTATTTGTCCAAGTTTTTCAAGGTTTCAATTATAGGTCTTTTTTCATTGAGTATCATCACTCTTTCTAACACATCTTTTTCAAACTCTTCTCTAGTCAATTCTTCTTGAGTTTTTGCACGGTTCACCATCAATGATGGCCCTTCATCATCATAGGACATTTTTGTAAGTTTTTTGAGGTTTGTTTTTGTTTCTAGAATTTTTCCCATGTTGCACACATAGTTTGGGAAATCAGTGGGGTTTAGGAATATTGGTGGAAGTTCTTCAACTGAGAAATTTGCTAGCAAAGCATCTAGCTCTTCATCCTCAGAATCATACATAGGTGGTTCGGGCTGAAGGGTTATCATACCAAGTTATAAGTTCACAATGGCTTAGCTTGCCTCAGAAAATCCCTACCAAGTATCACAGTAGGTTCAACATCATCTTCCTCTGGATTCACGTAGAATTCTATCACATAAATTTCTCCTTTTAAATTCACTAACAACTTCGTATCAAGCTTTTTGTCCCCATTGTCTAACTTAGTATATTTCTAATTCTTCTCAATTACCAACTCTTGGGAAACAAAATTTTTAGCACATTCCAAATCAATTACCACATCAAAAGCATTTGCACCTTCCACATAACAAGGTGTCATGTATCTTTCCCAAGTTCCTTCTTCATTTTCCATCCTAAAGAAAGTATAGGCCTTAACCTCTTTTGTTTTCCACTATCAGTTGTGTCCCAAGTGCTCTCTCCATCCCAGTTTCCTTCACTCTCCCCTTGGTCCTTTTCAGTAAGAGAATTTCCTTTCTCAAGACAAATTCGTCCAATACTTGAGTTTGGGTCCATTTCTAACATTTGACAACATAACATCAATTCAAACATTAATATGTTAGTACAAACAAAACTCAATGATATTTTGCATTCCAATAACATCAGTAAACATTCAGAGATCAAAATACGGGTTGGTTTGGTCATAACAAACAAGATATTAGTCCTCTGTGAAATTTTTATGTTAAAAGTGCGACGTACTTGGGAACAAGTGCGGCATACTTCTCTTGTGTTCTTATTTTTATTTCGAAAATTCCCAGGAAAGACCGACGTACTTGTAAACAAGTGTGGCGTACTTCCCTTGTTTTCAGTTTCAAGTTCTTTATTATTTTTATTATACCTCAGAATCTCATTCAAACTCATAGTCCATATAATTATTATGCAGAAACAATTAAAAACAAGAAAATGTCTAATTAACCAAATAAGCAAATATTTTTGTATTTTCGATGAAGCATAACATATAAACAAATGCATCAATCCAAATACTAAAAGTACATAAAATGCAATTCTCATGTTCTCAGCCTTGAACTTAAGCATTAAAAAGTTTTTGTGTTTTTTTGTTTTTGTCTCGGAAAACATTATGAATTTTTCCAGGAAGTACGGCGGTTTTGACAATAAAACCGGTGCAATTTGAAATTTCCCAGAGCCGCACAGACTTGCAAGTGCGACGTACACTCAGTCTCAGAAAATAAATTTTTGATTAGTTTGCCAGAAAATTGTATGGCTATGATTGTAAAAAGTCTCAAAAACACTTATCTAACTCGCTTTTGTCAATACCAATCCCGGGCAGCGACCCCAAAAACTTTGATGTGTTTTAAAAGCTTTAAATTTATAATACTAATTTCACCAATTCCTCAATACATAAAACACATAGGTAAAGTATAACCCCCATTTATAGTAAAGGTTTTAGGTAAGACCAGGTCGTCCCAAGAGATTGTAGAAAAGCTAAGTTAGCAATTGTTTCAAAGTATAGTCTCAAGATTGTCACTAATCAAAAGACTAGCAATATGGTTATTTAGATTTTTTTATCAATATGATTAAAGGCTATGTTTATTTAGGCTGAGAAACATGGAAGTAAACATGTAAATGACAAGCAATCAATCATGAACAAGATTTATGAGCAAGAGATGATTGGTGATCACTCTTACAAATAATTATCCAACATATCAAGAATCCCTTTCGACCTATAATTCTTAATATATCAAATGCATTAAGGTTGGTTCATAACATAAGTATACTTAAGCCAATTTTCTTATCAAGTTCATTAGACATGAGATAAAGCATTAAACAAGATTATGATTGGGTTGATAAATGTTTTGTCGACCAATTTCTACAAGGTAAACACCAAGTTGCCATAGACAAACACCTTAAAATAATAGCAAAGTAGTAGACCCTTTCGACCTACTTCTACCACAGAGATACATCAAACACTCAACAATGATCCAATCATCTTCTTATCAATTAAACTTAAGCATAGTATCAATAGTAAGCATAGATGTAAATGTAAACAACCATATAACTACATCACTCAAATAAACATAAAAACGACTACTCCATTATCTCAGTAACAAGATCCATATCATTCAACATAGATTTCATAAACTTCATATTATAAAATATAGAATTGTACCAAAGTGATTACAATGAATGAATAACTAGTTTCCAAAGAGAAAACTCGACTCAACTCCTTCTCCTAGCCTCTGTCACATTACTTAGATCACGAGCACAACCTTGATATGGTGAACTTGGTATGAGTTCACCAAAATCACTATTAACCTTTGATACTTCCTATCTTTCTCCTTAGAGTTCCCCCCTTTGTTGCTTTCTTTGCTCTGACTCGTAGGTCACTTTATATAGGCTTTCTTGACCTAGTTAAACTCCAGAAGTGGTTAAATGAGGGCAAATGATCGGCCTCTCAAAATGCAATCAATAACGTCTATCTTTGTAACTGATAAGATAAGTGCGCCGTACTTCATAGAAAGTACGCCGTACTTCGTGTAGATTCAAACTCTTTTTACCCGCCAAGCAAGTACGTCACACACGGTCCTAAAACCGGCATACTTGGGTCTGTTGTAATGTATTTTCATTTCAAGTCCTTCCTTTTACTATCATTGTTTCTTTATCGTCCTTTTAAGTAATGTTTTTAGTTTCTTCTCTCGATCAATCCTGCAACCAGATTAATATCAAATCTTCCACAACTACATAGTATTCTTTATGATATAATAGATATATAATATATATTCGAAGGGATAAATATGTATAATTAGAGCGTTATTAGTCCTATATATTTTACTTGTTTTATATTATTATATGTGAGAATTGATACTTAATCGTTTACTTTTGTAATTCTCAGTTATAAATAAGCATTTGGTGAAAGTTAGTGATTTTGGACGAAATATGGAGCTAAATGATCAAGATAGAAAAAGTCTACTGAACTGAAGAAGATACGCTGTATCATTCTAGACAGATATGCGGTATGACTATACTTAGATGATTTCGAAGACCATTGCTTGACTTTTAAGAATGTGCTGCATGTAATTATCCCACGCACCGCATATGAAACCTTGGTCAACAAAGAAGAATCAAGTTGTTCGACTCCAGATACGCCGCATTACATATAGCGCATCACTCTCAAGACTTCACCAATGATAATCCAGGATACTGAAGGATATGCGCCGCATAAAGATCCAAGTTACGCCGCATTTGAAGACGGTGTACGAATATTCCAGAATATAATAATCTTGGACCTCACGTGAAGTTAAGTCAATGCGTCGAATCGAACCCTCTGACAGAAACTATAAATACCCCAAGAGACAGCCGAATTTCGTGTGCAAAAGAGAACCAAAAGTTACAGAAACCCTAAGGAGAAGAATAGAAACGAAGACGCAACACAAGACACACGCAATTGAAGATCTCAAGAGCAGTAAAAAGGTCCTGCTTGTGTTTTAATTCTTTTAAGTAGTTTTGTTTTATTGTAATAGTACACTTTAATCCATCAGGATTGATGGGCTTGTGACCGCCATATTGCTCCTCTTAAAATTGCTTTCCAATCGATTAAAGTTTATTTGGTTCTTGTTATATGTGCTTTGATAACCTCTGTGTCTAGCTGTGGCTTGCTTGGGCTGTCATACCCCTACCACGATTACTTCACTAGCATTATAAGTTAGTATAAGCCCTTAAAAAAGATTAAATAATATAGACATAAGTAATCATTAAGAGTTTAATCGCTTATAATTAAGATACCAACGAGAGAGAAGATTTTACGAAACTCCTCTTATAAAACTAGCAATAAAACAAGTGACAAGCTACTTAATCATTTGTCAGGCCTCTTATCTGTATCTGCTATCTATATGTGTATGTGTTAGCCATTCGTTGTATTCTGTCTCATTAGTTTTATTATTTTATTAATCAACTCAAATCGTGTTAGAGACTGAACCCCCTCGCGTTAGATTAGGTTATAAAACTAACTTAGGAATTAAAATACTGATAGACATTCTAGGTGTTAATATTCCACTCTTAGTGATCGACACGCTACTTACCAACTAGCTATATTGATCAGGTACACTGCTCGTTAGTGTGTGTTATAGGATAAGTCAGCTAAATATAAATTTAAAACTTGATAAATAATAATCCTATGACAAAAATACAGCCATTATGATCATTTCAAGTTCATTTTAGTCAACATTCACAAAAACATAAAAAAGTCAAAAATAGTTCATAGTTTTCAAAAACCGTTTTAGTTTTTATTTTTCATTTCCTCAATTTGCATCCAATCTTTTTGTAATTTTGGAATTTGAATATTTAGTAGCTCAGCATCTTAATCCACATTTTTTTCATAATTTTTGGAATTTTTCTCAGTAGCTTAATAGTGGCTTAAAATGGGTTGTTTGAAACAAAAATGCCCTGCACCACATGTTGTTGTCCCATAAGCCCTTTTTCTTTAGCCCATTTCTTACTTGTTACTTAAGCTTATTGAGTGATTTTTGGCATTTTAGAAAGCTAGTAATACTGGCTTCTCATATCTGAGCTTGTTTGGCCATTTGAGCTTATTTGCTCAGCTTATTTGCCCCATCTAAGTGGCCTTTTAAACTAAGAGTCCAAACATCCAACTAAGTCAATACACCATTTGATGAAAGAATACACTAATATAGTCAATTTCCATCAAGATCCATGCTTAGTAAGTGCAGGGAAACAACAACTAAGGCACAAAATGATGATGTTAAAGGAGTTTGGGTTAGATTTAACTTAGATATGGTTGAAAATGTGTTTGGTCTATTATACCCTTGATCAATGTTGCAAAAATCGTGAATCGGTACTGAGGCGGTCGGAGGCCTTGTAGCGTTTTTTAGCCGATTAATCGGCCCAAAACCTTGTAATCGCCGATTAATCGGCCGATTACCTTGTAAAACTCACCAAGTTCCAGGGCCTTGTAGCTTGTAATCGTCGATTAATCGGCCTTGTAGGCCTTGTTTTGCAACATTGCCCTTGATGATATAACTAAAAATTGGCGTTAACCTTAGAATTCCAGGTCAAGGGACGCAATCGCCCTCAAAACCTTGGGGTTTGGACGCCCTACGACGATTTTCAAAACTTAAGGTGCCCGATGATGTTTTGTGGAAAATTTAGGGACCAACGGTGTATTTTTGTCTAATCCTATTCTACAACGATATACGCACGTATCAAGTTCTTGGCATCGTTGTCAGGGAGTGAATTGTTTAATATCTGTTTATCTGTTAGTATTTTAATTAGATTTTTAACTTATTTAGTTTTGATTTTTAGTTTTTTAACTGCTAACTTTGTTGTGTTTTAGTATAATTGAATTCATTGTATTTTTCTGCATAATTAGTGTATATTAGTTTGTTTATGTTCTGTAATTTTTGTATTTTTAGTTTTCTTATTTTTTTTTCTGCATACTTTACTGTCTGCTGTATTTTGCTGATCTAAACGATACGGCATATCTATTTTTACAGATACGGTGTATTGCGTTTTAATTTTTTATACAGCATAATTATTTAATAATTCAAATATGGCACATCTATCTCCTAGATAAATAAGAAAGACGAAGAAGAAAAAAAAAACATGGAATTATGTTAAAACCAAGGTTGTCAGGATCGCGATCCTGATCGTACGATCCTACGATCCTACTAGGGAAAAACGATCAGGATCGTAGTGGGATCTTAATTCAGGTAGGATCGCGTCAGGATCGTAGGATCGTGATCAGGATCGTGGGATCGGTCACGATCCGATCCTATAGATAACCCATTTTTTGGACTTTTTGAAATTGGACAGGCTGGTTTACGGGTGAGATCTACTAAATTCACCACAACTCCTTTTTGTCAATTAGTCAATATATCGGGAACCGGACTACTTTTTTACTATCTGTCAACTTCTATTAATGAAAGGATTATGGGATTTGACGATTTGTATCCTCAAACATTTTCTTTTGATTTTATAATACTCTAATACCTATAAACACAAGGTAAAGCATATACTTTTTCACTGCCATTGATGACATTTGATGTACATAAATGACAACAATTTTCCTTCCCATTTTTGTTTTTGTTTTTTGAACTTCAAAACTACGTAGTATAATACAGTACTCCTAAATCAGTAAATGCTAACCCTTTTAGTTGATGACTCTATTTTTGAAAACAACATTTACTTTTATTTACTATTGTAGAAACGAATTAAGATAATAAATGAACACAAATGAACAAATTTAGGGGGTAAATGATCCTCTAAAACTTATAATTTTACACATCATCAATTATTATAAAAATAAAAATGCATTTGATGGAATAACGCATATTGTTAGTAGTTAAAATGTGTTTCGCGAATATTATCATTTATTCTCAATAATAATATTGACCTAACAAAGTAATTTTGTAACACAGTTTACATTTTATTTCTAATTATTTATTCTCAATAAAAATTAGATAAGTATATAGAACAATAGAAATATAAAGCTACAACCCCTATGCGAAAATATATACATTTTCATAGGATCTTACGATCCCGATCCGATCCTACGATCCCGATCTTGCAAAGCCGAAAACGATCCTAGGTAGGATCCCGATCCTGACAACCTTGGTTAAAACATTAAATTTTAAGTTAATACATGTCCATCCAAAAAGATACAAAACAAGTTGACAACTCACCTCTCCCTCTTTTCATCACTATTCCCAATATTTCAAAAACCTTGAAATCTTTTTTCTCAATCAAAACCCTAAAACCCCATCTCACAAAAATGTCAGCAGATCCCAACTCCCCTTTCGAACCCGGTTCCGACATCGAAATAAGCAGCAACGACAACGGTTTCCGGGGCGCATGGTACGCAGGAACCGTAATCAAACCAAAATCCAACCGAAACAAACAATCCATCCTAGTACAATACAAAACCTTAATGTCCGATGAAGCTGGTACTAAACCACTTCGCGAAACAATTGACATTATTCAAGCAAGACCAATCCCTCCACGTGAGTCTCGTGATAGGGAGTTTAAGTTTAGTGAAGAAGTTGATGCTTATTATAATGATGGCTGGTGGGAAGGTGTTGTTACGGCTGTTTTGCCCGGGGACCGCTATTCCGTGTTTTTTCGTGCTACCAGGGAGCAGTTGGAGTTTGGGAGGAGTGAGTTGAGGTTGCATAGGGAGTGGGTTTATGGTAATTGGGTTCCGCCTCTTGAGGATGAGGTATTATCTTTCTTTCTTTTTTTTCGGTTTTTCGTTAGCAGTCACATAGCTAATTAGTACTTTTGTGAAAGAAAACAAAATGAATATGTTGCTTGGTAAGTTACATTCTAATTTGTTGCAATTAATTTTTAGCGTTATGATTTTTGATTGAATTCCCACTTGGTATCGTATCACATGTTTTGGAGAGGCAAAGTTCAACAGTTGATATAGGCTTATAAGTTGTGCAAACTGGTTTTTATGATGTCATTGTGCTTAATCTGTAACATTCAATCTTTGACTTTGACCTTTCATTTGATACAACTATTAGCTAATAAGGCAAAAGGTAGTGGCTTGAATTGTTTACGCTCAATGAAAAAGTTTTGACAAGCTTTATGAATAGAGGTGAGAACTAGAAATTGTTTGTGAAATAACTTATCGGAAATAGGTTAAATAAGCTAATTTGGTGATGCGTGAATCCTTTCTGGAAACATCTTAATAAGTTTTACAACATATTTTTTTTTCATAGGGTAATTGTGCTTAATATGTGATATTCATTTCTGGGCCCTGACACTTTGTTTACATTATGCGTTCGTTTAAATTGAGAAACTGATTTAAAGAAACCAATGAAATTCCGAAAGGGGGTGGTATTTTTTTTGTCAAAGCACCCTGCATACTTTTTTACATTGCTAAAGTCAAGTTAGTCTTGTTTGTAGGTCCCGAATAAGATAAAAGAGAAACCAGTGTCTAAAGATCAGAGTACTTTGTGCTATTAATGAATAGTATACATACATCAATGAATGAGTAACGCTTTTATTTAAAACACTATTGGTAGGTAAAATCTGGTATTAAATAGATTTCCTCATTTGATTTAAGGTGAAGTCAGTTAAAGATCAATAAGGTGTTGAATTTGCACTCTCTACCTTGCAAAAGATTACTTTTATATTTATTAAGCCTCATTATCAAATTCATAACCCTTTGCTCTCGACTCAATCATGTAAAATTTTAGATAATTATGTTAATTTGTACATTATTTATTTGGAAGACAAAATTTGACCTTGGATGATGATAATCTGCGTCTGCATTAATGCATGTTTATCAAGTGAAGGATTCCTCATTAACATGACCTAACTGAGAGATCAACTACTTATGGTTTAAACAAAAGTTATATAATAGACTTCAAAGTTAAAGCTACCATCCGTTTACTTTTAAGATTTTTTTTTTTTTTTTTTTTTCAGCTTTTCTTCTTTTCACTCAAGCTAGATTTCGGCTTAAGTATGGTCTATCATTTGACCCATTTGGGATTAAACTCAACCAGATGGACCTATTAGTAAATAAATGGTTAGTAATCACTAGTTCATTACCACAAGTTGCTGTCCTATGGGTACAAAATCTCTAGCTTCTGTTCATTTCTTGACTATCCTGAACCGGTATACCAACTTCTCAAACAGCTTCGAAGAGTTGTATTGATTAAATAACATAACTAGTAAACACAGCTGTATAAAAATTTCAATGTTTTCACACATCGTATGTTTAAGTAATCTATAAATACCTGTATTATCTACATTTCAATGGACCATTTAAGTCTTCATTTATTCTCATTTTAGACTATTTAATTAGGCCAGTCGAACCTATATGTCTTCTTAACAGTTTTTGAACACTGGTAAATTGAATTATCTCACGGAACTGTAGTTTTAAGCTCATGCACAAGCACAAGATTTACTCACAATTATTCATTAAATTAAAGCACCTACAATATGACGATCATGTGCTTGCCCTATGGTTATCAATGAAGCTATTAGTGTCAGAATAAGTGAATATGGGCCATAACTAGAATGTTCTTATCATTTCTATAGTTTTACTTCATTCCACATTTTTTGTGTGTGTGAGTGAACTTCATACCATACTACTGATCCTTGTGAATTGAGAATACGTAATAGTTTCTATTAAGTACGACCCAAGTGTTTTGGCCAGAAGCTGGTGGAGTACTTTTGTTACAGTTTATATATGGGGTAGAGGGGCCAAATGCATATTTTGTTCAATCTAACACCCTAAGGCCACTAACTTCCTTCTCAACTTACCCGGTGGTGAAAGCTATTATTAGTGCAAAAAGCACCTTTATCTACATTGGAGATGCTCTAAGGCCTAGAGGTTGTTCAAACTTTTCACTTCTGTAGCCATGTGGATAGGTTGTTATAGAGTCCTCACTTAAATACATGGCGTTCTATACACAGACCTACACACCCAGAATGCTCGAGTATCCGACTCACTGCACCTCGAGGGAGCTACTGATATGATATTTTTTTGTATCATTGCAAACCTAAAGTAGCATGCTAGCCCCAATAACCTCCAGTATCATTGCACACCTACACACCCAGAATGCTCGAATGCTTGTCTTTTCTGTATACATGTGGGACGAGTGGCTATATAATTTTATAGCACGTTGATTGTTTATGCAGCTACAAGTAGTGGCTCTTTTTAGATATTGACATTGGGATAATGTATCTTTGTTAAATTTCTTGCTATTTTATTCCTTTATGTAATGTTATTGTCACGACAACTATTGATATGTTTAATCCTTTTGTGCCATCTTTACTTATGTTTCTTACATAAACTCATACATCTATAGTTGCTTACACCCACATGCTATTTATATGTATCCAAGTAGGACCCATTTTTATGAATGAGTCGGGCTATGAGTAATTATAAAAAATCTAAGCTGAAAAGACCAGGTAAATAGTTACTCAAAGTGTAGTTAATTAGTTATAATGAATGAAACCTCTTGAATCATTTTATTCTAGTTATTAGAGACAATATAAATATATAATATTTAATCACATTTGACTTTGTAATTATAAATACTAATGTAAAAAATTAGTGAACAAATATGTTTTAGGTCAACCCAACCTGACCCGTTCGTCACTGACAAACAATTACATATTTTTTATCCTTAATAATGATCCGTTATCTAAGCAACCTATTTTACACCTCTATGCACTCTTTGCTTATTCTACTTTCGTACATGACATCAAGGACGGAACTTTTAAGGGGCCGAGGGGGGTTGCGGCCCCCCCGAAATTTTTGACCTTATGTATATTTTATACCTTTTTATTTCTAATTTTAGCCATTTCAATACAAAAATTTCAAAGTTGTGTATATCGGCCCCCTTAAAATAAATATTTTGCAAGTTGGCCCCTCCAACAAAAACGTTCAAGTTCCGTCTCTGCATGACATGAATAGTTGAACCTTGTTTACTGCAGTCATCCATCTCTGTAGAGTTAAAGGGCAACAACAACGATAAGTTTTACAAGGGGGCACAGGTTGAAGTGTCCAGCGATGAGGATGGTTTTCAAGGTGCTTGGTTTGCTGCCACTGTCATTGAACAACTAAATAACGGGAACTTCAAGATTGAGTATAAATCCTTGAGGAATGATGATGATACAGCTTTCATAACAGAAGAAGTTGATTCCAACCACATTCGCCCTTACCCTCCTACTGAAATTGTTGATACTTTTCGTCTGTATGAAGAAGTTGATGGCCTGTACAATGATGGGTGGTGGGTGGGCGTGATCTCTAAAGTGTTCAGCAAACAAAAATACGAGGTATTCTTCAGGGGAACAGATGAGGAAATTGTGTTTAAGCACTCTGATCTGAGGCGACATGTTGAATGGATCAATGGAAAATGGGTGTCTTCTAACTCTGTATGCAATTCAATGCGCAAGTAAGAAATGTCATTCCAAATGGTAATTATAAGTTGACGGTCTAATGAAACTTTAATTAGGATTCTACTTTTGGTTCCATGGACAATCATCCTTTAAGTTAGCCATGTGACTTTCACATGCCAACGCTAAAAACTCTTAAGGGTGTTGATGTCTTTTTGTCTACAACCTTTATCTAACCCATTACATCTCATGTACTATGTATTTCCTTGTCTACTATGAAGGATTTTGGCTTTACAAATGTAGAGCTTTTCTAAAAATCCAGAATCTTGTGTTTGATCGTATATGGTATTCAGGGTATGCTGTCCGGTAGGACAGAAGTCATGGCATGAAATTTGAATGATTTTGGCTTTATGTTTAATTTGTTCTTTCATGAAGTCAAACCTTATTTATTTTTGTATGCTTATTATCGGAAGAAATATATTTCCATCAGGAATGGAAGAAAAGATACTGGTATAGTCTAATTCTAAGGTTGTCTAATTTGATCGTAAGCTTCTTACCTGACACCTTAAAATCATGAACAATAGTTTTAACAAAGATGGGAATAAGCGGATCCATTTCATATACTGTAACTATTTTCCTAACTCTTCTAATTGGTGAGACTATTTTTTTTCTTCTTAATGTTTGGACTATGAGGCTTTCTTTTTCTCCGAGTTATCGGTTCCCTGGCCTCACATGTATGAAAAATGATTATGCATTGATCTCGTATTTGTGATAGATTAATTTTAGCTCTTGTTTTCCAAAGAACAATCCATTCCCAACCAATATTTGAGGATATGATAGACAACGGTAGTTGTTTTTTATGACTAGAATGCATGCATCAACTTTGCAAGCTACGCTTCACAACCAATTATCGCAAGATCTCCCTTTTTGGGATTCATGTTCCATTTTAGGATCAATAACAGTTTCTGCAGGTAGACAACCATTAATGCTAGTTTCTTTGAGAAGGTCTCACATACTTCTTTTGTAGCGTTGTGATTCCAATTTCTGATCGAGCCACGTCTTACCAAGAAAGTATCTAAATGATCCTATGTATTTGAATTTAAATCCAGAAAGTGGGACTCTTTCAATCACTCCATTTCAACGATGTTATTCCTAGTAAGAGTGTCAACTTATACCATGAGAACCACAAACGTCCTGTTAGCTGAATTCAATATTTTGATGAACAAGGGGTGATCTGTTTGGTCCATGAGTATATATTTGCATTTTGCAAACGAATAAATCTTTCGAACCAAGCTCTTGTTGATTACTGCAAGTCTTCAATTGTTAACTGATTGTTATACAACTGGGTCATAGTTGCATTTAAATCTGGAAGCATGTAAAGTCGTACTTGTTTCAGGTCAAATAGGCTCATCATTTGTTTCTAATTGGGTTTTAAATAATTTTGGTATGTCTGGACGTTAAATAACATGGCAAGTTACTTTTGTTTATGGACCATTTTTGAGTAACTAAAGTTGCTGCATTTTGAGATTCAGTGTTTGGGCTTGTTCGGGTTACTTTCTTTATCAGGGTAACCCTACCTGAATGATACCCCGAGTTGGAGATCGTATTTTAAGTCTCTGCCACACTCGAAAGAAAGAGAGAGACTCAGGAATGTTAATTTTGTTTTCTAGTACTCTTTGATTTTTACTTCGAGTCTTAATCACGGAATCACCTCACAATTTGTCACTAACCACTAGAAAGCATTGTCATAGCAAGCAAAACTCAACAACAATGTGGACCATCTGTAGCAATTTTTTTTATTAAAAACAAACAGAACAATGTGCATTATCTATAACAAGGCCATACTGATGACGATCTTACGATTTGGCATGCTAGGACTTCATGCAATTGGAATTGTAGTTTGCTTTACTGAAGATTCAAACATAAGATAACGACTCCTAGGGATCATCAAACAAAACAGGCTTTGGTTCTGAAATAGGCAGGAATAGAAAAAATAAAACTAACATCCATACGACAAAAACAAATCTAGCAATTACGGACTGTGCCCACCTGCACGCTAAAGCAGTAAAATAGCAACAAACCATCAGTTTAACATTAGCATTAAACACCGTATATATATGAACCAATCCCCATCCAATCAAGTAGTTGATCATAGCATGGTAAAAACGTAAATAAAATGGGCTGGTTGAGGCTAATCTGCACACTATCTCTGTCAAAGCATAATTCCAAAATCTTCATACCATAGCTGCAATAAACAAAAACCACCTTAATAAAACCTCAAGAACAAGAGTTCTAATCCTTGCTTTAATCTTTTTTAACCTCAACAAGATTAGAAGTTGCTTATGCATAACACAGTATACTATCAATGGTATTATTGATCAGCGCATATGTTGTGGAATTTATCAACAGACACAATAAGACCCAAAGTGGAGCTGCAAACCCAAGTGCCATTAAATCATAATATATCCCCGGGCGATTTATAAGAGCATCTCATATGGTAAACCTTTTAAAAAGGTTTATAGAATTTCCATATCATATGCTCTTAAATTTCTCATTTTATAAACCTATTATCACTATGGTTAAACTTGTTAAAACTTTATAATTTAATGAGGTATTAAATGAGTTACATGTAAGAGCATCCACTATGATGGTTTAAGAATAAGTTCAAGAAATTATGAAGAGGTTTAAAAAATTTTGTACCATAGTGTGGAACCATTTCAAGTCTAGGTGGCATGAAAAGGTCTAGAATTTTGAAAAGGTTTATAAATTAATGCATTGTATGAGTTAACAAATTTATTAACCTATTAAAAGCTTTATCTATAGTGGGAATAGATTTATAGTATGAAAAAGTTTGTAAATTAATGACATTTCATGAGGTGTCAATTTTATAAACCTTTTAAAAGGTTTATCATAGTGGATGTCCTTAGTTGCAATGAAAAGGTCTATAAACTTAGACCTATTTCATTCCATGTCATCATAAACCTCACCTCACTATGATGACTCAATTTATAAAGCTCTTTAAATTTTATAAACCTTTCCCTTAACCTCTTATAGTGGATGCCCTAATAGTTTCGATACAATAATAATAATGACTAGTACACGGAGTAACTCGGCGGCCTTGAGCCAAATGGAATGAACCCCATCTCAACTAACTGCAGGCTACTAGTTCACTATTTGTGGTAAGACTAGTGAGCAAGGAGGTGGTGGCTTCACCTGACACCTCAGCGCCACCTCAGCTTTCTCTCTCCTCTCACTTCCCTTCACCAACCTTCACCAATTAGTAGTCAAGGTTACCTCCAACTTCACCGTTTATTAAATACCCACTTTATACAAATATACCCCACTAAATACCTCACACACACTCACACACAAAATATAAAACAATATAAATGGGGCCCTTTTCTTTCTTTTTCATTTGGTTAGCAGATCACCAATTGTTGTTTTGGTTTTTGTGGTCCGCGTGAAGTGGACAAAAGGGCAAGGAGGATCACCAATGACATGGCAAAATGGTGGTGCCTTCACCTATCCTTGCCTAGTAGCCTAACAAATAGTGTACGGATAACAGAATTTAAGATTGATCACTATCTGGGAACTAGTGAAAAAAAATAGTCAGAAAAACATTTGGTAAAAATTATCCAAGATTTTCTTCGGGATAATTATCTGAAAATAACTTGCCACTTTTTTGAGTGTTGTGTAGCCAACTTTATTTTTTGCTATTGTATACCCAAGCTTTTGAATTTCATCTTTTGTGTGTATTTTTGAAACGAGCCGAGCCGAGCCCAAACCTATTAGAGCTTGAGCACGCTTGTGAAATTTTTTACAAGCTTGGCCTAGCTCGGCTCAATTATTTCTTATGACGCGTTAAATTAAATAAAGCTAAAATCAAACTCGGCTCGTTAAGCACACTAGGCTCGAGCTCATTTATTTATTCCCAGCTCGTTATATACGTGCATATTTCTAAAACTCGTTTAGGCTCACAAGCCTAGTCGATCTATAGATATAAAGCTCGAGCTCGTGCTTGATTATTAAATGAGCCCAACTTTATCTCATCTCCTTTGACATTTTTACCGATTCAATCTTGAACTTTTCCCGAACGACTCAGCTTGTTTCCACCTCTATCTCTAACCATACTTCCCCAATAATCTATGAGATCAATCTTAGCCCGTATCAATTTCATCCCACTTTTTATAGAAAAAATAAAAATAGAATAACTCTCAAAACAAAATACGTCCACATCTCAATTATCTTGACATTCTTGAAATGCAAGCCTAATGTGTAAAACCCATTGTTTTGAAAACCTGACCAAACCGACCAGTTGTTCTACGGTGCTTTCGGTTTAACTGTGAAAACCAAAAGAACCGCAAAAAAAGGAAAAACATCGAGAAAAGAAAAACCGGTTTGATGTTTAATCTCGTTTTCTAAACATAAGTAAAAACTAAAAACACAAGATAATATTCAAAAGTCTAGAACCAAAAGTTCATACTACTTATATGACTATTAGGCTACCCTCACATTACTTCTTCTTAGAGCATCTGTTATGCAAAAAGCTTTAAAAGCTTTTTACTATTTAAAAAAGTCTTTGTAAAGGGTTTTTATGCATTGTGTTGAAAGCTTTTTTATAAGCTTTTTAGAAAGACTTGTGAAACACAAAGTCTTTCCTCAAACCTTGTTCATTAAATATGAAATGCATTTAAGGCATTAAATGCAAAAAGTCTTTCCTTAAACCTTGCATTGTTGATGCTCTTACACCTCAGCGCCACATCAGCTTTTTCTCTCCTTTACCGCCATCTCACTTTTCAATACCACCCATCCCACATCACTTCACCTTTCAATATATATATATATATATATATATATATATATATATATATATATATATATATATATATATATATATATATATATAATTAAAATACCCACTTTTATAAAAATATATCCCCACTAAATAACACATACACACTCGCAAACCAAATAATAAATAATATAAACACGTTTCCCAAAAGATGAGTTCACCTTTCGTTGCACATCTCTCGTCCTTGTCGTCGCCTCACTACACACTCCCAATGCATGTCACGCAACAACATGTCTTGCCATTTGCTCACTGAGCTCCCGTTGGGGATAGTCTTATGAGATCAAGGACCAAACTTAAAAGTACCTAGGACTCAGGAACAATGCTATAGAAAATTAGGACCAAACTGAAAAAAAACAAGCCGTAAAGAAAGGACTAAGTAAAAAGCTTGAGACCATTATAACTTTATATATATATATATATATATATATATATATATATATATATATATATATATATATATATATATATATATATATACACACACACATACACACACACACACTAGCTTCATGACCCGCCCGATGGGCGGGTTCGCTTCATAATATTGTTTGCCAAAATCTAACGAGACGTAAATAAATAATGAATAAAGACAAATATGTTAAACAAAAAAATTAAAAACAAAAAGACAGTGTTCATTTATCATATGTAAAAAGAAGAATGAAAAGTGTTATGTAATTTATTTCCATCTAAAAATGTGGTTGGCAACGTCTTCACCTCCCCACATCGTTTATGGACTTTCCTTAATCTTGTCTATAGACCAACTAATCCAAATCCCACTGCAAGCCTAGTCAAATGATGCTACACATATGTCTCTGGCTAGTTCTTTCCAATCACAATCTACGAAAAAGGAAAAAAAAAAAAGTTAAAGATTTCCGAAATCAGAAGGTTTTGTGTTATTCGGCAAGGAATGGTTGAATTGCTAAGTTTACACCTTTTTATCAATATATCAATGTACTTGTGTTTTTCATCAATCAAAGTGACCATGCGGTAAATTACTTATCATAGGTACGTATGATCATTGCTCCATTATCTTGTTTCAAATTGAAATCACATTGTTCAATGACTACACGCACTTATACAATATCCCTTTGTTTTAAGTAAAGTATAAGGTAGTTATGAAAGGCTTACCTGTTTTTAAGTCGAGATGTTTGCTTATGGCGTTCAAAACCCATTTCATTGCCTAAATCCATTGAAATTTATTCGTTTCTGCCCACTTCAACACAATCAGTTGGAAGTTGAGCTGCTACGCTTTCAGTTTTGGATTCTTGCTTTGGGAAATCATTAAATACTTCTTGTTTATTAAGAATAGGGGCAGGTGGTTTCTTTTTTGATGATCAGTTGGAAGTTGAGTTGCCACGCTTTTAGTTTTGGATTCTTGCTTTGGGAAATCATTAGATACTTCTTGAAAATCGTCCATTGGTTAACAATAAGGCTTCCTGCAAAATGCACAAATTTTTAGCTCATAAAAAAATCAATTTACCTGATTAAAACAGTGCTTAAGAACAAAACATGTTGAACGCATAGAAACTATTTTCTGGGTCGTTTTGAACCAGTTACTAAAAGGAATTATTTAAGGATGGAACCCACAAAATGCAGACTGATGCTAAAATGGTGTACACCAATAGAATGTTATAGTTCTTTAGGATGCTAAAAATAGGTTAAAAAGGTGTTTAGAGGACTAACAGTTTACCTTGCCAAGACCAGCGCCCAATACTGCACTTGTCGGTGTCAACAATTAAGTCATACCAGGTCAACCTTTGGCACCTTCTCCTCTGATAACAACTACCTTTCCACTGAAAACATGACTTCAATAATAAGTTATCAATTATCTGATCATGACATGAAAACATTGTTATGCTATGCTACATGCCATTCGAGACTCTGAAATATCTCAATTTCAAGCTAATAACTAAATTCAAAACTTCTGGTACATGAAAACTATAGCCTACTTGCTGTAAACCTATATAGCGATACCGATTTCTATCTAAAATGTTTAATCATTTATTATGTAGGGATGTTTAGTATTGCCATTTCAAAATCATTATCATGTCATCTTGGTTTTAATTAATAATCATATTTAAATAAAGCAAATGATTGTGATTAAGGGTGTTTGTGATTACGTATTTTACTGTTAATATCCTTTTAAGGTATACACGCATATATCAAGCCAATTATTTTTAAGACCTTATTGACTCTAAAAATAAACAGATAAACAACTTCATCCTAACAGTCTAAACATATTAATTTGCCTTAAAATTAGCAGATAAGCACATGAAAGTAATTCGGAAAAGTTCATTCGCTTATGGTTTAGGGAGCTTGGTCAAATTAGCAAAATTCATCACTTGTTGTTATCGTTTTTCTAAGCTCTCTCTTGATTACCTTCGACTGCTGGTTGTACATGATAACTGTTGACATAAATAATGTATAAAAATGTTATTTATATTTTTCAATATCTCTATGTTTTGATGATCACAAAATGTAAAATCATCAAACGTAAGATTACTACGTAAACAAGTATTAAGCTAGTTTATATCAATTTATCCAATTTAATCACTAAGGTATGAATAAACAAGTGCTTAATACATCTCATGATCAAAGGGGTATTTAATTAATTAATACAAAGTTTAATTAATTATATAAACATATTATATATTTTTGAAAAACACTTTTGGTAATAAAGAAAAATGTTTTAATCATACTAAATATATGAATTCAATTTTTTAACCAAAATCAGTAAGTTTTTCACCAAATAAACTTTCCCCACTAAATGACAAGCTTTCTGGCCGTTACAGCTAGGCGGCCCCCTTAATTATAAGGGGCGGTCCCCTTAAAATTAAGGGGACCGGCCATGATTTAAGGGGACCGGCCAGGCTCCTGTGTCAGAAACTGTCAGAATTTTTCTCCTATAAATACCACCTTAAATCTGGAATTTTACCCCACCTTTTGCACAAAAATTTCAGATCTCAAACTCTCTAAACATCTTCCAAAACCATTTGATCATTAGAATATTAATTCTTGTTTCAAGTGATTCAATCCATTCTCATCCATCCTCATTCAAAGTGCAAAAGAAGAACACTCGTTCTACAACTAAGTTCAAGAAGTATTGAAGAGTAGTTGTACATAGTGTGTATATTATTTGTGAAGTTGTGTTGTGCTTGTAATTAGTAGTTTAGTAGAAATAGAAGTTGTGTAGGGAGAAGTAGTTGATTAGTAGTGAAGTAGTGTAGTTGTGAAGAAAATAGGTGTGAAGTATATTGGTGTAAAGAAGATTGGTGTAAAGAAGATAGGTGTGAAGAAAATAGGTGTGAAGTAGATTGGTGTGAAGAAGTTGTGTAGAAGTTGTGATTAAGTTGTGACGAAGTTGTGGTATGTAAATTGGTGTGTAAGGTTTTCTCCGCCATAAGGGAGTTTGTTGACATAGTGAAGAAAACTCTCAAGTAGGTGACTCGGGGAGTGGAGTAGGAACAAGGAAGGTGACCTTGTAGCCGAACCACTATAAATCCTTGTGTTGTGGTTTGATCTTTCCAACTCTTTTCATTACTTACTTATTTACTTATACAATATTAGCTTAGTTAGTTAGTTACTATATAATTGTTCATATAGTGCAAGTATTGAAATCACATAAACTAGAATCGAAGTTTTTAAAACAAACTTGCTTTTATAAATTTCAAAACAGACGTAAAACTATTCAACCCCCCTTCTAGTTTTCCACAATTGGTATCAGGAGCCATGTCTTACAAGATCTTTAAAATATATTGTATTTTAAAACTTGTAACGATCTATGGAATCTGAAAAATATTTAGAAGGGCAATTTATGCAAAGACCACCACTATTTGAAAGTGATGGATTTTTATATTGGAAAAATCGATTCGAAACTTATGTGAAATCAAAAGATCTAGATCTTTGGCATGTTATTACCAATGGTGATTTTTTACCTATTCAAAATAACCCTGGAACAAAGAAAGATGAAATCGTACCTTTTGAAAAACAAAATGATGATTTAAAAAGAAAACTTGCTAAAATAATGAAGCAAAAATGGTTATTTATAATGCGCTACCACGTAAAGAGTACGAAAGGATCTTTATGTGTGAAACCATAAAAGAAATTTAGAACTCTTTATTAATAACTCACCAAGGTAATAATCAAGTCAAAGATAATAAAATAGATCTACTTGTTCAACAATATGAGCAATTCACGATTCCGGAAAAAGAATCAATTGATAATGCTTTCGCTAGATTTAACACTATCATCACAAGTTTAAAAGCACTTGATGAGAATTTTTCTAGTAAGAATTTTGTTAGGAAGTTTCTTAGGGCTCTTCACCCAAAATGGCGAGCTAAAGTGACGGCTATTGAAGAATCAAAGAATTTGTCAACATTGCATTGCAACTTGATGAATTAATTGGTAATTTGAAAGTCTACGAAGCAATTATAAAGAAGAACTCTAAAATGGTTAAAGGAAAACGAGAGCAAAGCAAGTCAATTGCCTTGAAAGCTAGAAAGGAATCCAACAACGAAGATAGCTCAGCTTCCGAAAGTGATGACGAAGAATATGCCATGGCCGTAAGAGATTTCAAGAAATTCTTCAAAAGGCGAGGAAGATTCGTTAGTCAACCACACGATGAAAGGAAAGCACCTCAAAAGAATAATGATGACAAGTATAACAAGAATGAGAGAAAGTGTTTCAAGTGTGGTGATCCGAATCACTTCATTGGAAAATGTCCAATGATGACAAGAGATCAAAATCAAAGAGCATCTGTTGGAGGAGCTTGGAGTGATAGCGATGAAGATGAGAAAGAAATAACAAAGGAAGAAAAGTGTCTCATGGCAAAGACATCAAGTTAGGTACGTTCCGAAACTGAATACTTTAGTGATGAAAATTTATCATTAGATGAAAAAGATTTAGATAGTGAATACAATAGATTATGCAAACTAGGACAACAAGTAATGGCTAAAAACAAATCACTAAAATACATAAACAACCAATTACAAAATGAAGTACTAGAACTAAAAATTAAAATACATCAACTTGAAAAGGGTAAAGAAATTTTTGAAGAATGTAAATCATGTCAAGAACTTAAAAGTGAAAGCGACAAACTCAAGGAAGAAATTTGCAAACTTGATAAATTTGAAAATAGTAGTAACTCACTTAGTAAAATTATAAGTATTCAAAGAGTATCCGGAGATAAAACCGGTTTAGGATTCAACTCAACCGAAGCTTCAACAACTGAAATTAAAAACGTTAAATTTGAAAGTGAACTCAAGGAACTAAAACCTCCAAAATCTAATACTAAGTATATACTCATAAATGATAAGAAAATATCTCTTGCTAGTGATAAAGAAATAAAACCTTTTTATAAACCATCTTTAAAAACCGAGGTAGGATCGTCTAAACATAAAACAAGATCTAAAACTCCACCACCCAGGAAACCAAACAATTCTTACCCTAGACCTAAAACACCTCAACCAAGAGTAAACCAAAAAAGACGAAACTTTAACAATAATCAACAAATGTGGAACTTCAATCCGTGGGGAATGTTTCCACCATATATGCACCCAAGTCAAATACAAAACATGTTCGGATCAAATAACTTTGGTCAAATGAGACAATGGGGACCAACGTAGAAAATTCGCCATTCAAACATGGAAATTTTTGTTGTCACATCTTGTTCGGACTATTCCTTGAAGACTTTGAAGATAAACGCATTGAAGACGAAAGGTACACATTTCCTTTTATTTCCTTATCAAGAAATGCATGCTTAGTGTAGTCTCTAGTTTTTATGTGATTTTGTTTGGCTTATTGTTTTCTCTAGATTTATATATATATATATATATATATATATATATATATATATATATATATATATATATATATATATATATATATATACACACTTATCTATTTATATTATATCTAAATATATATATACTTAGCTATATCTAGGATCTTATAACCTAGAAAATTCATTTGTTGATTTTCTAGAACTAGAAATTGTTCGTTTACGAACCTTTTCTTTTCCCCCTTTTGCCTTATTGAACTTCAATGTTCAACAACACTCATGCTGATGTAGAGAGATGAGTCAAAAAATCTATGGATGAAACAAACTCCCGGCTTCCATTGCATACGTCTCCTTCCTATATTCTCGTCTTAAAAGCCCATACGATATACGTATATATATATATATATATATATATATATATATATATATATATATATATATAGATATATATATATACATATATACATATATATATATACATATATACATATATGTATATATGTATATATACATATATGTATATATGTATATATACATATATGTATATATGTATATATATGTATATGTATATGTATATATATATATATATATATATATATATATATATATATATATGTATATATATATATGTATATGTATATATATATATATATATATATATATATATATATATATATATATATATATATATATATATATATATATTATATATATATATATATATATATACACACCTATGAACCTTTCACAACTCTCTCGTCTACTTGACAACTTGATAAATTTCATCCGAAATGATCAAGAAATTTTAATTAACGAAATGTCAAGTAAAAATGTCAAGCAATCCCTTTCGTGTGAATACTCTCCAACGTATTTTTGATTAAATATAAATCTAATATATATATATATATATATATATATATATATATATATATATATATATATATATATATATATATATATATATATATATATATATATATATATATATATATATATATATATATATATATATATATATATATATTTTCTTGTTCTTTTCAGAAACCAAAACACGAAAAATAAAAATTTTGGAGGGCGGACCCCTTAATGTTTAAGGGGACCGGCAGCCAAATGAAGGGCGGCCCCCTTAATGTTTAAGGGGGCCGGCCATCTGATTGTTCCAACCCGTTTTTTCTCTTGTTTCTTTTGCCAAACACTCCACTTTTCAAACACCACTTCCATTTTCTGCTGCTGTGACGAATCCCAAACCCCAAAACACCTAAAAACCACTTTCAAATCACATAATTCGGGTTAATTCGCAAAGGGCAAATTCATCTAACACAATCACCATTACATATTGTAAGCTTTTCATAACACATTTCATCTAATTCCATCTAATTTGGTCAAACTCAAGATTATGCATGTTTTAATAATTTCTTCAAATTCATAATTTCTTTCGAATTGAGTATGAAATTTTCATAACTAAATGCTTCCCTTAGGATTAGGATGCTTAATTAACACTAGAAACTAGTAATTATAAACCCTCTTGTCGAAAAATTTTTGAAAAATTTCATACATTTCTTTTCAAAATTTTTGGTAAACACATTGTTGAATAATGCTGTAAAAACTTGTTAAAACTAATCACATTATATTTTTATAACTTGTAAAACATGAAACTATATTTTTTGACTAAGTAAAAATATTTTTGTACACGATAAGAGGGTGTTTGGTTTATATCCAAATAATGTTGAAATTAAGTCATTATAATTTTTATAAATCATTGTCAAGATTATAAACCTAAAACTTGTAATTCGGACTTGTCAAGATATATAATTCATATATATATTGACATACTAGTAGTTCAAGTGTCTAGTTAAGGAAGCGTTTGGTTTAGTACGAAAAATGACATTTTTGAGTCAAAACATAAACCATCCTTTTCGAAAACTAATCACATGCATAAGAAACTCGTAAGAAATGACTAGTTTTACAACCTAATGTAAATCTAGTAAATTTCATGATATATTAAGATGTTTAAAAGGGCTTTTGGATTTGTCCTTAACTACTTACTAAACATCGTGAAATATATCTAGAACGAGTTAAAAATAATATTAAGGAACATGGTAAACTACTTCCTAGGATTATCGTTTTAGAGTCGAAGTATGTTTACGTTCCAACATAAGTCTTAAAAATATATACATTTTTTTATTCTTCTTTATATTTATTTTAGTCTTTTGTATTGTTGTTGTGTTTAGGTGAAAATGCCAAAAGCAACTACCGAAGATATTTCCTTAACCAAAAACTACATTCCCAAAGTCTCTCAACTTCCCACTACCTCTCCCTCCATTGCATGTATCTATCGTCAAATAGAAGATAGAAACATTCATGAAGGTCGAGTCGTAGATCAAGCTTACTATCAATCCGATTTCATCGAAAGCTCATTCACCAATATCCATTTTGAATGTCTCTTCCAAATTAAAGAACCCATCATTCATCGCTTCATTCTTGACTTCTATAGCCAAGTCACGGTTCAAACTGATGACTTTGGTTCCATCTTCATTTCATTCATGATCCAACATGAATTTATTACTCTCACTCTTGTACAATTTGGTCAAATCCTTCGAATTCCTTTTTCCGGTCAATCCGTATTCACAAATGAATGGGACCTTTGCGCTCTCCAATGTTCTCGTCCTACTCATGGTCCTTATATCTCCGAAATTCCATCTCCCGAAGATATTCGTCAAATGCTCGGGTTGGAATGTGAAACTTCCACCCAAAGCATCAGACCCAAACATGTCTCAAATCCTAAAAATCAAATTCTTCATAAAGAATTAAGGCCCAACATGAAGTATTGGGAAGAACTAGTTCGAGAGAATGCGTTTGGTTCCGAAGGACACTCAGACCATCTCCCGGCTTGTCTCGCTCATATGTTGTATTGTATTGTTGCCGAGCAACCTTACAATTTGGCTTACTTCTTTATCAAACGTATTGAATGTGCAAGAGCAAATTCTAAAGCTATTCTTTCGTATGGTATGTTTCTCACTCGTCTCCACAAGCATGTCATTGAAAACTATCCCGATCTCGATGATAGTATTTATCAATCTATCTATCCAACCCTCCGACCTCTCGTTCTTCCTCAAATTAGCAAAACCCGTAAGTTTAAATCTAATCGTCCTAGCATTCTTGTTTCGTTCTCTTTTCCAAGGGATGACGATGAAGAGGACTTGTAGTCACTTACCACTGCTGCTGATGGTGTGCTAGGAAAGAAATAGTAGTGATGTTGTCTATGAAATTGGCTTTATTTTTCCTCTTAAACAATTTGTAATATGTTACTTATGTGCTATTTGTTGCTTTGTTTCTTGACATATTTGAACCATATTGCCTTTTTCTTCTTATTATTATTTGCTCTACATGTATGCATGTTTTTATACTTGATTTTAATCTATGCTTGCATGACTTGTGTAGAATTATATATACATATATATATATGCTTCCTAATAGACCAAAACAAATGTGAAATGTTCAAATAGAGCTTGCTGCAAAATCAAAACAGAATATAACATTTTTTCAGAAAAAATTTGAAAATTTTTGATTGCTGGGTTGTCAGATGGGCGGCCCCCTTAATTCATAAGGGGCGGCCCCCTTAAATTTAAGGGGACCAGCCTCCATTTAAGGGGACCGGCCATCTGGAACAGTTTTTACACTGTTTTCTTTTGTAACTTGTGACCTCTTTTGCTAGCCCCAGCTACCATTTCCCTTAAAAACTAAACTGATTTTGGAATCTAACAATGTAATTTCAAATTAATTCCATTTCTAATCAAGATTTCATGCTATATAACCCATTCCACCTTCATCCACACTTCCTTATCATCATCAACCTCAACAAATCCATCATGTCATCACCAAAAACCATCACCTCCAACAATGCCAAGAAACAAAAACTTGTTATCATTTCACCAAAACAACTCTTTATTGATCTCACAAATGAAGACAATACCACTCCATCACCACCACCTCAATGCTCATCTCCTAGTGCTCCAAATGCACCATCCAAAACACCATCAACACATGGAACCTCCACCTCTTCCATACCATCATCATCATCTATCAATGACTACATCAACACTCACCTATCACCTCCACCAAGAATTCCACCACCATCACCTCTTGAAAATCCAACCTTAGACATAACACTTTTATTATCACCCATCACACCTCTTGATGCACAATTTTCACCATCACCACTCAATCCACTTACCTACAATCCCATCCCATGGAGCTTACTTGAAGCTCATGGTGATACTTGCCTTTGTTGCATCCATAACCGCACCATCATCTTTGGATTAAGAGATGAAATCCGTTACATGTTTTCATATATTGAAAGCTTGATTCCTCAACCTCAACCAACAACATCCACTCCTCCACCACCAACATCCACCACAACCCCACCTCCATCAACTCCATCATCTCCACCTACAACATTACTCCTCCCAAATCAAGCATGACTCATGGTTGAGAATAACTTTGTTTAAACCATCTTGATGACAAGCTCTAGGAAAAACATTTCTGTTAATACAAATATCGCTTAAAAACGTTATTTATATTTTACGATCTTTGCTAAGTTTTGTTAATGACAAAGTATGAAGTTTAGCTATAAGTAAATCATCACTTTAAAGTGTTTAAGTCTTGTTTAACCAAGGTGTAAATTTCCTTTTAAACAAAACATTGTTTCTATTTCTTAAACTAGAAAGTGTCTTGTCACATCACATTTATTTCTAAATATAGTAAGGTCACATCACATTTAGGGCAAGCTTTGTCATTATATATTTATGGTAAGTAATGTGTTTGACTCACTTAGATGTTGCTTGCAAGTTTAGTATTTGACTTGTTATTATGAGATGTGACATTGTTTGGTTGCTAGGAGTTATGAGACAAGACTTTGTTTGGTTTGCCAGATTTATTGCTAAACCAACTGCAGCTCTAGCGGTACCCTGAGGATACACGGGCGGAACCCTTCTGAGGGGTCCGCCGTATCCGCCAGACCTGCAGAATGGTTTGCTATAAATACCAAACCATTTGTTAGTTTTGAGTCACCCCTTTAGGACATATTTTCACATACTCTCTCAACTAACTCAGTAACATTTGACTTGTGTGATTCTCTTATGTAGCAAGGGACTTCACAAGATCATTCAAGAAGTTACAAGCTTCAACTCTAAAGTTGTATGTCTTGGTAGCTTGGTCATGTATAAGCTTTGGTAGTTTATACTTCATTTGTGTCATGTATGTAGAAGTAAGTGGTTAGTATTTTAGGCCTCAAAATACGTAGTGTGTCGGGAGTTGTTGTACCCTTGTAAAAGAACTAACGGGAGTGGTTGTACCCTTGGTAAAGAACTCGACATCTAGCTTAGTGTCGGTAAAAGTGTAAGCGACGATGGGAGTGGTTGTACCCGTGTAAAAGAACTCGACATCTAGCTTAGTGTCAGTAAAAGTGTAAGCGACGTTGTAAAGGTTTTCTCCGCCGGTGAAAGGAGCTTGTTGATTAGTGCTTATAACTCTCGAGTTGGAAACTCGGGGCGTGGATGTAGGGCAAGGAAAAAGAGTCCTTGTAGCCGAACCACGATAAACAATCGTGTTGTGGTTTGATCGTTTCTTTCTTTATATTTGTTTATTATATGTTGTTATTTAGTTAGAATTGATAAGTTACATATAAAGCTTTTCAAAGAACTAAACTAGTTAAGATGTGCTTGTATCTTCAAACAAAAGTAAAAGCTTTCCTAATAACTAAACAAGCAAAGTTAAGATTATCACAAGCAAAGCTTTTCAATGTATAAAACTAGTAAAGTTAGAATTGATATCTACATAAAAAGCTTTTCAAAGAATCAAACATATAATATTGTGTTTATATCTTTAAGCAAACGTAAAAGATATTCAAGTTAAAAAGAATCTAAAAAGCGGTAAACTATTCAACCCCCCTTCTAGTTTTCCACAATTGGCATCAGGAGCTACGTTACTCAAGACCTTTAAAATAGAATGTATTTTAAAACTTGGATCGATCCATGGATTTTGAAAATCACAAAGAAGGGCAACCTATTCAAAACCAACCGCTATTTGAAAAAGAAAACTATGTGAAATCAATTGATCAAGATCTTTGGCATATTATTTCTTTTTGTAATTTCAAACCAAAGAAAACAAGCTTTTGAAAACCAAGATAACTATCTAAAACTTGATAAAAAATACTAAAGCTAAAACAATGCTTTACAAAGCTTTAGTACCAAATATGAAAGAATGTATTTTTGTCAAAAGGCTAATGATGTTTGGAAAAATATGGTAAACTTTCATCAAGGAATATGTCAAGTCAAAGATGATCAATTTGATCTTACATATGAATTAGAAGTTTTAGAAAAACTAATTGATAGACACTTAGTAGAAGTTAATACATGTGCTACTAGTTTAAATGTTTTAAATGAAGGTACAAGTGAAGATGAGTACGTGTGTTTTGATGAACCTGCTTGCGTATCTTGGAATGTAATGGATGTTGACGAAGACAATGATCCGGTAGTTAATTGTCAATTTATTGAAACAACAAGCAAGGTGTTAGTAAAGGTGATTACTCGTGTCAAGCTCGTAGTAGTCTTGCTCTCGATTCATGGAATAACTCGGATGAAGATGAAGTCAATCATCCGGTTTGTGATTCTTAACTAAATAAAACATCAAGCAAGGTACACTTTGAAACCAAACTCTTTTGCTTTGATTATTTTATCCTAGAGTTTTCTAAACTAGAAAATGAGTCTAAACGTTTATGCAACATGGACCTAAAAACTATCTTCAAGAATGAGTCTTCAAAATCTCTTAAGAATATCTTTGAAAAGGAAATCTTATTAGAAGATAAAATGTCTAGAATTGAGAGTAATGTTGAAATTAATCTAGAATGTAAATTATGTCTAGATTACAAACATGAGATTAAAATGCAAAATGAGAAAGGAAAAATTATTAGTTAAATTTAATGAAAGCTCAAAATCTTTTGAAAGATTGTTGAGGAGTCAAAGGTTGTTTTAAGATAAAACCGGATTAGGATTTAACTCATAAGCATCATCAACTAATAAAACAAAGCATGTAAAATTTGTCAAACCTAGAAGAGAAATTTAGAGATAATTCAATCTCTAATAGAAACTCTTGATAAAAGGTTTAAGACTATCATTCTCTATGCCTTTATATGATTATCTAACCTTCTTGGATACGTGAGTTATTGAGTTTCAAAGCGTATCGTCAAACCATGTTTTTACGCGTAATGCTTATCCGCTTGATAGCATCTCTATGCAATTTAAAAGGTACGTATTACTTCAACTTGACTTTGATTGTATCTTGTTTCTAGCATTATGTGTTCGAATATATGTTATTTGTAATACTCTAGAATGTCTACTTGCTATTTGTAAATAACTAAGATTAGATTCTATGCAACAAGGAATTTAGTCTTTAGTACTAGTAGGAGATATAAGGTGTTTTGGTTCTTTAACCATCAAGAGATAAACACGAAAAACTCTTGAGTATGTCTCACTCAACTCTTGCTTACAAGTGAGCTAACTAAGAATTTCCTAAGTGTTAAAATGTCTAACACTTTTGTGATGCTTGCAAAACAAACCTTTGTTAAACAATTTTCTCAAACACCATACTTTGAGTCTTTAAATTGTGTTTTTCTTCAATCACTCCTTTATGATAATCTCACATAAAACACACAAGGTGAAATAAATCACATTAGCATATATTAGGATGTGTGAAAGAAAATGAGTCTTCAACATCTAGGATTTACACATCAAATGTGACACATAGTCTCATGATGTTGTACCTCTTGGACTTTTTCAAAATAAATAGAGTTCATAGTATCTTAAGTAAGAAAACCCGAAGAGTCGAGGAGTCGTTGAATATGACATTTAACGAGTGATCTCCTCCTTCTATGATATCATCTTTGGTAGATGATAACTTAGTCGAAAGTCCAATGATGGCAAGACAAGTATGTTGTGTAAAACATTAAGAATAAAAGTATAAAATAACATCTCCTCACCATGAGACAAACTTTGAATCAAGCAAGATTGACATAAGTTATAAAACTTGATTTATAGGTCATAGTTGTGTCTAAACAAATTCAACAAAAACAATTTTTGGAATTTTGAATAAAACAACTAGTGAAATGAAATTGATATTTCAAAGTAATCAAGTGAGTATAGTGTCAATATTTGAAAGACCTTTTGATAATAAAAGCAAGCCACAAAAGCAAGGGATTTTAACTTAAAGACATTCCTAGTTTCTCTCTTGTTCTCAATGGTTAAGTTATTGATGACTTATCAAGAATGAGATTAGTAAATCCGTAGGTAAAACTAAATGTAGAGAAATGTTTGGAAGACTACTTGTTCTCATAACAATTAGATTCAACATTATGTTTAGCTTTTGTCTATGTGCTCGTGTTAAAGAAGATCCTAAAACAACTCTTTAGTTGAGCCTATTTGGATACATCATAAGGTACTACACAACTAGAATTATGGTCTCCCAAAAGAACGGGAATAGAAACCATAGTGTTTGACAAATGGAATTATGTCGGTAATAAGTTGATAAGAAAAGCTCAAGTGGTACTTGCACTTTTATACTTACTTACCCAATGATTCTCCAAAACGCGTATGACTCTCAAATTAGTATCGAATGGAGAAGCACATCAACAAGCTCCGCTTGAACAAGCAAACTCGCATCAACAACGGAATTCATCTTATCAACATTGTTATACCTTCAACAAAGGAAGCATCGACTTCAGCGACAATTCAATCCATTATGTTCTTAATTGACATATTGTGATCCATCATCATCGCCTTGGTAAGATTGTTCATTGAGGAACGTCTTAACTAAGAAAGTCTTCTACGTTAACTATTTCATCATCGCGTTAACAAAATCTCTTGAATGTAAAGCATTCATAATTCCTAGGCTTAGTCAAAGACTCATAAGACCTAAAACCTTAAGTTTTGAACGTTAGGATAAAACCATAAAAAGCAAGACAATTTCTTTTTAAGTTTCTCCCTGCAGAACCCACGGCACCCTCAGACCATACGGGCGGAACCCATTTTTTGGTTCCGCCTGGTCCGCCAAACCTCAGATTGTTTAAATTTTATCTTCAAAGCCAAACACCCTCTTAAATCTTAACAAAAACTTTCAAACAGCATCACCCTCTCAAAAACACATATCCTCACGAATTTTAGGGCTTCTAATCCAATCTCTTCAATCCCAACTAACTTTGGATCAACATGCCTCCCGCTAACAAATCCGATCACAAAGAAACCCTTAAGTACATGCCCAAACACCATATGACCAAAGGTCTCAACTCGATTCAAGTAGAACCTTTAAGGCATTAGAAAAACGCTATGTTCACGAAGGTAGAACCATTGATCCATCCTTTCTAGAAGGAACATCTATTCGCCAAAACTTTGCCGCAATTCACTTTGATTGTCTTCTTGATATAGATGAGCCAATTTGTCCTAGGTTCATTTTGGAATTTTATGCAACCGTAAACCTTTCCTCATGTGCTGGTGGTAGGATATCATTAAACTTCACAACCAATCAAATATCACATGACATAGATTTAAAAGACTTAGCTATTATTCTTGGTGTACCAAATGAGGGAACTTGCCTCTACACGGATAAGTGGCCCATTTCAAGTCTTGATACTATTGATCGTTTTTATCCATACGATACACCTCTTGCTAGTAAGGAAACTATTAAGGAACACCTCTTTGTTAGAACCTCTACCACTAGGGTGAATCGTTCAGGGAATACTGTAGACAAGGATCCTTTTGGTATGGAGCTCAATGAGCTTAAACCACAATTTAAGAAGTGAGAAGAAATTCTTAGGGCTAACGTCATAAGTACCATAGGAAATAGAGATCACATCAACACATGTCTTTGCTATATGCTCTATAGCATTTCCACCGGTCAACCCTTCAACTTAGCCTACTACCTAGCCAAAAGAATGGCCGATATATCCTTAGTTGGAACAACCGCTCTTCCCTATGGTATGCTTCTTACTCGCCTCTTTAGAGCAATCTCACCCATTTCTCCTAACGAAAATGGAATGCACCTTGACTATTTTCTCGTTCCTCACATCTTCGTTCCTTTAAGTGATAAACGAGTTTTCAAAAATAAGGGCAAATGTACTCGATCACCTACACCATCATCATCATCATCCGGAATGAGCGAGGATGATAAACTTCCCAACTCTAAGTTACCCCCTTTAGAATACCTTCAAGCTCTCCCCATCATTGACAATGCTTTCGAAGAATTCAAGCAAACCAAAGGAATGTTCAAGTGTTTTGGAAGGTACCTAAACAAGCTCAAAAAGAAGATAGACCGGTTGTGAGAAGATTAAGGAGTGTTTGGCTTATTAATGCTTTAGAATCATCTTTGTGTTAAAACTACGTGAATTATTTGTTTTTCACTTTCATGGTTTATTACGTTTGTTGAATTATGTTTGTATGAACTTTTATGCATAATGACAATGTTTAAGGTGTTTGCCATTTTTTTTGTGCTTATGGCAATTCTTACTAAGTATAGTGAAATCCTCGACCTCAAGGTCAAATTCCCATGATATGTATGTTTACTTGTCTAATTTTTGCATTGCCTAACCAAAAATGCCTTATCTTTTTAATTTTTAGAGTTTTCGAAAATTTTGAAAATCGTCTCGCGGGTCAAAAATGCGGACTGCCTCTTTCTGAAGCACTGGCGGATCTGGCGGTACCCAAAATTGGGTTCCGCCAGTACAATTTATAGGAATTCCAGAAATGGCCCAACGGACCAGGCGGCACCCTCATATGGGTTCCGCCTGTGTATTCTGAAGGTGCCGCCAACAGCCTGCAGATTTTTTTTTTTTTTATTTTGTTTAGGTCTAATACTTGTAAAGTGTCAAACCATTATCCTAAGTGAGAAACATCTTCCATTAACTCCAATAACCATATTAGAACAACTTTCACTCACTAAAACAATTAGGAAGCCACTTCCCTCCAAAAATTCAAATTCAAACATAACCAACCCAAGGAACCCTTTTAAAGGATCCTTCAAAACCATTGAAACATTTTCAACCAAATCACATCTCATGATCACAAAGCATTGAGTACATTTGTTTGTCTTTCACTCCACCTTATTCTATTGAAATGACATGCATTGATTTGACATATTCATGAAAATTTTGCAAATCATTTGAAGCCTCAACCTTTGAATGGTAGAACATTAAATCCAAACACCCTATTCAACATCTTCTTCATCCTATAAATTTGAAAGCTTTGCAACAATTCAAATCACACCATCACCATTAAACCTTATTCTCTCAAAACATCAAAACCACACCTTTAAAAAATGACCAAATCCAACACATCATCCGAGTCATCAAAATCCCGTTCAAAAATCACTAGGATTAGTGTTAAACCTTGTTGCTTTAACAAAACCGTCAAGTCAAGCTCATCTTCTTCAAGTGATGCTTCGCTCAACATTTTTTCACCCATCCAAGATTACCTAAATCTCACTACCTCAACACAATCCCCAACACATTGTAATACCAATGTAATTACCTTTCAAGAATTGCTTAATCTTGAAACTCCATCACCTCAATCACCAACACCTACACCAATGGAACTTTTTCATACACCTCCAACATCACCACTACCCTATTTGGAAACTTTAGAAGACCTATCACCCAAATCATCTAGCCAACCATCTTTGTCACTCTTTGACACCATTGCTCAAATGGAAACCCAACAACAACCTAGTGAGCAACTAAATGAGGAACCCCATCAACCATCATTAGTAGAACGGTTGGCTTACCATTTTGCTAGACCATCCATTTTTTCCAAATGATCAAGGTCATACCCACTCACAATCATTTGTGTTTCACCCAATTTACAAAGACATTCATGGAAACCCTTCTGGCGAACCAAGCTTTCGCCATTTTGTTCAAAACCAACAACCACTACCACAACAACAACCATCACCACAAGAACCTTCCCAACCTTTTGAATCTCTACTTTCTTCGTATAAGAAAATAGAAGCATCCATATGGGAAAAACCTCCAAACCTTCATAATGAGATTGACACTCATTTAAACCACCTTCATGCCTTCAAATGTATGGTTGACTCTCAAATCAACCATATCATGGTTTTACAAACAACACTTCAATCAACAAATGAAGGAAGCAAAAACACTACTCAACCTTCCACCTTTGCTCCTTCAAGTTCAAAGCATCCACCACCAACATATCAAACCACCCTTCCACCAAACTTTCCCCGCCATGATTGTAATCATTGCGAAAGAACCGCTCACATTAGTGAAGGGTGTCGAAGGGAAATTCATGAGCTATCCGAAGAAATGAGGTTTATACTAATCCACATTTTGGATCTTCTACAATCCTCGTCTCACACACCCCAACCCTAGAGTCTCCAAAATGAAATAAAAACTGTTTCTTTTGGAAAATGTTTCCCATCTAAACCAACCAACCAAAACCGTGTCATCCTTTCAAACTTCAAAATAAAGCCCGCTACAACTACAACCCACATTTTCATCCTTAAACAACCTTAGCCTTGTTTTTGGAAAATGTTTCTCACAAAGGAAAATGATGATGTCCTTGTAGCTTTTTATGGTCTTACCTTATTTGTAGTTTTTCTCTATTTTTTGAAGTAGGATGGTGTAATCCAAATTTCTTGTCGTTGACTTTTTAAGAGTAAAAATTTTACACGAAATGAATTTCATTACAATACAAGGTTTTTATTGTTTGTTGACCATTTAGGTATAATAAGTGAAATATACCTTGCTATGGTACCATACATATATCTTGTGTTGTTTAAACTAACCTTTCTTTTTGTAGGACTATTTTCCATGTTTTTTTTTCTTCCCTTGATACTCCATTTAGGGGAGTAATATTCAAGGGGGAGCATGAGTGTTGTACTATTTCACTTCACAACTCTTAGTTGTGTTTAAACATGAAATACTTTCATGACTTATCTTGTGCAACAACTAACCTTTTTCTTGTAGGTTCAAAATCCATGTCTCCTCTCTTGGCACTCCATTTAGGGGGAGTATCGTCCAAAGGGGAGCAAGTCTTACTTCCGCTTCGCTACTCTTCTTTTTGTTTTGACAAAAAGGGGAGAATTTATATAAACTTGTGCTTATCAACCTCATATTTGCAAAAACATCTTTTTTGGTACTTAGCATCTCATCTTTGCAAAAACAAGTTTTTATACTAACTTTATAAGACTTAACACTAAAACTAGTGACTTACTTATAAATAAAGTTTATGTTTTGTCATCAACAAAAAGGGGGAGATTGTTAATACAAATATCGCCTAAAAACGTTATTTATATTTTACGATCTTTGCTAAGTTTTGTTAATAACAAAGTATGAAGTTTAGCTATAAGTAAATCATCACTTTAAAGTGTTTAAGTTTTGTTTAACCAAGGTGTAAATTTCCTTTTAAACAAAACATTGTTTTTATTTCTTAAACTAGAAAGTGTCTTGTCACATCACATTTATTTCTAAATATAGTAAGGTCACATCACATTTAGGGCAAGCTTTGTCATTATATATTTATGGTAAGTAATGTGTTTGACTCACTTAGATGTTGCTTGCAAGTTTAGTATTTGACTTGTTATTATGAGATGTGACATTGTTTGGTTGCTAGGAGTTATGAGACAAGACTTTGTTTGGTTTGCAAGATTTATTGCTAAATCAACTGCAGCTCTGGCGGTACCCTGAGGATACACGGGCGGAACCCTTCTGAGGGGTCCGCCGTATCCGCCAGACCTGCAGAATGGTTTGCTATAAATACCAAACCATTTGTTAGTTTTGAGTCACCCCTTTAGGACATATTTTCACATACTCTCTCAACTAACTCAGTAACATTTGACTTGTGTGATTCTCTTATGTAGCAAGGGACTTCACAAGATCATTCAAGAAGTTACAAGCTTCAACTCTAAAGTTGTATGTCTTGGTAGCTTGGTCATGTATAAGCTTTGATAGTTTATACTTCATTTGTGTCATGTATGTAGAAGTAAGTGGTTAGTATTTTAGGCCTCAAAATACGTAGTGTGTCGGGAGTTGTTGTACCCTTGTAAAAGAACTAACGGGAGTGGTTGTACCATTGGTAAAGAACTCGACATCTAGCTTAGTGTCGGTAAAAGTGTAAGCGACGATAGGAGTGGTTGTACCTGTGTAAAAGAACTCGACATCTAGCTTAGTGTCAGTAAAAGTGTAAGCGACGCCGGTGAAAGGAGCTTGTTGATTAGTGCTTATAACTCTCTAGTTGGAAACTCGGGGCATGGATGTAGGGCAAGGAAAAAGAGTCCTTGTAGCCGAACCACGATAAACAATCGTGTTGTGGTTTGATCGTTTCTTTCTTTATCTTTGCTTATTACATGGTGTTATTTAGTTAGAATTGCTAAGTTACATATAAAGCTTTTCAAAGAACTAAACTAGTTAAGATGTGCTTGTATCTTCAAACAAAAGTAAAAGCTTTCCTAATAACTAAACAAGCAAAGTTAAGATTATCACAAGCAAAGCTTTTCAATGTATGAAACTAGTAAAGTTAGAATTGATATATACATAAAAAGCTTTTCAAAGAATCAAACATATAACATTGTGTTTATATCTTTAAGCAAACGTAAAAGATATTCAAGTTAAAAAGAATCTAAAAAGCGGTAAACTATTCAACCCCATTCTAGTTTTCCACAATTTCTATTAGAGTTTTGGGTTATTAGTTGTATTAGTTGCATTGTTGTATTGATCATACATCTTGAATGTATAATGTTTGTGTTTTTATCTCTTTAATGTAGTGTTTTCTTCCATGCTTATATTGCTTGCCTTATCTTTATATATAATTGTTGCATGCATATATATATTGTTTGTTCTAAATATTTTTGCAAGCATTCCATATCTCGATTATGACCTCAAAACGAGGGGGAGTATACATCAAGGGGGAGCTCCATTAAAATCGGCATAACCTTTTTGATGCTAACAAAAAAGGGGAGAATTGCTATAAACTCATAATAATACTTGTATATAAACTAATTTTTCGCTTAATGAGTTTAGATTTTGTAATCATCAAAAAGAGGAAGATTGTTGACATAAATATTGTATAAAAATGTTATTTATATTTTTCGATATCTCTATGTTTTGATGATCACAAAATGTAAAATCATCAAACATAAGATTACTACGTAAACAAGTATTAAGCTAGTTTATATCAATTTATCCAATTTAATCACTAAGGTATGAATAAACAAGTGCTTAATACATCTCATGATCAAAGGGGTATTTAATTAATTAATACAAAGTTTATTTAATTATATAAACATATTATATATTTTTGAAAAACAATTTTGGTAATAAAGAAAAATGTTTTAATCATACTAAATATATGAATTCAAATTTTTAACCAAAATCAGTTAGTTTTTCACCAAATAAACTTTCTCCACTAAATGACAAGCTTTCTGGCCGTTACAGCTGGGCGGCCCCCTTAATTATAAGGGGCGGTCCTCTTAAAATTAAGGGGACCGGTCATGATTTAAGGGGACCGGCCAGGCTCCTGTGTCAGAAACTGTCAGAATTTTTCTCCTATAAATACCACCTTAAATCTGAAATTTTGCCCCACCTTTTGCACAAAAATTTCAGATCTCAAACTCTCTAAACATCTTCCAAAACCCTTTGATCATTAGAATATTAATCCTTGTTTCAAGTGATTCAATCCATTCTCATCCATCCTCATTCAAAGTGCAAAAGAAGAACACTCCTTCTACAACTAATTCAAGAAGTATTGAAGAGTAGTTGTGCATAGTGTGTATATTATTTGTGAAGTTGTGTTGTGCTTGTAATTAGTAGGTTAGTAGAAATAGAAGTTGTGTAGGGAGAAGTAGTTGATTAGTAGTGAAGAAGTGTAGTTGTGAAGAAGATAGGTGTGAAGTATATTGGTATGAAGAAGATTGGTGTAAAGAAGATAGGTGTGAAGAAAATAGGTGTGAAGTAGATTGGTGTGAAGAAGTTGTGATTAAGTTGTGACGAAGTTGTGGTGTGTAAATTGGTGTGTAAGGTTTTCTCCGCCATAAGGGAGTTTGTTGACATAGTGAAGAAAACTCTCGAGTAGGTGACTCGGGGAGTGGAGTAGGAACAAGGAAGGTGACCTTGTAGCCGAACCACTATAAATCCTTGTGTTGTGGTTTGATCTTTCCAACTCTTTTCATTACTTACTAATTTACTTATACAATATTAGTTTAGTTAGTTAGTTAATATATAATTGTTCATATAGTGCAAGTATTGAAATCACATAAACTAGAATCGAAGTTTTTAAAACAAACTTGCTTTTATAAATTTCAAAACGGACCTAAAACTATTCAACCCCCCCCCCCCCTTCTAGTTTTCCACAATAACGGTTTATCATCAAAAGCCAGAAAAGAATATCATTAAAGTGGTCGGAGTCAACCAAAAAGCAACCCACTTTGACCCGAAGTATACCAATTGACCGACCCTCCAGCATAGTTTATTAAAGAAAAAATGGTGCCTGGACAATGTAGAAGTAATTCCACCTAACTATCTATTATCTTTTAGAAACTTTCTTTGAATCTTTTAATTCAAATGTAATTAAAAGCTCATAAGCCATAAGCTTTATTCAAATATCATATAAACTCATAAGCCTAAATAATAAGTTAATCCAAACATCGCCTACATTTTTTAGTTCCATTGCCTTTAAAACTTGCAGGTCGACAGAAAGATATTAAACATGAATCTTTAATGAAATATCCAAGTTAAAAACTCACATTTCAGGTGTTTTAGTGTACATGTGGCCGACATATAAATAATTATAAAAAAAACAAAGTTTACCATTTGCAGTAGTAGCAGCAAGATATAGAGTTGGTTCTTCTATCGCTTGGAACTATGGAAGCAATGAAAAATAATTTGATGGTGCAGGGACATGGTCCCTCCTACATCCCCATGTCTCTTTTTTGCCATTGTCAATCCAAGTTACACTTTTGATACTTAGTAAATGTTAAAAATAACCTTGTACCACCAAATATAAATTAATTAACAGTTACTACTAATCTTTAGCAGGCAAGAAATTTCAAGAAAGAGATACATAGGCCTACATCGCTAAGCCACAAAAAGGTTTACTTATGCACATGGAGGACGCAAACAATTGTGTTGCTGCAACAATTGCCCCTGTTGCAACTGGTGCTGATTTTGCTGCTGCATGACTTTCAAAATATAACTCGATTGACCATCTTTCACACACACCCATGTTGCCACCTAAAAAAAGGGTGATTTTAGAATAGCTATGTTGTCATTATTTCATTAAAAGAAGCGAGATATTCATATTATTTGCATACAAAGCAATTAGGATTAAATAATTTGAAATAGTACAAAAATTAATGACTAAGGTATTCAATTTTCAACATCCAAAGATAGGTCTACATATCTACGCTTAGTTCGTGACAACTTTCGTAGATTTACAATACTCACTTCAGAAAGGTAAACACGAAAAAGTAGCTTTCCAAGCAGTATGTGCCGACTGTTATTTTATTGGTACTACATTTAACAAAATTATGTGCCTATTGTTCTTTTATTTGCACTACATAAGCCACTCCAACACTATGGGCCCACTGTTCTTTTATTTGCACAATATAAGCAAATCCAAACACTATTTCCTAAAGCGGTTTGACACCAGTGGGAAACGAAATAATTTGTAGCTAAACATCATTTCTTTTATCACCATATGCCAGGAAAGTTTATACATACGCCAAATAATTTTACTCGCCACTGAATAATACAGATGCAAGCAACTATGTTAGAAACATATACCAGGAAAATTTGAAAACATACAATGTGGTATGACTGCAATAAATTCTAGAACCTTGAACCCAGAAAAATGCAGTTAATGGCATCAAATTTATGCTTGAAAAATGTTTACTCATATATGTATTGCAAAATGATATGTTTTTTTTACCATATATCAATTCGCCTTACATAACCTTTGCCTAGAAGTACACAAATTTTGGTATTATAGTTATATAAACTCACCATTTCCAAATATTGCAATCGGTTTAAAGGATATTAGAAGAGGTTCTTGTCATGTTAGGCACGAACTAAAGAGTTGTTATCACTTCCTCCAAACATCTTTTGCTAGTCTCTATAAATACAATCGGCCTGCAAATGAGCAACGATTAATATTAGATAGATTTCCATATCCCACACAGCCACAAAAACATAAAAATTACTTTATACTATGTGCAATACCTTATTTACAACTTTAGGTATTAAGGTGTTTCATACCAATACCTCTGTAAAGAATTAAATGTTATAACCAATATCATGTAATACGTAAAGTAATGGAACCTAAAGTCTGCCATACCTACCTGCTCTCAAGCTCTTAATAAAAGCACCATCATATTGAAAGATGCTTCGTTTTGGTATTCTGATGACATCAGATCCTTAAAAACAACCACAAAAAGATCACAATTAGCTGCCAAGCTTAAGAACCGACAGCTTTGAAAACGTCTCTTTTGTAAGCTGAAGCTCATTTGCAACCAAGCTTAATACTTAAGGAGTGACACAAACATCACCAATTTTGATCCATATAACTACAAATAACATAAACCGATTGAGGCATAACAAAAACATGATCTCAATAAGGATTATATAATGAAATGATTTTAAGGAATAAACCAATAAATGATAAGAAAACAAACTTTTCAAAATTTTCACCCGCACTGGTGGCGATTAGCTGAGTATCAACTTCTAGTATATTTCAAAGATATGAAGAACCATAAAAACCGGATATAATTTATCGAGTATTGATCTGCAAAACACCTTTTTCAAAACATCATGATTATTTTTTCATCCAAACTAATTAATAAAAACCGTTAAACAGAAATTAATATATAAACATACCTTACAGAAAGAATCATATGGACACGTAAATCATCACATAGTGACCAAAAAAACAATATTAATCATATGAAAGATTGATCATAATTTCTCAACATGAAAGCAAAATCATAATTGAAAGAAGAGTTAATTACCCAAATTGTTTGTTACTGATGATGCAATGTAGATTAGGGTAATTAGGGATGATGATGATGATGGAGGCTTCGAATAGTTTGAAGAATCATTGGTTAGAGCTAATCATTTGTAATTCAAAACAAAAATGGTATTTTGAGGTTATTGATGGATTAAGATTCATTTATTGAGGATTAGGGTTTGTTGCCATGATTTTTGGTGTGTTTTTGAAAAGATTTGTTTAATTCAAACAATACGCTCCTCTCATTCAATGATTTGGTGTGCTTTGAAATTTCAGAATAAACAGTATTTTTGGAAATGCCGTGAATTGGGGAGGCGGTTTAAGTTGAAATGGTAATGTTTTAAGCATGTATACTTTGTTTTTAAAGCTTTCAACACAAACAACTAAGTGCTCTAGTGGTTGAGTGTTTGTTTGTTGTTCAAGAGGTCATGGGTTCGAGTCCCATTAGTTGCAACTTTTTTTAAAAATGATAATATAATGCATGAAAAGTGCGTGCCATGTAGGCAATGACATGTGTGGCATGTTAAGCCTCTTATATGTACATATATATATATATATATGTATATATATCTGTATATGTATATATATATATATATATGTATATGTATATATGTATATATGTATATACGTATATGTATATATGTGTATATATATATATATATATATATATATATATACATATATATATATACACATATATATACATATACATATATATATATATATACATATATATATACATATATATATATATATATATATATATATATATATATATATATATATATATATATATATATATATATATATATATATATATAGGGGAGGGTTAATGTGAGATCAAACTTAAAGTTGTAAAAATAAGATATGGTCTAATTAACCATTAAAAACATTTACAAATAACCATTTTAGCAATAATACACAAAAAATAAAATATTAGTACAAATTAACATTTTAACAACTAATAACCAACAAATGTATGAATTTGGATTACTGA